>NW_020869885.1:284134-306718 GCF_003789085.1 Penaeus vannamei
AGAGCCAAGAGAAACAAGAGAGAGAGAAGAGAAGAAGAGAGGCGACCCCAGCCAGCCCCCAGAGATGGAGACGCCCGCACGCCCGCCGCCGCAGCCTCCCTTCTCTACCCTTAGCGATGGGCACGATGCAGGGTACGAGGGAGGTTTTGGGGAGGGGGCGGCGGCGGGGGGAGGGTGGGGAGCGGGGTCAGGGTGGGGGGGAGCGGGGTCAGGGGGAGGGAGGAGGGAGGGAGGGGGGCGATCGGAAGGGGCCTCGGGTGATGAAGGGGGCGAGACGCGCGGGGAGAGAGGGGTAGGGAGGGGGGTAGAAGGAAAGGAGGGGGGAGGGAGGGGGGCGATCGGAAGGGCCTCGGGTGATGAAGGGGGCGAGACGCGCAGGGGAGGGAGGGGTAGGGAGAGGGGTAGAAGGGAAAGGGAGAGGGGGGGAGGAGGGGCGGAGTGAGGGTGAAGGGTGGAGACAAGGGCCGGGACGGGGGGGGGGGGTGAGGAGGAGGAGGAGGAGGGAGGGCGGGCGGTGTGAGAGACTGTGGGGAGGGGGGGGGGTAGGGAGGGGAGGGGAAGGGCAGGAGGGACCCGCGCTCAACTTTGGACCAGAAGTGGGAAGGGGAGGAGGGGAAGTGGGGAGGGGGGCGCAGGGGGCGGAGGAGGGGAGGATAAAGGGACGGGGAATGGGAGGAGGAGGAGGAGGAGGGGAGGATAAAGGAAGGGGGGAATGGGAGGAGAGAGGAGAGGAGGAGGGAGGAGCAGAGGGGAAGGAGGGAGGAGGGAGAGAGGGGGAAGGGGAGAAGGGGGAAGGAGGGGGAGGAGCAGGATGGTTCAGGAGCCCACAGCCAATGGACAGGGGAATTCTCCGCGATAATTCAACCTATATTACATTCCTTCTGTAATCCATCCCCGTTTTCTTTAGCATACCCCCTCCCCCCCCCCCCCCACCTTCCCGCTCAATCAACTCAAAATTCAAAATCGCACATCTTTTCTTCCCTTTCCCTCCACCCTTAAAAAAAAAAGATTAATATTTTCCCCCCCATAGTTTATTTTTCCCTTAGTAGTGGCTCCTATATTTTTTTCCTCCTTTTTTTTTTCTTTTTCTTTTTTGAAGGTTTTAAGTGAGCAAAATTTCAGAACGCGAAAAGAACCAGCGGGTTGGTCGTCCCCTTCCCGCTGCACTGACAGCTCCCCAGACCACGTTTTCGCCTCGCTATGGCAAGACAGCCCCTCTCCCCCTCCCTCTCTCCCCTTCTCTTCCTTCTCTCCCCTTCTTCCTTCTCTCCCTCTCCCTCCTCTCCCCTTCTTCCATCTCTCCCCTTCCTTTCTCTCCCCCTCTCCCTTCTTCTTCTTCCTTCTCTCCCCCTCCCTCTCTTCCCTTCTTCATTCTCTCCCCCTCTCCCTCTCTTCCCTCTTCCTTCTCTCCCCCTCTCCCTTTTCTTCCTTTCTTTCCCTCTCTCTCCCTTTCCTTCTCTTCCCCATTCCATCTTCCCTCTCTCCTCTCTCCCTTCTTCCATCTCTTCCTCTCTCCCCCTCTCCCTCTCTATCCCTCTTCCTCTTTCCCCTTCTCCCCTTCTTCCTTTTCTCCCTCTCTCCTTTCTTCCCTCTCTCCCCCTCTTCCTTTTCTCCTTTTCCTCCTCTCTCCCTCCCCCCCTTTTCTTCTCTCCCTCCTCCCACTATGGCAAGTCTCCCCCTCTCCCCCTTCCCCTCTCTCTTCCCCCCTCTCTCTTCCCCCCTCCCTCTCCCCCTTTCCTTCTCTTCTGTCACTTCTCTCTCCCTCTTCATTTCTCATCCCTTTTCCTCCCCCCGCTCCCTCCCCCCTCCTCTCTCCCATTCCTAGTAAGTCCCCATCCCCTCCTCTCAACTCCCCCTTAACCCCCCCCCCCCTCGTCAGCTATTCCCCTCCCCTTCTTCCTCCCTCCCCCCTCCCTATTAACCGCCCCCTTCCCTCCCCTCCCCTCCCTCTTCCATCTTCCCCTTCCTCTCTTGCAACTTCCCCCCCTCCTTTCCCTCCTTCCTTCCCTTCTCCTCCTTCCTCGTCCATCCCCCCCTTCCCCTACCAACCCTTCCTCCTTACCCTCCCCTCTCTTGCCTGCCTGCCTCCCTCCTCCCTCCTTCTCCCTCCCCTCCCCCGCACCGCCAGCCCAGCCACTGCGCCACCACTGTAATTAGGGTTGCTGCCCCTCCCTCTCCTCTCCTCTCCCTCCCTCCCCCCCTCCCCCAGTATTATCAACGCTACTCCTTGCGTCCTCTCCTTTACCCCTCTCCCCCCTCCCCCTTCCCCTCCATCATCACCAGCATTAATACAGCTCCTCCTCCCCTGCCCCCTCCCTCCCCCCCCTGCCCCCTCCCCCTTCTCCACCCACCCTTCTTTAACCTTCCCAAACCTTCCTCTCTCACTCTCCTTCTCTCTCTCTCTCTCTCTCTCTCTCTCTCTCTCTCTCTCTCTCTCTCTCTCTCTCTCTCTCTCTTCTCTCTCTCTCTCTCTCTCTCTGTCTCTCTCTGTCTCTCTGTCTCTCTGTCTCTCTGTCTCTCTCTCTCTCTCTCTCTTCTCTGTCTCTCTCTCTGTCTCTCTCTCTTCCCGTTTACTCTGTCTTGTCTTTCTCTCTCTTTCTGTGTCTGTGTCTGTCTGTTTGTTCTATGCATTTTTATGATGTGATGCGTTGATGTATAAACATATATGCAGGTTATCGCTTCTTCTTTCCCTCTCTTCTTATTATTCTTATTCGTCTCCTTCTACTTCTCCTTCTTCTCCCTTCTCCTTCTCCTTCTTCTTCTTCCCCCTTTTACTCTTCCCAATCTCCCTCCTGCTCTCCCCACCCCCCTCTCCTTTCTCCCTCTCACCATCATCATGCTGATCCACGCACGTTCTTCCCCCTCCCCCCACCCTCCTCCCCCCCCCCACCCTGTCCCTCCCACCCTCCTTCACCCACTTTAAGTATGTTTTCTCTTACTCCGCCTCAAGTGCAGTTCGGCCTCCATCTCCCCCTTGCCCTTCCCTCCCTCCCTCCCTCCTTTCCTCGCCCTTTTCTCCCTCCCTCCCTCCTCTCCCTCTTTACCTCCCCCCTCCCTCCTTCCCGCGCCCTTCTCTCCTCCCTCCTCTCCCTCTCTATCTCCACCACTCACCCCTCTTTTCCTCCCTTCCTCCCTCCTTCTTTCCTTCTTTTCCTCCTTCCTCCCTCCTCTTTCCCTCCCTCCCTCCCTCCTTCTTTCCCTCCCTCCTCGAAATGACCTCTCCCGCTCGCTCTCTCAGGTGTGAGAAGGTGGGAAGTAGGGGGAGGGAGGGAGGAGGGAAGGGGTTAGAGTAGGGTATTAGCATGGTAGGGTAGGGTAGGGGGGGGGTTAAGGCAGATATGGTATGGTAGGATAGGGTATGGCACACGGTAGGGTAAGGCAGAGTAAGGTTGTGTTAGTGGCGGGGGATAGGGGGGTAGAGGAGAGGACATAAGGGGGTAGAGGGGGTAGGTAAGAAGGTGGGGGGAAGGGGGGAGGGGGGAGGGTCAGCGTCCCCCCCTCTCCCCCCCCCCCCCCTTGGTGATTTCTGATTGGTCATGAGGGGAATCGTGGTTAATTCCCGTGGGTCGGAGATTATTCGGCTCGGATGAGGGGAAACAGGGAGGGGAAGCGGTGGACGATGAAGGTGGGGAGGGAGGGGAGGGGAGAGGGGGGAGGGAGAGGAGGAGAGAGAGAGAGAGAGAGAGAGAGAGAGAGAGAGAGAGAGAAGAGAGAAGAGAGAGAGAGAGAGGAGAGAGGGAGGAGAGGAGAGAGAGAGAGAGAGGAGAGAGGAGAGAGGAGAGAGAGAGAGAGAGAGAGAGAGAGAGAGAGAGAGAGAGAGAGAGAGAGAGAGAGAGAGGAGAGGGGGTGGGGAGGAAGGAAGAGGAGAGAGAGAGAGAGAGGAGAGAGAGAGAAGAGAGAGAGAGAGAGAGAGAGAGAGAGAGAGAGAGAGAGAGAGAGAGAGAGAGAGAGAGAGAGAGAGAGAGAGAGAGGAAGTGTGGAAGGGGAGTGGAAAGCGGATGGAAGGAGGAAGAGAGGGAGGGGGAAGAGGAAGGGTTGGGTGGGGGAGGGGAGGGACGGGAGGGACAGGTAGAAAGATGTGGAAGGAAGGGAAAGGAAATGGAAAATGAGGGAGGGGAAGGGAAGGGAATGAGGGAAAGGGTAAAGGAAGGAAGAACGGAAGAAAATGGAAGGGAAGGGAGATAAGAAGGACGGAGAGAAGGGGGAGGAAAAGGAGAGAAAGATAGAGAGTGGAGGAAAATAGAGGAGAAAAAGAAAGAAAGACGAAGAGAAGTGAAAGTGAAAGGGAAGGGCTAAAAGGAGGGGGGGGAGGGAAGGGAGTGGGGGAAAGGGAGGAAGAAGAGTGGAGGAAGGGAGGAAAAGGTGGAGGGAAAGGGAGGGAAGAGAGTGGAGGGGAAGGGAGGGAGAGAGAGTGGAGGGGAAGGGAGGGAAGAGAGTGGAGGGAAAGGGAGGGAAGAGAGGGAGGGAAGGGGAGGGAGGGAGCGGAGGAAAAGGGAGCGGAAGGGGAAGGGAGGGAAGAGAGTGGAGATAAAGGGAGGGAACAGAGTGGAGGGAAGGGAGCGGAAGGGGAAAGGGAGGGAAAGGAGATGCACTAGTAAGTAGGACGAGAACTAGTGTCCGATGGCGCCAGGCTAGTGCACGGATCTAGATAGAGGGAGGGAGATAAGGATGCGCGTCGGGAAGGGAGGAGGGAGAGGGAGGGAAGGAGAAGGGGTGGTAGGGGGAGGGGGGAGGGAGAAGGAGAAGGAAAGGGAGGGAGGGAAGGAGGGAGAGGGAAGGAGGGAAGGAGGGAGAGGGAGGGAGGGAGAAGGGGTGGTAGGGAAGGGAGGGAGTGGAGGGAGAGAGGGAGGGGGGCGAGGAGAGGCGAGGAGGGGAGGGAAGGAGAAAGGGCGTGTAGGGGGTGGTGGGAGGGATGGCGACGCCGGAAGGGACGGGTGAGGGAGGAGGGAGGGAGGGGGCCGGAGGGAGGTTGTAGGGAAGGAGGAAGGTCGGGTAGGGGGGGGAGGGAGGAGAGGGGGAGAGGGTTGTTATGGTGAGAAGAGTATAGGTGAATATGGGCTGAGAGGTGTATGGTGTAATGTGAGGTGAGTATTAGGGTAGGGAGGTGTATAATGGAGAGTGTGAGTATGGACATATGGTGCGGTAATTGAGGTTGAAGGTATGAGAGTAGTGACGATAGTTGATGATGAGTAGATGATAAGGAGAGTTAATTCTCTCGTTCTGTTTTGTCTCTAGTGTATTTGCAACACACACACACACAACACACACAACACACACACACACACACACAACAACACAACCACAACACACACACACACACACACACACCTACCCCCCCTCGCCCCCACACACGCACCTACCCCCCCCCCCCAACACACACAACCCCGACGTCAGCTCAAGAGGCAGAAGGGGACGAGGAAGAAGTCCAAGATGCGCGAGGCTGTCAGCTCGGCGAAGGAGACCGTCAGCAGAGACACGCGAGGCTGACGTCTGCACACGAATGGCAGTTGTTGGGGCGATGGCACTGACTCTGGGAGGGAGGGAGGGAGGAGGAGGGGAGGAAGGGGAGGGGGAGGAGGGGGAGACGGGGAGGGGTGGGAGGAGGATGGGAGGAGGAGGAGGAGGGAGGGAGGGGGGGGGAGGGAGGAGTAGGGAGAGGAGGGGAGGGAGGGAGGGGGGAAGGAGGGGACGGGAGGGAGGGAGGGAGGGAGGGAGGAGGAGGGGAGAGGAGGGATGGGGGAGGGAGGAGGGGGGAGGAGAGAGGGGAGGGAGGCGAGGAGGCGAGAGGAGGAGGAAGAGGGGGAGGGAGGGGGAGGGAGGGAGGGAGGAGGGAGAGGGGAAGAGGAGGGATGGCAGGAGGGAGGGGAGGGGAGGGGGAGGAGGAGGGAGGGGAGGAGGGGGAGGAGGGAGGAGGAGGGAGGGAGGAGGAGGAGGAGGGGAGGGGGAGGGGAGGGGATATGGTTAAAAAGAGGAGGTGAATTATGGAAAAGATAGAAAAAAAGGACAGCTCTTGGCGAATAGTTTTAATATTACATAAATGTGTGTGTGTGTGTGTGTGTGCTGTTGTGTGTGTGTGTGTGTGTGTGTGTGTGTGTGTGTGTGTGTGTGTGTGTGTGTGGTGTTGTGTGTGTGTGTGTGTGTGTGTGTGTACCCTTATTTTAGAAAAAAAATTCTGCTATACGGCCTATTTCTACATATTCAGGGATGGAGAAATGTATATAAAATAATAACCTACACGTCTAGGAACACTAAAACAAATATAAGAAATTATATATACTCTCTATATATACATAAATACATACATACATACTACACACACACACACACATATATATATATATATATATATATATATATATATATATAAGATAGATAGATAGATAGATAGACAGATAGATAGATATAAATAGTATATATACACCCACATCCAACATTCCCTTCGCCGATGCTCTTCTGTCTTTCGCTTCCTCAGCCGAAGTGGAATCCAAGCCTACAGATCGGATCGAAGCGCATCTCGATCTCATATTCGTGTTCCTTATGATCTCGAGTCGACGTCTCGTTCTCAACGAAAAAACAAAAACCATATCCGAGCAGACAACGAAGACGTCTCTAAAATGTATCCAGAAAAACACAGAAACACACAAACAAAGATTTTACGAAAGGCAGACATGGAATAGACGCCGTTATTTCCTCCTCTTCGCGGCATTCCATCTCGGAGGGAAATGAATCGGATCCGAAAATGATCTCACAAAACAAATAAACAAACAAACAAACGAAGACAAACGAGGCCTGTGATAGAGAGCCATGATCGCATAGTTTAGAAAATGGAAACAAATAATTACTAACCACACAAACCAACGATTGTAAAATAATAAATAAAGAGATAGATAAATAAACAAATAAATACACAAATCAACATAAAGAGGATAACTGCACGAAAATAAAAAAAAGAAAAATAATGAAAAGAGGAGAAACTATGCATCCAACCACGCCCCCCCCCCCGCCCCCCCCCCAAAAAAAAATATATATAATAACAAATAATAATAATAATCTAATAACAACAAACAAACACAAAAAGGTTGTAGCTAAGGAAGGCGCAGACGGAGCCAAGGTCGTCGAGGATACAGGATGCGAGGGGGGGGGGGGGTAAGAGCGGGGGAGGGGGAGGAGGACGGGGGGGTCGTTCATAAGTCGTAGCGAGGGGTTAAGGAGAGGGGCGGGGTTTGTCGGGGCCGGGTGGGGGATGGTGGGGAGGGGAGGTGGGGGGGGGTTAGAGAGGGGGAGGGAGGATAGATGAGCGAGAGTATGAGGAGGGGGGGGGTGATGAAGGTAGGGGAGGGGAGGAAGGAAGGAGGTGAAAGGAGGGGTAGAGGGGGGAGGGGAGGGAGGGAAAGGGGGGTAAAGAAAGAGAGGGGTGAGGAGGAAGGAAAGAGGCAGAGGAGGAGTAGGAAAAATAGGAGGAGGAAGGAGGAGAAGGAGGAGGGGGAGAAGTAAGGAGGAGGAGGAGGAGTAGAGAAAGGGGAGGAGTAGGAGGATGGGAGAAAGAAGGAAAGGAGGGAAGAAGGAGGAGGAGAGGAGGAGGAGAGGTAAGGGAAGAGGAGAAAGAGGAAAGAGAGTTAAATAAGGAGAGAGGAGGAGGGAGGAGAGAGAAGGGGAGAGAAGGACGAGAGGAGAGGGGGGATAGGGGGGGCGAAGGATGGGAAGGGGGAGGGGAGAGGGCTAAGGAGGGAAGGAAAGGAGACAAGGCCGGAAAGGGAAGAAGAGAGGAGAAAGAAAAGATGAAAGGGAGAGGGGGAAGGAAGAGGAGAGAGGGGGTAAGGGAAGGAAGAGAGAATAAGCAACACTGGATAATCAGGCATATAAGAGAGGAAATACAATTTCACAATAATAATAAAAAATCTGCACTGATTTCAATCTTTGATGGAATAGAATTATTTACATTTGTCATTAATCAATTCATATATATATATATATATATATATATATATATATATATATATATATATATATATATATATATATATATATATATATATATATATATATATCACGTACGCTTTAGATTAGACCTTATTAATCAAAAAAACCAGAAAGGAAAAGAAAAGAAAAATATAAGCATAAAAATATTTTCAAAATAGACCTACATGTTCCGTAGTTATTATTTTCATTATCATTATTATTTCATACATATATATTCATTAAAGAATAAGCATAAAGCATATCCCAAAATTCCCTACAAACAAAAAAAAAAACAAGACAAAAAAAAATCGAAGAAGAGGAGGAACAGGAAGGAAAAAAAAAGAGAAATAAAAGAAGAAGAAGAAGAGGAGCAGGAAGAAAGAAAAAGAAATAGATGAAGAACAAGAAGAAAAAAGAGGTAGAACAAGAGGAGGAAAGAAGGATAAAAGAAAAAAAAAAAAAAAAAAAAAAATGAATCATCACCATCACGAAAGAAGACAAGAAACATCACAAACAACAACAAGAAGAAGAGAAAAACAATAAAAAAGAGGAAGAACAAGAGAACAGAATGAAAGGGGGAGAACAGGAGACGGAGACGCTTCAACAGGTGGTCGTCGGGGTGCAAAACAGGCAGCACAGCGACGCCACACGGCACCATTTTGCAACACCATGCAACACCTTTGCAACACCTTTGCAAACACCATTTTGCAACACCATTTTGCAACACCATTTTGCAACACCATTTTGCAACACATTTTGCAACCCTTTTGCAACACCATTTTGCAACACCATTTTGCAACACGGAGCGAGCAACACCAACAGAAGAGGCGGTGAATAACAGCAGCAACATCAAGAACAAGAAGAGATAACAACAAGAACAACAAAAAGAAGAACAAACACAATCTAGAAGAGAAGAAGAAAACAAAACAATAACAACAAGAACAGATAACAGCAAAATGAGAACAAATAACACCATGAACAACGAGAACAAGAAGAGATAACATCAAGAACAACAAAAGAAGAAAAAAACACATCCAGAACAAGAAGAAGAAGAGATAACAGCAAGAATGAGAATAAATAACACCATGAACAACGAGAACAAGAAGAGATAACATCAAGAACAACAAAAAGAACAACACCAGAGGCCACAGGGAAACGGAGCGAGCAACACCAATAAAAGAGGCGGTGAATAACAGCAGCAACATCAAGAACGAGAACAAGAACAAGAGCAAATAACATCAAGAACAACAAAAAGAAGAACAAAAACCATCGAGAACAGATAACATCAAGAACAGCAAAAAGAACAAATACCATTTTGAACACGAACAAGAACAAATAACATCAAGAACACAAAGAACGAGAATAAATAACATAATAATAACATGAAGAACAACAAAAGAAGAATAAATAACATCAAGTACGAGAACAAGAACAGGAATAACACCAGCGGAGCGAGAACGGCGGCAGGAGCGACAACACCATCAACACCCATCAAACGCCAAAAAAGAAGCAACCACCGCCACAATACCACCTCCGCCACCACCCCCAGCATCAACACCACAACATCGCAACACCGCCACTGCAACACCACCCTCTCAACACCTCCACGGCAACACTAACATCAACACCACAACACCTCCACGCAACACTACATCAACATCGTCACTGAAACAACACCATCAATACCACCTCCTCAACACAACATTATCATCACAGCCATAACCTCACTCCACACCACACCTCACATTAACACCATCAACACCACACCAACATCAAACACCACACCACCATCAAAACACCACAACACCAACATCAACACCACACCACCACATTCAACACCACACCACCCACACCCATCAAAACACCACCACATCACCACCACAACACCATCAAAACCAACACCACACCAACATCAACACACACCACATCAACATCACCACCACCTTCACAACACCATCAAACACCAACATCAACCCCACCACCACCACCACAATCACCATCAAACACCAACACCACACCACCATCAACACCACACCACCAACAC
The DNA here is from genome assembly GCF_003789085.1 of Penaeus vannamei. Lineage (NCBI taxonomy): Eukaryota > Metazoa > Arthropoda > Malacostraca > Decapoda > Penaeidae > Penaeus > Penaeus vannamei. Next base: position 294,138 of record NW_020869885.1, read on the forward strand.
CACAACACCACACCACCACATCACCATTCAAACACCACCAAACACCAATAACCACCACAACACCATTCACCACCATCAAACAACCCAACACACCTACACACCACCCATCAACACCATTCAACACCAGACCAGCGGCAACAGCGTGGCGTGGCGGCGCGAAGAGGAAAAGTGGGCGGCGGCGGCCGGCAGTCAAGGAGGCTGACCGCTACAGGGCAGAGTTGGGGGGCCCGAAAGGGGGGGCGCGGGGAGGGAGGGGGGAGAGGGGGAGGTAGTAGGAGGGGAAGGGAAGGGAAGGGAAAGGGGGGGGTTGGAGGGGTAGTAGGAGGGAAAGGGGGAGGGGGGAAGGGGGGAGGATGGAGGGTAGGAGAGGGGGGAGGGAGGGGAGGGGGGGAGAGGAGGAGGGTGGGTGGCGAGGGAAAGAGAGAGAGAGAGAGAGAGAGAGAGAGAGGAGAGAGAGAAGAGGAGAGAGAAGAGAGAGAAGAGAGAAGAGAGAGAGAGAGAGAGAGAGAGAGAGAGAGAGAGAGAGAGAGAGAGAGAGAGAGAGAGAAGGAGGGTTAAAGGGTCGCGGAGTGGGTGGAAGGGGGGGGGGAGGATGACACGGGATGGGGAGGTGAGAGGTTAAGGAGGAAGAGAGCAGAAGGAGGTGGAAGAAGGAAAAGAGAGAGAGAGAAGGAGAAGAGGAATGAGGGAGGAGATGAGAGAAGAAGAGAGAGAAGGAGGAAGTGAAGGAGTGAGAGGAGGAGGAGGAGGAGGAGGAGGGTGAAGGAGGAGGAGGAGGAGGAGGAGGAGGGTGAGAGGAGGAAGGAGAGGAGGAGTGAAGGGGAGGAGGAGGACGACGAGAAAGAGGAGAGGAGGAGGAGGAGAGGAAAGTGAAGGAGGAGAGGAGGAGGAGGAGGAGGGAGGAGGAGGAGGAGGGTGAAGGAGGAGGAGGAAGGGTGAGGAGGGAGAGGAGGAGGAGGAAGAGAAAGGGTGAAGGAGAGGGAGGAGAAGGGGAAGGAGGAAGGAGAGGAGGAGGAGGAGGAGGAGAGGAGGAGGGTGAAGGAGGAGGAGGAGGAGGAGGAGGAGGAGGGTGAAGGAGGAGGAGGAGGAGGAGGGTGAAGAGGGGGAGGGGGCGAGGAGGAGGAGGAGGAGGAGGAGGAGGAGAGGTGAGAAGAGGAGGAGGAGGTGGAGGAGGAGGAGGAGGGTGGAGGAGGAGAGGAGTTGGGGAAGGAGTATGGAAAGGAGGGGAGGAGGAGAGGAGGAGAGAAAGAAGAAAGGTGAGGGAGTGGAGAGGAGGAGAAGGAGGAGGAGGGAGGAGGAGGAGGTGGAGGGGAGGAGGTGAGGAAGGAGCAGATTGGAAAGGGAATATGGAGGAGGAGGAGGAGTGAGGAGGAGGGAGGAGGAGGAGGAGAGGAGAGGAGAGGAGAGAGGAGTGAGGAGGAGGAGGAGGAGGAGGAAGGAGAGAAAGGGAAAGAGCAAAGGTGGGGGGGGGTAGGGAGGGAGGAGGAGGCAAGAGGAGGAGAGGAAGAGGTGGGGAGGGGAGGGGGGGGGGGAGGTGAGGGCGGGCAGAGTGGAATATGGAGAGGAGGGGAGGGACAGGGGGGGAGGGGAGGGGGGCAGAAGACTTTAAGATTGAAGGCATTCGAGAGAGAGTGGGGGCGGGGGTAAGGGATAGAGAGGGGTGGAAGGAGGGGAGGAAGGGAGGGAGGGAGGGGGAAAAGAGGAGAGAGAGAGGAGATGGGAAGAGAGAAGATAAAAAGTGAGAAAAGAAAGCAGACGAGGAAGAGCATAGAAAGAGGAAATAAGCAGAAATAAACAGAGATGAAGAGAAGAAGAAAAAGAAGAAAAAGAGAGACAGACAGAGAGAAAGGAGAGAAAGAGAGAGAGAGAGACATTACAGACAGTCAGACAGAGAGAGAGAGAGATACAGACACATATAGATAGATAGATAGATAGAAAGACAGACAACAGACATATAGATAAACAGATAGAGATAGATAGATAGACAGAAGAGATAGAGAGAGAGAGAGAGAGAGAGAGAGAGAGAGAGAGAGAGAGAGAGAGAGAGAGAGGAGAGAGAGAGAGAGAGAGAGAGAGAGAGAGAGAGAGAGAGAGAAGTGCATCGTGAATGAGAAGGGCCGTGGGGGGAGGGGGGGGGGAGGGAAAGGGGAATGTGAAAGGAAAGACGGAGAGGAAATGCAAGAAAATTGAAGGAAAATCGCGGAGATGAAGAAAGAGAAGAAGGGAAATTGTGGGAGAGAGTGAATAGATGTTGAACAAGGATGCAGTGTCGACTCTCGTGTCCGAATGACATGCGGTGCTTCGAAGCCAGGAGTCGAAACGGGAATCGGACACTGGCGACGCGGGAAATATAAATATACATCAATATTTCTCTTCTCTTGTTTAACGAAAAAGAAATCTTTTAAACATTCCACACGAGAGAAAAAAATAAAAACAAGCAAACACCATCGGAGAACAAATACACGCCCGAACAAATAAACAAACAAAGCCACCACGTACGCAATCGAACGACAAACACACACACGAACAAACAAACAAACAAACAAAGCCACCACGCATGCAATCGAAAAAACAAACACACACCCGAACAAATAAACAAACAATGCCACCACATACGCAATACGAACGAACACACATACTACGAACAAAAACGAACAACAAACAAAGCCACCACGAACGCAATCGAACTTACAAACACAAACACAAACAAACAAACAGAACAAGAAAAACCCGCGCACTCCCTCAGTGAGCGCAAACGACAAGGTGTTGCAAGTTGCAAATGGACGCGACAAAAAAAGGGATTAAGCGTAAGATGATTGAAGCAGCGAAGACATATTTAAACAGATTACTCCAGGACTTCAAAAACGAAACACGCCGGTAAATTAACTCGTATTCAAAGAGAGGCGAAGAAAACGACGGGATTATAAGAGAGAAAAAAAAAGACGAAGGAGAGAGAAAACCAAGAAACGTTTTGTAATGGAATAAGAATTCGATGGTTGACGCCGCCACAAAGAGTGCGCATGAATATGTTTTGTTTTTTTTATTTTGTTTTACTTCTTTAAAGTAACTGACTGTATTAATCTGTATTTTCTTCGTTGACAGATCGGCCGAATGCTGGTAATGCGGACCGAGAAGAAGAGAGAGTGAGAGAGAGAGAGCCGCAGAGAGAGAGCCCCTAGTCGACAGTGAGACGAGAAGAGAAGAGAGAGAGAGAGAGAGCAGGATACTTGACTATAGAGAGAGCAGAGGTGGCATCAGGACGACCGAGACCAGGAAGATCAAGAGACTGCGAGACAAAGGACAGAGTAGACACAAAACAGAGACACAGAGAAAGATAAAGAGACCAGAGAGAGCAACGAGACAGATACAGAGGAACAGAAGCTCGAGCCAGAGGCGAGCGACCGCGACGCACGGAGAAAAGAGAAGAGACAAAAACGATGCGGCCGAGAGAACGAGACAGAAGGACAAGAAGCAAAGAGAAAAGAGAATAGAGGAGAGCGAACAGAAAGCGAGTGGGCCGTAGCGAGTAGCCGACGAGAAAGAGAGAGAAAAGATGGAGAAAGAAGTAGCGTAATCCTAGTATACATAGCCGGAGTCTTCTGTAAGAGGATAAGAGAGAGCAGAGAGAGAGAGAGCGTTCGGGTACCCCACCCACCCGACGGCGCGCACTTAGGGTGGAGTGCAATGCATAAACATACCCTGAGTCCCGCTAGGCCTCTGCAGAAGCCCCTCGGTAGCCCCACGCTCCGCAGCCCCTCAACAATTAATATATGGTGTCCACGAGGATCTTAATACAAAAAGCAATGGAACGCGGTGCAGCTGTTGGTGTCGGTCTACCCACATCCTGGGCAGGCTGCTGGCGGGGCCTGAACGACCACACGACTAGTCGGGTAGAGGGGGTAGCGTACTAGAGGATACGTGGGTGAGTACAGCTAATGGGATGGAGAGAGAGCGTGAGCGCGGGACGGGTGGGTGGAGGGTGAATTTTGAGGGAGGGGGAGGGAGAGGAGAGAGCGGTGGAGGGGAAATGGCAGATGATGGTTGAGAGGGTGAGGCGAGGAAATGAAAGAGGATGAGGCTCATGGAAGGTGAGAGTTGATTGGAATGGAGAGGTGATGGGGAGGCCGGAAGATGGAGTCATGACTCTATTCGTGAGGCTGATTGGCGGAGGCGTAGTACGAAAAGGAAACGGAGGCAGGAGGCGGCGCGAAGAGAGGGTTAAGGAGGTATCGACAGGCGAGCGGGAAGGGGACGAGGGTAAGGCAGGGGCGGTAAGGGTGAGAGGGAAATGGCAAGGGAGGGATATATGTGAGAGGAAGGGAGGAGAGGGCACAAGGGAAATGGTGGACAAGGGGAGAGGGAAGGCAGGGACGATCAGGGCCGAAGAAGGGGAACACGGGGCGGCTAAGCGTAAATACGGGGTACGGGGTTCAACCGTGCCATGGGTCAATGGAGGGGCCCGTAAGGAAGGAAGGAGAAAGGGAGAGAGAGTAGGCTGGGGGAGATAGGAAGAGAGAGGCGAGTAAAGTGTGAGCGAGTATGGACCGGTTGTTATGTACGGCGAAGGTTGATAGATAAGTGGGAGAGCGAGGAGGATGGAGAGGGAAAGGATTCAAGAGAAGGGGAATGAGGCAGGGCCCGATGCGAGGGGCACGAGAATAGGAAGGTAAAGAGGAGTGAAGAAGTGGAGTGGTGCTTGAGGGGATTAGGCGGATGACGGACGGTAGGAGTAGTGAAATACATGAGAAAGGTTGGGAGGAAATGGTTAGGGCAGAGAGAGTAATGAGAGTTGAGTTTAGAGAAACAGAAGGAAGGCGAAAGGGCATGTGTATAGAGAGGGGAGAGATGAGGGTCCAAAGCTTATACAGAGAGACAGAATGGGGAGACTGAGAGAGTGAAGAGGGAAGGGGAGAGGGAGATAGTGAGGGAGTATAGGTTGAAGAGAGAGTAGGAGGGGCGCAGTAGGTGAGTGAGGGAGGAGTAAATAATATTTGAGGGCGGATAGAGTAGAAGGTGAGTAAAAGAGCTATACGGATGAACTAGGAGAGAAGGGAGAAAAGGATAGAGGTGAAGCTAAGACGAAGAGAGGACGAGAACAGGATGAGACTATCATTGAAAGAGAAGATTGAAGAGAAAGGAAGAGGAGAGAGAGAAAGAAAGGACAAAAGAGAGGGATGGAAACGTACGGAGAGGAGGGAAGCGAAGAGACGGGAAGGTCGAGACAGAGAGAGGGAGGAGAGAGGACGGCGAGAGGAGAGTAGAAGGGAGAAGACGAGAGGGAAGGAAGAGAAGGAAGGAGAGAGAGGGAAGGAGAGAGAAGAAGGAAGGCGAGAGAGAGAAGGATGGGGGAGAGAGAGAAGGAAGGAAGAGAGAAGAGAGGGAGCCGAGAGGGAAGGAGAGAGAGAGAGGAGGGGAGACGCAGCACCGAGGAGAGAAGAGGAGGAGAAAAAAGGTAGCGGTATAGAAGAAAGAGGATTATTATCTATGAAGGATATATACTAGTATAGTAATGAACTTGTTCGGTGAGAAAAATGGTGATGCCCCTCCAAGATCTGTAGAATCCATACTATATAATAAGTAGGTTATGTACTTGGATGCTAGAATGATGGAGTGACCGTAGAGTTTAGGTAGTTGGAGGGTGGGTGTGAGGGGTAATGGGCGGGTGCGGAGTGAAGGGGTACGTAAGCGGTGGTTGGAGTGCGAGGGTAGGCGCGGACGGATGAAGAGGGAGGTAGGAGGGTGGAGCGACTTGAGGGGGGGTGGAGGGGGATATAAGCGGCTGAAGCGTTGGACGAGAGGAGACACGTATGAAGGAGGAGAGGGGTGAGGAGGGGGGAGTAGGGAAGGGTGGAGGGACGGTAGGAGGTGGAGGAGGACGTAGGGCTGGGTGGAACAGCACCGGAGTAGGGAACATAAGCGGGGTGGGTTGGAGGGGGACTAGGACGGGTGTGAGAGGGGGTAAGGAGGGCTGTTGGGTTGGAGGGGCACTGGCTGGCACGGGCTGGAGGGCGAGCAACGTGAAACGGCAAAAGAGTAACATAGTGCTATCTGGTGGCGGTGGGAGCGAGCAGAGGAGAAGCATAGTGGCAGTATTGCGATAGTATAGTAGTAGTAGCAGTCGCGGTGGATGCAGTAGTAGTACAAGTAGTAATAGTAGTAGTAGCATTTGTAGTATTAAGCAGTAGTAAGTAATAGAAGTCATAGTAGTAATAGTAGTAGAAATAGTTGTAGTAGTAGTAGCATTTGTAATCTTAAGCAGTAGTAAGTAGTAGAAGTAGTAGTAGAAACAGTAGTAGTAAGTAGGTAGTAGTAATAGTCGTAATAGTAGTAAGTAGTAGTAGTAGTAGTAGTAGTAGTAGTAGTAGTAGTAGTAGTAGTAGTAGTAGTAGTAGTAGTAGTAGTAGTAGTAGTAGTAGTAGTAGTAGTAGTAGTAAGCAGTAGTAAGCAGTAGTAAGCAGTAGTAAGTAGCAGCAGCAGCAGCAGTCGTAGCATCACCCAATCTGGAGAAGCCGCAACACTCATGCCAGCACCACCACAACGAGCCCCAATTCCCCCAGAAGGAAAGCCCGCCCCGCGCCGAGCCAGGGGCGCCCCGTGGCACAGCGAGGCGTGGCACCCCTCCCCCCCTCCCCCCCTCCCCCGCCCCAATAAAGGCACCAGCAGGGTATGGCGGGGCAGCTGGCGGCGCCTGGACGCTACCCAGAAGGAGATAAGTACAGTCACACTTGTCACTCACACTTGTCAGGATCCGTCAGCCCGTTTGCCTCCCTCTGGCACTTGCGAGGGTCAGCTTCCTCGCCAGGGTGCCAAAGTGCCGCCTGAAAGGGATGCGTATTTTTTCGTTCTGACAGAAAGTGCTATGCCACAAAATAGTGCTATGCCACAAAGCGACGTTCTGACAGAAAGTGCTATGCCACAAAGCGTCGTTAAGCCCGAAAGTGCTATGCCACAAAGGACGACAGAAAGTGCTATGCCACAAAAGTTCTGACAGAAAGTGCTATGCCACAAATCGTTCCCGAAAGTGCTATGCCACAAAGGGACGTTTTGACAGAAAGTGCTATGCCACAAAATGCCATGCTATTTCGCAACAGGCTAGTCGGTTTTATAAACGACTATTCAACAAAATGGGATTCCATACAGTGCCACTTGTACAAGTTTTTTTTTCATCCTAGAAAATATTATTCTGCCACAAAGTGCTATTCACACGGACACACAACATAACACAATGCTATTCAATAATATTTCTGCCACAAAGTGCTATTCCACAAGGCACCACAATGGCAGAAAATATTATTCTGCCACAAAGTGCTATTCCACAGGGCACCACAATGGCAGAAAATATTATTCTGCCACGAGATGCCCTGGTCAAAAAAAATATATGTTCTATCACGAGATGTTCTTCCACAAAACGCTATTATGAAAAAAAAAATCTGTCATAGAGTTTGATTCCACAAAATGACATGACAGGTCAGCCAGATAACCATATTCCTCAAAAAGCAAATCTGGTATGAAATGCCACGCCACTTTTATGCAAAATATCATACCACTATCTGGAAAAAAATATCGCAATTCACTTATAAAATGCACCTTAGTTATCAAAAAAGAAAAAAAAATAATAAAAAAAGAAAGAAAGAAAGAAAGAAAAAAAAGAAAAAGAAAGAAAAAGAAAGAAAAAGGAAGAAAAAAGAAAAAAAGAAAAGAAAAGAAAAGAAAAAGAAAAAAAAAAGAAAAAAAAGAAAAAAGAAAAGGAAAAAAAGAAAAGAAAAAGAAAGAAAGAAAGAAAAAAAAAAAAAAAAAAAAAAAAAAAAAAAATATAAATATAATATATATATATTATATTATATATATATATTATATATATTATATATATATATAATGCTACTCCAATTAAAGTGACACTCAGCTAGTTACCTCTGCCAAGGTGGTGATGGTTCGGTAGTTTCATAGTTGGTAGTTAGATGGTTAGCAAAACTCGGTTATAAAATGCTTTGTATAATTTTACCGGTGTTGTGTCTCGGCCTAATTCAGACGCCATTCCATTGAGGTGCGATCTGGATATTACTTGTTTGTTTGTTAGCGGTAACAAAAAAAAAATAAAAAATAAAAAAAAATAAAAAATAAAAGTATGAAGAGATTTTTTTATGATTTTTCTTTACCAGGGGTGTGCTTTAGCCTAACTCAGATGTTGATGAGAGAGAGAGAGAGAGAGAGAGAGAGAGAGAGAGAGAGAGAGAGAGAGAGAGAGAGAGAGAGAGAGAGAGAGGAGAGGAGAGAGAGAGATTTGAGAGAGAGTATTTGAGAGGAGAAGAGAAGAGAGAGAGAGAGAGAGAGAGAAGAAGAGAGAAAGAGAAAGAGAGAGAAGAGAGAAAGAGAGAGAGAGAGAGAGAGAGAGAGGAGAGAGAGAGAGAGAGAGAGAGAGAGAGAGAGAGAGAGAGAGAGAGAGACGAGAGAAGAGAGAGGAGAAAGAGAGATAGAAAGAAAGAAGAGAAGAAGAAGAGAAAGAAAAGAGAGAAGAGAGAAAGAAAGAAAAAAAGAAGAAGAGAGAGAGAGAGAAAGAAAAAGAAAGAAAGAAAGAGAGAGAGAGATATCCCATCCTGCAAACATGTTCCTGCCCCCCCCCTGCTTTATGCCACAGCAGGACCCCGCCGCACTCCACGACCCGCTGGGCACCATACCCGGGTTGGGGAGTGCCACGGCTAAGGAGGTTGCAGTGCCAAATAAAGGGTTTGTGGAAGGCACTCGCTCTCTTTGGAGAACAGGATATATATGATGAATGGTGATGATGGTGATGATGGTGAATATGATGGTGATGCTGGTGATGGTAATGATTATTATGATAATGATTATATAATGATTGATGATGGGTAATGATGATAACAACAAAAAACAACAGCAATTAATAATGATTATTGATGATAATAATTATGATGATGATGATTGATGGTAACGATGATAACACACACACAAAAGACAACAGCAATAATAATGATAATAATAACAATAACAACACTAACAATAATAAAACAAATAAATAACAACTATAACCATAAACAATTCGTTAATATAGATGCTTAAAATAAATAGTAAATATTTTCTTCCTTGACTGATAAAGCCTATAAATGCCCACACCACACACACACACACACACACACACCACATCATAACACAACCACACACACAAACACACATACACACATAACATACCATACACATACACATACACATAACACATACACACATACAGGCTACACACACACACACACACACACTACACACACACACACACACACACACACACACCACACGACCACACACCACACACACACAAGCACACAACACACACACACACACACACACACACGCCCCCCACACACACACACGCCCCCCCCCTCCACAACAACACACGAGAAAACTATAATAAAACCAGAAACAACATATGCAATCGTCGAATAATAAAATTAAAAATCAGTCCAACTGCGGTGAGGATAACCTGGCGTCGTGACACTGCAGAAGAGGCGGTGAAGTACCGGCCAGGCAGTTGGATGTTGCGTGTGTATATTGCAAGTACATGCATATACATACATACATATACAGTACATATATATATATATTAATTATATATATATATATATATATATAATATATTATATAGCATATATATTATACATTATGTATATTCATTATATATAATATATATATTATATAAATTATATACTTATATATGCTATATTTTAATAACTATTATATACCCAATATACGATATTATAGTAATACAATATTATGGTTATATATATATACTAGTAAACATATATATATACACACATAACTAACATATATAGTATAATATATTATTAATATATATATACAGATATATATATATATATGTATAATATGTACAATTATAATCATAAGTTTAGTATAGTATATAGCATATATATACATGTAATATTACATTATATATACACCACAATATATATAGTATATACTATAGTATATTATACCAGTATATATATATAATACTCTCTCTCAATTACAATATATATGTATAATATGATGATAATATTTTATACATATATGTTATAGGACGTATACATATATGGCGATATATAATACATTATATATATTAGAGTATATGTTACTATATATACGTTATGACAGCCAACATATATGCAAATACATTACATACATGACATATATGGATAAATGATGTAGAGATTGTCATACTGTCTATGTATGTGCAGAATAACAGCGAAAAAAGACAAATAAGGACAAAGAGACAAAAGGAGAGAGAGAGAAGAGAGAGAGAGAGAGAGAAAGAGGAGAGAGAGAGAGATGAGAGAATAGAGAGAGGAAGAGACAGTGAGAGAGGAAGAGAGAGAGGGGAGGGAGAGGGGAGGAGAGGGAGAGAGGAGAGATAGAAGATTGGAGAAGAGAGAGAGAGAGAGAGAGAGAGAGAGAGATGAGAGAGCAGAGAAATGATGGTATGCCCGCAGAGCCAGGCGAGAGGGGGGGGGGGACGGAGGTGCGGTAGGGGTGTTGCACACCTGGCGCGGTACGTGACGCGCGCCCTGTTGGAGAGCAGGGAGGGAGGGGGTGCGGAAGGGTGGTGGAGGGGAGGGGGAGGAAGAGTGTGGGAGCGGCGCTATTAGGGTTGATCTTCCCCCCCCCCTCTCCTCTCTCTCCTCTCCCTCCCCCCCTTTCGCTCTCTGATCCTAGTCCGTGCCACCGCCCTCCTTCTCGCTTTCTCTCATTCTCCCCGTATTCCTCTTCTTCTATCCTTGACCTCTCTTCTTCTTTCTTCTTTTTCTTGCCTCTTTCTTCTTCCTCTTCTCTCCTCTTTTTCTTCTTCTTTTCTTCTTCTTCTTCTTCTTCTTCTTCTTCTTCTTCTCTTCTTCTCTTTCTCGCTTTCCCCCGCCCAAGTCTTTACAACAATGGCTCAGTTAGTCTCAGACAGAAGACAGACGACAGCAGTCAGTCAGGTTGTCTGTCTCTCTGCTCTTTCTCTGTCCAGTCATTCTTTCGTATCCTTATAAAAATAGGACCCACCTCGCCCACCTTCACAGAGTTTTAGAGTACGTCCCATTTCCACACTGCCCATCTTCAACCAGTACCCCATTCTGCCAATCTTAGCACCCGGCATCAACCCCACTGCCACTCACCCACTACCCCACTCTCTGCCACCTTTAGCCAGTACGCGGCATCAAACCCAGCTGCCCACCTTCAGCACCACTGCCGCACTTCTCCACCTCTCGCAGTTTACAGGCGCCCGGACTGCAGGGAACATGCCGCCATGCGATAAACTCACCCAGGTCGGTACCTTCCTATTGCTACATCGTCACTTCTCTCTCTCTCTCCTCTCTCTCTCTCTATCGGCTCTATCTCTCTCTCTTGGTCTCTCTCTCTCTCTTGGTCTCTCGTTGGTCTCGCTCTTTCTCTTGATTCTCGTGTCTCTATCTCTCTCTCCTCTCTCTCTCCTCTCTCTCTCTCTCTCTCTCTCTTCTCCTCTCTCTCTCTCTCTCTCTCTAAACCTACTCCTACATCCCATACCCCACTTATCTTATCTTATCATTCCCCCATTTTCTTTCTCCTCTTCCTCTGCTTTTTCTCCCTGTTTCCCTTCGTACCCTATCTACCGCCCCTTCCCCCTCCCACCCCCCCCCCTTTAACCGAGCGCCGCCCACAAGCATTTCTCGAGCGTGCGCTGCGACGGCGGCCCACATGGGGTGACGTGAAGCGGACTGTGGCGGCGCACGGTCGTTACGTGCTGCCTGTCTTCTGCTGTCTGTCTGTCTGCTGTCTAGTCATGCTGTGTATCTGTCTGTTGTGTCTATCATATTGTCTATCTGTTTGTTGTCTATCTATCTTCTGTCTGTCTACTCTACTGTCTATCTTATATCTATTTATCTATCTCTATCATATCTATCCATTTATCTTATCTAATCTTTATTCTATCTAGACATGTCTATCTGTCGTATCGTATCTATATGTTCGTCTGCCTGTCTGTCGACTCACACTGTCAAACTACCCGTCCCTCCCCACACTCGTCTCTCTCTCTCTTCTCTCTCTCTCTCTCTCTCTCTCTCTCTGCTCTTCTCTCTCTCTCTCTCTCTCTCACTTACCATCCCACTCCTCCTTTCTCTCCTTCCCTCCACTCTCTCACTCTCCTTCGACGCTCATTTACTGTCCATCTCCATCCTCTTCTTCCTCTTCCTCTCTGTTCTCTTCTCACTCCTCTCTTCCCATCACTCTCACTCCCCTTCACGCTCATTACTCTGCCCTCTCCATCCCTTCTCTCCTCTCTCTCTGTCTCTCCCTCCTCTTTTCCTCACTCTAACTCTCCTTCACGCTCGTGTGTTACTCTCCCTCGCCATCCCCTCTCGTTACGTCTCTCACTCACTCCCTCTCCACCCTACTCTATCCTCTTTCCCTCTGCTAGCTCGACATATTTCTTATTCTCCTCTCCATCCTCTCTTCCTCTCTCACCGAGTCCCTCTCCATCCCTCTCTTACCTCTTCCTCTCTCTCACTCTATTTCTTATTCTCCCTCATTCCATCCCTCTGCTTCCTCTCTCACCACTCCCT
>NW_020869885.1:317286-337286 GCF_003789085.1 Penaeus vannamei
AACAGTAATAATAACAACAACAAATAAAACAACAAATAATAATAATAATAGTAATAATAATTGTAATCATAACAATGATGATAATAATAGATAATGATGATGCTGATAATAATAACGAAAACAGTAATGATAATAAATACAATTATAATATTGATGGGAATATGAACAATAAGAATGATGGTAATATTAACAACAAAAGTAATAATAATAACAACAATTATCATCAATATCATTATTATTATCATAGTTGCTATCATTATCATCATCATTATCATAATAACAACAATCAAAAAATAATGATAATAGTGATGGTGATTATTGATGATAATAATAATGATAACAACAACAACAATCATACTAACAGCAACAATAATAATAAAGTAATAAAAAGTAAGGATGGCAACAATAACAAAAAATCAACATAATGTAAAAAGAAATAATGTCAATTTCTAACGTATCTAGCATCAGTGATAAAAAGTACGATACACAGCATAGTTAATGATGGTAAGGACGGTACTCTCTTTGCGGTAATAATAAGTTTGGTACATAGCCATATGGTAAGAGGAAATACGGTCCACAACCCCATGGAAACACTTGTGGTACAGACTTGGTAAAAGATACAATGCATAACCCATGGCAACAAGTGCGTCACAGACTTGGCACCGAATACAGAACGCAACCCCATGGCAACAAAAGGCATGGCACAGACTTGGCAACGAGTGCCATACACGACCTCACGCAACAAGAAAGGTAAACAACCGTATGGCAACAAGAAGTACGGCAGCACGTACAGCACGCAGCACTACTCACGGAAGGCGGCCTGGATGAGGCGCTTGTACATCTCCACCGACGCCTTCCGGTGCACCATGCGGTGGGTGATGGCCTGGTACTTCCGCCGGAACTCCTGCTCGCTGGCGGTGGACTCGGTCGATCCGCGGCGCCCTGGCAGAACGGGAGCGGGTGAGCGTGGTGGCATTGCGAGCTGCAAAGGTTCTGGGTGGCTGCAGGAGAGTTGCAGGGGCATTGGTGAAAGAGCGCTAAGCTCCGCATGCGCGGCACGTGGCAGGGGTTCTGGGTCTGCTGCAGGGGCAGGTTCTGGGTGGCTGCAGGAGAGTGCAGGGCACGTGGCAGCTGCAGTTGCAGGGGCATTGGGGTCGTTGGCAGGGGTTCAGGAGAGTTGCAGGGGCATTGGGGTCGCAGGGGTTCTGGGGTGGCTGCAGGAGAGTTGCAGGGGCATTGGGGGTCGTGGCAGGTTCTGGTGGCTGCGGGGAGAGTTGCAGGGGCATTGGGGGTCGTGGCAGGGGTTCTGGGTGGCTGCAGGAGAGTTGCAGGGGCATTGGGGTCGTGGCAGGGGGTTCTGGGTGGCTGCAGGAGAGTTGCAGGGGCATTGGGGTCGTGGCAGGGGTTCTGGGTGGCTGCAGGAGAGTTGCAGGGGCATTGGGGTCGTGGCAGGGGTTCTGGGTGGCTGCAGGAGAGTTGCAGGGGCATTGGGTCGTGGCAGGGTTCTGGGTGGCTGCAGGAGAGTTGCAGGGGCATTTGGGTCGTGCAGGGTTCTGGGTGGCTGCGGGAGAGTTGCAGGGGCATTGGGTCGTGGCAGGGGTTCTGGGTGGCTGCAGGAGAGTTGCAGGGGCAGGTCGTGGCAGGGGTTCTGGGTGGCTGCAGGAGAGTTGCAGGGGCAGTCGTGGCAGGGGTTCTGGGTGGCTGCGGGAGAGTTGCAGGGGCAATGGGGTCGTGGCAGGGGTTCTGGGTGGCTGCAGGAGAGTTGCAGGGGGCATTGGGACGTGGCAGGGGTTCTGGTGGCTGCGGGAGAGTTGCAGGGGCATTGGGGTCGTGGCAGGGGTTCTGGGTGGCTGCGGAGAGTTGCAGGGACATTGGGTCGTGGCAGGGGTTCTGGGTGGCTGCAGGAGAGTTGCAGGGGCATTGGGGTCGTGGCAGGGGTTCTGGGTGGCTGCGAGGGATATGGGGTGATTCTGAGTGGTTGCAGGAGTGTTGGGTGGTTGCGGGGGGCTTGTAGGGGTCAGTTAAAGGAGGTTGAAGATGGCTGTGAGGGATCGGTGTGACTCAACAGTGCTTGTGTGGTTGTAGACGTGATGTGGAATAGTAAATGTTGTGTCGGTCAAGAAGCAGTGATTTTGTGACCATGAGATGGCGGAGATTGTGTTACTGTGGAACTAGAGTGCGTCTATAAGACTTATTATAATCATAAAGTGATTGCGACACATCAGTCCTTAAATACATTATATACGTGAGATAGATTTATTTCCAGGAGTAATATACATAATGAAAAAGACTAGCAGAAGTTGTTCGTTTTTTCATAGCAAAGTTAGACATGTAAATATACTCTGGCCAACAGAAAACAGGAAATTCACAACATTGTGTCCTGCATTAAAATAACCCAGCTCTACTGGTATTTACTTTTAATAAAGAATATTACTTTACGTTCGATTTTTTCCCTCCTTGACTATATAAGTAACTTAGTCTCTGTCTTTTTATCCTCTTTTTTCGACATAACGTAATTCCTAACAATGCATCATCGAAACAAATGAAAGCTTTCATTTCCGTTCTAAAAACAATCTAATGCCCTGAAAGTTCACCATTTTAATACAGGAACAGCACTGGGAAAGCCAGATATAAATCCTTATTGAAAGGACTGTGACGCGAGTCCGGCCGTCCGTCTTTTCTGGGACTTTCCGCAGGTGGTCGGGAATGGTCCTCGGACGGGCTTAAAAATAGGTTTTCGGCACCACGCGCGACTCGACTGCAAAATCAACGCGATTCTCTTTTCGGTATAATCTGGCTGGCACAAAAAAAAAAAAAAAAAAAAAAAAATAGATATAAGGACATGGCGGTGGATCTTATTTCTGGGGAAGAAAATTTGGTCCGCAGTGTAGCGTGGCCAATTACAAGTAAATGTTGTGTATCTATATATCTATTTCTCTCTCTCTCTCTCTCTCTCTCTCTCTCGCGCGCGCGCACACACACACAGACACGTACGCAGACTCTCTCTGTCTGTCTGTCTGTCTGTCTGTCTGTCTCTCTCTCTCTCTCTCTCTCTCTCTTTCTATATATATATATATATATATATATATATATATTATATATATATATATATATATAATACATATAGGCGCACACACACACACACACACACACACACACACACACACACACACACACACACACACACACACACACACACACACACACACATGTATGTATGTATGTGTATATATATATATATATATATATATATATATATATATATATATATATTATATTATATATATATATATATATATATATATATATATATATATATATATATATAATATATATATATATATATATATATATATATATATATATATATATATATATATATATATAAACGTGTCTGTGTGCGTGTGCGAGAAAGCGAGAGAGCGAGAGAGAGAGAGAAAAAATATATTCTTAACGCAACAACCTTCATTCAGCAAAATAACATGAAGAGCTGTTTTGATACACGTTCTTTCCGGGGAAAATATAAAACGAGGCTTTTGGAACCTCCGCCGCATCCGTGGCTTTGATCTCCTTCCCAGAACGAGACTCATGACAGCCGTCGCCACGATGGTGCCAATGCAATCATTCCATCACGAAGGAAGGAAAACCGAGACATTTTACCAATAGTGACTTAAAAAAAATCTTCGGCAACGCGAAACCTGTCTAAAAAGTCTTTGGTAATTTCTTTTCCATCGTGAAAAGTATTATATTGTCCCTTGACAGTAAAGAACAACTGAACTGTAACTTTAGTAACAGCATCGATTTCGTCCCCCACTGCAGGAGTGTGAACAAAAGCATTCATTGTTTATCTCGAAATAAAAGCTTTCCAAACACCTTTTCAGTGGATAGCAAGTAAAGGCTGATGCGCATTGTAATCCGTATAAAAGTAATGATCATAACAAGAACGATTTACTATTTTGAACTTGGACTTGTAACTCGGTGCTATACCTTTATTTAGACATCGCAGGGGTAGGACTTCAGAAATAACTGATCAGTTCAACAAAACATTCAAGGTCACTGAAACAGGAACCACTCTGCTGGAACGCTAATGGCTGAATAAACCTTGTTGCTTCATATTATTTTCATCCCATAAAGAAAACAACAGCTGCACTTTTGGCACTGCATTCTGAAATATCTTTGGGTGAAGAACAAGGAAAATAAGCTGTTTAACTGGGGGTCTTTCACGGAAGCATACGAGTCCTTGTGAAATTGTTGCTCTCCAAAGGTCAAGTACTACTATCGAGTTTGTTTTTACTTAACTCATTTACTCTTACCACGCTCCGTTTCCTTTGCTTTGTTAGCAAATCGGAATGCTCCATCACTTGCTCGGCCAGATACTTCAACCCGGAGCACTGCAGTTCTCGGCCTTCCCTTAGGCATTCGCCTCCCTTGTTTAAAACGTTAAATAGACATAAATAAAATACTGTAAACACGCATGAGCCTCATGACGCTTCGAGTCAGTTCATTCGCTTCTTTAGACAGTCATATCAGAATGGTTTGGCTTTCTGGAGAATCTAATTCTATATTACAAATGAATGTTTTCTCTTTTTCTTGTTTCACAAAGAAAAGCCTTTTTCTGGCTCCCACAAATGAAAGAAACAAAGAAAAAAAGACCTACCCCTTTCCTCCACTGCTTCCGTCGCCTCGCTCTCGGCCTGGGTCTCGTCCTCCTGCTTGAGCGGCGGGTCGGCGGCGCCCTCGAAGCCCGGGATCCTCAGGTCTGGAGACCCGGATGTTGGCCGTCCTTCGTCGCGCTGCCAGACCTGGGGGGGGGGGGGGAGGGGGAAGTCAGGTTGTTGATTTCCTTTCTCTCCGTATTATTGCAATTGCTGGAAGTGCTGGGCTCGTTATCTTTATCATTTCCAGTAGTCATCATCATCGATTTTATATATTTACGTTTGATCA
The DNA here is from genome assembly GCF_003789085.1 of Penaeus vannamei. NCBI lineage: Eukaryota > Metazoa > Arthropoda > Malacostraca > Decapoda > Penaeidae > Penaeus > Penaeus vannamei. The sequence continues at coordinate 322,231 of NW_020869885.1, forward strand.
TTGATATTCGCTGGAAGAGTCTAAATTGCTGAGGTGATTTCCAGTTACTCATGCACATACATTACGGCAAATACAACTATACACACACGTAGCCACTATCGCATACATACAAGTCCATACACACACACACAGACGTACAAACAAACACTAACTCCCACACAAACACACACCCAAACAAGCAACTGCACCCACAGAGTAACCCAAACGGATTCAGACAAACCCACACCTTGGCTTCCTCATGGGGCGCGACGTACACCCACGAGAAGGCTCTGTAGGCGTCCATGTACACGCCCATCTCGTCGTCGTCGCTGTCGTGTCTGGGCGCGTCTCCCACTTCCAGGCTGATGGGCGTGACCCTGGCGGAGAGCGGGGGGAGGGGGGGGAAGGCAAGAAGATTTAATTATGTCTCCAGATCGTCTAGATTCATAATGATAATGTTGATGATAATAATAATAGTGATATTGATAATGAATACGATATTCATATAATGATAGTGGTTATTGTAATCATTAATATTCTCTGTTATTTACTTTATTACTATTATCATTATTCTTATTGTTCTCCTAGTGAACACGTTTACTACACCTGGCAATTATTATCGTCATTATCATTATCAGTTTCATTATCACCTATTTATCTATACCATCATCATTATCATTTACATTTTCTAAACTACTATTCAAGATAGTGCCATTGTTGTCTGTATAATCAAATATATTGTCCAAATGATTATTATCAGCATAGTATCAACACTACCATCAATATTATCTAGAGCAACAGAATGATTATCTTCATTATTAACAGGTGCATTGTCCTCGTGCATGCCTGCACTCAAAGCCCACTGGGACCTCGTGGCTTACCCCCAGTCCCTCGAGAACGAGTTCCTCTCTTCGGACTTGGCACGATGACTGACTCCTCTGACTCGAGAAGGCTCCCTGTCAGACAGTCTGCGCTCCACAGTGATCGTGTGTCCTGCAGGAGGCGAGGGTCTGAGGGTACCCTCCCTGGACGCTGGTCTCTCTCCGCACTGCACACACAGGCTCCCCCTGGAGTCTTCTTCTAGTTGTTCTCTGCTGCCACTTAGAAACACGTTGTCAGACCCTGGACTCAGCGATCTCAAGGACTCTGCACTCTTCCTCGCATCCTTCAGGGGAGCGATAGTGAGGAGCTTGTTTTCTGGCAGCTGTAGAGGTCTCTCTCTTGAGGTGGGACTCTGACTGCCTGCCCTTAGGTAGCCTGTTACAGGTCCTTTGGGCTTCAGGTGGTCCTGACTCTCTACATTCCGTGTGAGGATTTCAGCGGAGTGTCGCTTTTGAACATCTGTAACTTCAGGTGTGGAGCCGATGGATATTTCGCTAAGCCTTTTCTTCGGATCACTTCCCGATGTGTGGACGCCGGCAGGAGGGTGGCGCAAGTGCACTTCCTGGGAATGCATTCGAGAGATTTCGGTTCTGCTGGGGACAGTTTCGCGAACTGGACTTGGCTGCTTTGTTTCTGTCTTCCCTGGACTTTGACGCAATTGCTTGGGTGGGCTTCCTCTTATTTCTTCATGATCTTTAGAGGTCTCTATCGTTTTCCCTGGACTTTGTTTTTCACTTGCCTGCTTTGCTGTGAGGTCGCTGTCAGCGCCTGGGCTTCCAAATTTCTTTCCGCTGGCTTCTTTTGCCCTTTTCCCCGGACTCCGAGCTTTTGGTGGATGCCGAGGTAGATCAGAGCAGGATTCATCAGATGTATCAAAATCCAATGCTCTTTCGGGAGTTCCTGGAGTCCGAATAGGTGTCCAGTCTTCTAGTCTAAATCCTTCATGCATTGCAGGACTCCTTACCATTCCTTGTGGAGTAGCTTCATCAGATTTACGTTTAGCTTTGTCATATTTTGCAGGAACTTGTTTTGTTTCACTTACTTTATCTTTTGCCTGAGGACTTTCGGGTTTCACCTTGGCTTGGAGGTCTTCAACACTGGCAAGGTCGATTTTTACAGACTTCTTGGGTTTATCAAACACTTTTAGTTTCTTTTCTACTTCCCCAGTCTTGAGGTTGTCAGGCACAGGCCAGTTTGGAGCCTCTCCAAACATTGTAACACCTGGAGGAAAGTCCAGTTTCATTGTCTGTTTTGCCTTTTCTCTCTCTTCTTCTGACCAAGATTGCTGGTTCTGTCCCTTTACTTCTGACAACTCCCCTTGCTCATTATCTTCAAAATACTTTGAATATCTTCTATTGTCGTCCTTAGCTACTTTACCACCACCAGAGTATCTCTTTTTGATTGCTCCTGTCTTGCTCTCCTCAACAGGCTTTTCTCTCCTTTTCACTGTGATTTCGACTTGAATTTCTGGAAATTGTGGAGGTGTTTCATCTTGAGGAGTCTCTTCGTCTGGCTCTTCTGCCTGAGCAGAGGTCTCTCGCGCTGGAGAGAGCCTCTCAGGTTTTGGTGGTATTTCTGGTTTAGGTAAAAATGATGGCTTTGGAGGTACCTCTGGCTTCGTTTTGACTTCAGGGAAGATCTTTTCTGATTCTTCACCTATAGAATGCTCAATATAATAGCTGGCTGAGGTGGTGGTGTCGCCATCAGGAGATGTGAGGTCCTGAGCCGTCTCAAAGTCACTAGTAACACTTAGGCCTTCAGTGATATCACTAATTTCTTGTGTCTCAAGTAGATCTCCTAACACCTCGCTGGCTTCAGGGCTAAGTATTTTGGGCGTTAAAGCTTCATCCTCATAGATGTCATCCATCTCTGGAGGAGAGGACACATGCCTTTCCTCATAGTAATAGCTCCTTCGAGCTTCCTGGCCATTCATGCTGTTTTCTGTGGCAGTAATGTAGTCTTCGGAGGTTTCTGACTGATCTGTCTGGTGCGAGTCTGTGCGTGACAGGTCAGACTTGGAGGTAATAGTATTGGTTGTGCCTGATACCGGGCTCCTTGACGTTTCTTGTTCAGTGAAATGACTGCTGGAGGAATCTGACTCGGGTGATGCAAGCTTCCTCAGATCATCTCGAAAATCCGAGGATTTGATAATGAATTGGTGTGGAATATCCCCAGCTCTCATTCCCTGTACTAAGCGCGCCATTATATTCTCTTCGATCACAATGTCTCCTTCAAATTCGCCTTCCTCCAACGCCTCCGACTTTATTGTCATGGAGTCTCCACTTCGGATGGAAGTGAAGTCACTGTCAGTGGAGCTGGCAATGGCCTTGTCCACTTCACTTGATGTGGTGCTAGTGGAGACCACGTCATGGGAACCCTCTGATATGACGTTTTCACTGATGCTTGTTGGCTCGTCCTCAATAGATGAAAGAGTGGTAATGCTGTGGACCTTGCCTGACATGCGCAGCCGAGGGAGCTCATCGTCCATGTCCTCCTCGAAGCTGCCGGAAGCAGGGAGGCTCTTGTGGCGAGTGGAGGGCGTGGTGGCTGCAGAGGAGTGGTCAGTCAGATGGAAGCTTCCGTTCTCCGAATCCGAAGTGATGACCTGTGACGAGGCTGCCAAGGCCCGCTGGACCACCGTAACCTGACTTTCGCTCATGGACTCCTCAAAGTGGTCACCGAACTCAACTGGACTCACAAGGTCATTGGAGGTGCCAGTAAAGGGTAAGGGCGAGCCTTCCCTCATGAGCAGGCCCTCGGGGATGCCACCACTCTCAAACATGGAGGTTCCACTCTCCCCAAGGGAGTCGGAGGACAGAGCGGCCAGCTGACTCAGGAGGTGCTCCTCCGTCCGGAACTCATTGGGGTCAAAGGTCTTTAGGTCGGAGTCGGTGGACACTTGGGACATCTTCCTCTCAGGGGAGAGGGAGGTTGGTAGGATCTCCTTGTGGAACATATTCTCGTGGAATTCCTCTTCCTCTTCCTCCAGGAGCGAAGGATGACTGAAGATTCTGCTGCGAGAGAGATCGCGGGAACATTCGTCGACACACTGGGGTTCAATAACCTCTTCCTCGTTACCACTAAAGCCATTGATGTCCACCTCCAGGTAGCCCGAGGCCATGCTTAGGGCCCTCCGCCGCTCGGAAAGAATCTCGCCCTCCGACAGCGTCTTCTGCAGTCTCCGGCGCGGCTTCCTCGGCGACGAATCAATGAAGATCTCGTGGTAATTCTGTCGGAACTTGAGCGGCGGAGGCGGCGCCGGGCCGTCCTCGAGGGGAATCTCGTCGTAAGGGGAAAACCTCGGAGGGCAAGGCGGAGGCCCCTCCGACGCGGCTCTGGAGGGCAGGGGAGGCTCGATAAAGTCGTCAAGGTCGTAGATCTCGTACTCAAGACCTTCGTAGTGCGCCGCCTCCGAGAAGCTCTTGATCAGCTTCCGGCGGACGCCGTTGCCGTTGGTCTGCGCGCCTTGGGACACCATCTCAGCCTGCAGACACGCCAAATCAGGACACGGCTTGTGCTCAACGTCAGTGCACACATATGCGTGTGTGTGTGTGTGTGTGTGTCCAGTGTATGTAAATATGAATGGATCTGTGTTTGTATTAATATTGTTCTTGAAATATATGCTTCATGCAAAGACACTGCTCCAAATATTTCGCTGTATCTCTCACTATATCTATATAAAGACAGCTAAAGTCGTTGAAAATATAAATCAAAAGTGCCACTAACTAGCTCCACATGAAAATGCGATGAAAAACACTATTTGACTAATACTTGATACTTAATTAAAACAGGATAAAGTTTATTACTATTTATGCCATATCGTTGAAAAGGAAAACGAAAATATTTAAACTGTTCACGTAATTATGACATTATAATTATCATAAAATAGATAACCATTACAATCTTACCTATTATCATTATTGTTATTGTTAATATTAGCATCATGTTCCACCCATTTTTGTTATTTACTGTACTAGTCCATCATTACTATTACTACCATCCTTATTATTAGTAGCAGTAGTAGTATCAAAATTAATATTAGCAATATTAGTATTGATGATATCATTATCATTATAACTTCTCAAATAATGATCACCTTCGTCTATCATAATTCTATCATGTATCACTTACCAATATTATTAACCATCATCATCGTCATCATTACTATCGCCATTATTATTACATCCGCCAAGGTTATGGTTTTGATAGCGTTAATTAGTCTCTTGGTAAGTTAGTTAACAGGATAACGCGAAAAGTTATAAACAGAGGTGCGTCTGAGCCCAATTTAGATGCCATTAAATTCCGGATTCAGGGATTTTTAAAATGATTCATGAGCATCGCGAGGGAAACACGAACGCCGTCCGTGTGCTTGAGGTTGAGGTGATTTTGATGTAATCCTCCAAGTGAGAATCAGTGACCCTATTACCTTGGCGGAGGTATGCGCTCTCTGAGTGCTTCGTTACGTTTGTTATTATTATCATTATTACCATTACCATTATCATCATTAGTTGTATTAGTAGTAGTATCATTAACATTATTATCATTATCACCATCATTACATTTATCAATATTTTCATGGTTGTGAATACTAGTTACTATTACTAATACCATTATTACCATTATCATCATTTTCATGTGATGCAAATTAACATGATTATCATACCTATCAGTAATTATTACTATTACTATTATTATTATTATTATTATTATTATTATTATTATTATTATTATTATTATTATTATTATTATTGCTATTATCATTAATTATTTCATCATTATCATTATTGATATAATTATCATTATCTGTAATGATAATAGTAATAGTAGTAGCAGTGTTATTATTATTGTTTTTTATCATCATTCATAATTATTATCATTATTATTATCATCTTTATCATTGTTAGTGTTATGATCAATATCGTTCATTACAATTACCTTTTTTATCATTTCATTACTATCATTGTCATTATTATCACTGTTGTTATAAAAATGATAATTAATATCATCACCATCATCATCATCATTATTATCATTATCATTCATCATATTATTATCATATCATCATCATTATCATCATTATTATGAATACCATTATTATTATTATAACCATTATCATTATCATCATTTTGTTATTATCATTATTATTATTATTATTATTATTATTATTATTATTATTATTATTATTATTATTATCATTATTATTATTATTATTATCATTATTATTATTACTATTATTATCATTATTATTATTATTATTATTATTATTATTATTATTTTTATTATTTTATTATTAATTATTATTATATTATTATTATTATTATGATCATGATTATCATGATTATCATTATCATCATTATTATTATTACTATTATTATCATTATCATTACTGTTATTATTATCATTATCATTACTATCATTATTATCATTATATTACATTAATATCTGAATTATTAACATTAGTATTATTTTTATTATTATCTAAAATTTTCTTTACAATTGTAATTCCATTCTCATCATTATCACCATTATTAACATTATCATCAAGATCATCATTATTGATATCAGTTATTGTTGTAGACATTCATTATTTTATCATTAGTAGTATCACTATATTCATCGTCATTAGCCATATCAATATTATCCTTAAGATTACTTTTTCCTCATTATTTACATTATTTTTAACTAAAATTTATATTAGCATCTTTATTATCATTGTCATATTCAACATCAATATTATTACAATTAAAACAAAACAAATTTCATTATTATCACCATTATGATCGTTAAAAATATATTTTTTTATATCAAGATAATTATTAATAGTATTTGTATTGTGAATAAAAGTATCATTATTAATAATACATTATTATCATTACATTATGTAATCCAAGTAACATGATAAAGCAATTCTAATAACAAATATCTAAAACAACACCGGTGATAATAACAACAAAACCAATTAAAACACACACAAACACACACACACAAAACTAAAATAAAAAGAAAAAGAAAAGAAAAAAAAGTCCAAATCGCCTAAGACTACATCCACTCTCACAACCAACAAACAGCGACGGCGAAAACAGCTGATCGGAACGCCCGCGCTCCCCCCGTCCCACCTTTTCGCTGCGGGGACTCAGCGCCAGCGTGGGCAGCGACTTCCTCCCCGCGCCGGCGTCGGTCTGCGTGGCCTGCGTCCGCATGCTCGAGCGCTTCAACTTCTCTGCCGGAGGGGGGTGAGGGGGGTGAGAGTCAGGCCGGGGGAGGGGGAGGTGAGGGGGAGTGAGGAAGGGGGGGAGGGGGGAGGGGGAGGTGAGGGAGAGGGGGAGGGAGGGAGGTGAGGGGGTGAGACAGGGGGGGGGGAGGGAGGGAGGGAAGGGGGGGGGAGGGAGGTGAGGAAGGGGAGGGAGGAGGTGGGGGGTGAGAGTCAGGCCGGGGGGAGGGGGAGGAGGTGAGGGAAGGGGGAGGGGAGGGGGAGGGGGAGGGGGTGAGAGGGGTGGGAGGGGAGGGAGGGTGGGAGGAGGGAGAGGGGGTGAGAGTCAGGCCGGGGGGAGGGGGAGGGGGGGGTCAGAGTCAGGGGGGGGGGGGAGGGGTGAGGGAGGGGGACAGGTGGGGAGGTGAGGGGGTGAGAGTCAGGCCGGGTGAAGGGAGGGGAGGGGGAGGGGAGGGGGAGGGGGGAGAGGCCGGAGAAGGGGAAGGTGGGGGAGAGGGGAAGGAGGGGAGGGAGGTGAGGGGGTGAGAGGCCGGGGAACGGGGAGAGGGGGGAGGGAGGGGTGAGAGGGCCAAGGAGGGGGTGAGGGGTGGAGAGTCAGGCCGGGGAAGGGGGGGGTGAGGGGGGTGTGAGTCAGGCCGGGGAAGGGGGGAGGGTGAGGGGGTGAGAGGCCAGGGGAGGGGGGAGGGGGAGAGTCAGGCCGGGGAAGGGGGGAGGGTGAGGGGGGTGTGAGTCAGGCCGGGGAAGGGGGAGGGGAGGGTTGGTGGTGGGAGAGACGGGGGTTGTTACGTGGGGAGAGGGGAAAGATTGTTAGTTGGGAGACGGGGGGTTAGGTAGGGAGAGAGGAGGGGGTTGTTAGTGGGGGAGGGAGAGGTTGTTAGTGAGGTGGGGAGGGGGTTTTGTTAGGTGGCAGAGACGGGGGGAGAGTTGTTAGTTGGGTGGGGAGAGAGTGAAACCCTTCGTTAGTTGGGATGGAGGAAGGGGGAGGGTGCTTGGTTAGCTGTGAGAGGGGTTTGTTAGTTGGAAGGGGAGGGGGCCTTGTTAGCAGGGAGCGAGAGGGGGAACTTTGGTAGCTGAGGGTGGGAGGGGGGTCTCGTTAGCTGGGAGAGGGGAGATGGGTGGGGATCGGGGAGGGGAGTGAGAGGGGAGTTGCTAGTAGGAGTGAGAGGGGGAGATGTTAGTGGGGAATGGAAGGCAAAGCCGACTAGCGGGGGTGGGAGGGACTGGCTGTTTGGCGGGTCGTAAGAGGGAGTTGCAGGCGAGGAGATTTTGTTAGCAGGGAGTTGTAGAGGGTTGTCAGCAGAGAGAGAAAGAGGGAAGGAAGGGTTTGTTAGCAGGGGGAGAGAGGCAGAGAGGCGTGCTCATGGGCGGCTGGGGCAATGTGGAATGGAAGCTCCGCAGGGCTGGCGAAAAGCACGGAGTGGTGGCGAAGGCAGTGGCCTACGGCAAGGTCTTTCCGTTTCTCCCATTCGCGCCCTTTTCGCTTCTTTTGTCTTTTTTTCTTTTTTCTTTTTTTTTTTTGTATTTCCCCCCTGTATGTTCTTTTGTTTTTACTCCAATATTCTTCTTCCTTCTGACCCTTTCTTCTTGTTTATCCCTTATTGCCTGTTTTCTTATCCGCTTCGTCTTATAGTGGTCATCTTTACATTTATCACAATGTTTGCCATTATTATTGCTACCAATATTATCACCCAGCTACTTCCTCCCTACTATCTATTCAGAAATGTCCGTAACTATGTCTGTCCCGTCATTTCATCATTTCACACCCTCACTGAATATGCTTCCAGCAACATCTACTGTGACTAAAACAGCTATGTCAACAGCCATAATAAACTGTTGATCTAAATCTAGCCTTTATCCTAAATACCTAAGGGGCTATTTAACATCAGCATGCCAATACACATACCAGCATAAGCTCTTCTAACCTAATAGTTTCACAGTCTAAGTGTATTACTTCAAGATCAGCACCTAGCAAAGGTCACGGTCAGTTTTGTCGTCTTGCGAGAGAGTAGGCTCGTCATCCCTCAAGAGAAGGTCGTTTTAGGCCGAGACACAGAGGTGTTGGTTGGGCAACGCGAGTATTAATTTATACATTGTTAGTCCTACCTCTTTAGTAAAATACAAAGCACACACTCCAGGAAGGTGTTATTACGGGCAGCCACAACACGGTCAGCTGGTGAGGTCAGGTCAGGTCAGGTCGAGGCAGGGTCTCGGGTACTGACCTTGCATCACCTCAGCCCCTGGCGGAACCGAAGTGCGGCTGGACTGGACATCGAGATCATTCTTGGACTCGACTTCGAGTTCTGAGGAAGCGACTCCTTTCTTTTTCGGGCCAGAAACCTTCAGCTCCGCTCCATGACCCTTTCGACGGGTGACCGGGGAGTGCGGAGCGGAGGGGGGGGGTGGTGAGGCAGGGGGAGGAGTGAGAGATGGAGGCGGAGGAGGAGGACAACCATCGCCCTCAACGCGGACACCGGTAAAAGTTTTGCTTTTCCCTTGTGCTTCTTCTTCCCTTCCCCTCCCACTCCCTAGGAAGTGGAGGGAGTCATTGCACTCTCCTTCGGACACGTCCCCTTCCCCAAGAAACTCGCCGTCGTTGTAGTCCTCAAAGACCTGTCTGAAGATGCGGTCGACGGTTTGCATCTCCTCGATGCCTTCGTCCTCCCGGAGCAGAAGGTATTCCTCAAACGCATTCTGTTCCCCGCCTCCTTCTCCTCCTTCCTCACTCTCCATCTCGTAACGGCTCGATCCTTCTCCCTCTTCCTCATAGTATGACGTGTCCTCCTCCGTCTCGAGGGCATCAGACTCTGTCAAGAAGTCCTCCTCCACGGCCAAGGTTGCGCCTGCTTCTCCTGCCTTGACCTCTGGCAGAGGATTCCTCTCAGCGACTCGACTTGCGTCGCCCGCGCGTTTTTCACCTCTATTGTCTTTCCCTTCATTCACCTCTCCCTTCTTCCCTTCACCCCACTCATCAAGGCCCTCCTCTTCCACTTCCTCCGCCCATCGTCGAGTTGGAGGATGTGCTGAAGACTTTGATTCTTGATCAGCTGCTCTACTTTCTCCTTCTTGAACTCCCATTTTGCTTGCTTCTTTTATTTCTGTTTGCGGTACTTTCTCTTTCCCAGCTTTATTCTTTCTTTGCCTCGGCCGTTTCTTCTTCTTATCTTCGCCCTTCAGACTCACATTTTCTATATCAGTAACATGCGTCTCTTCACCTTCTTTCTTGTTTGCATCAATACCATCTTTCACTTTTTTCCTCTTTGATCTTCGCGTTTTCTTTTTCTTTGCCTCTTCCCCCTCTTTGCTACTAACATCTTTCCCGTCATCCCCCTGATCGTCTGTTCGCCGCGAGGCGCTGGGGCTCCGGTCAGCGCCATCCGCTTCTCCTCTCACGCCCGCGCCCTCTCTTGGCCTTCCCCTTTGCACCGGTTTCTGGGGCGGCCGGTAAGTGATCACGATACACTCGTCGTCGTCCTCGGCAAAGGTGTCCCTTGACCCCTCTGTCAGGTTGAGTGGCAGCAAGTCGCCCTCTTCCTTCCTGTTTGAGGTTGTTTCCGACCTTTCTTCCCAATCTTCGTTGTCAGTTAACTCAGGGTCTGCTAAAGTCTCTTCTGTCACTTCTTTGCCATCCAAAATATCTCTGGCTTCTTCTTTTCCTGTTATTTTCAACTGCTCTCCGTCGTCCTCGTCTGCCATGCATGATTCGCTCTTTTCTAATTCATCAATAGTCTCTACTTCCATTTTTGCTTTTGTAGCTTTCATTTTTGCCTCACCTTCATCACTATGATCCTCGTTTATTGTCTTTTTCTTTGTGTCCTCCTCTTGTATATTTTCTACCTCTCTCTCCGCGTCTTTATTAGTTTTAAACTGTGTCATATCATCATTTTCATTCTCATCCTCTTCCTTGGTAGAAACATTAACTTCTGAACTTTCTTCAAATTCTGGTTCTTGTTTCCCCATTCCTTCACTTCCCATTAGCGACTGAACTTCTTGTTCTACTCCTAGTTCTACTTTTGTTTCTTCCCCTTCTTTGTCCTTTATTTTCGCTTCGCACTCTAGTTCCCCCTGTGGGTGGGAGTTCATTTCTAGGCCATCACTCTTTGTCTCTGCCTCTGGTTCAGAAAAGTTAGCAATGGGTACTACTGCATTGGTTTCCGCCCCATCTTCTCTCATGGCCGCTGGTTTGTCTGCAATTCGGGTGGAAATCTGCACCTCAGATTCAGTACATGCTTCTTCCAAATGAACAGGTGAAGCACTGTTTTTATTGTCGCGTTTCATGTCCCCGACAACTGGCTTCCCTCCAGAAGGCCTGTTATCTTTAGCAGAAACTGCATTCCCATCAGCTGCTTCTTTGACAACTGGTCCTGGTGAAGCAGCTGGGTCTGTTATTCTGACTTGGGCATCGTCGGTCAAAGAAAAGTCTCCCTTCTCGTGCCTTGACCTTTTCTCGCTGAATTTCTGTCGAGGTGTTAAGACTCTTCTTCCTCTAGTTCCTCTCCTTCCTTCGTCCATTTCCCGTGTCCCTTTGGCTTCCCTCTCTGGCGCATCGCCTTGCCCTTCTGTGTGGCTGGCCGCCTTTTCTTCATTTGGTATTTTCCGTTCTTTATCCTCCACTACAGCTTTCATTCCACTTTTCTCTTTTAACATTTCGCCTTCGCCTGGTTTTTGTACCTCGGCTTCATTTTTTTCTTCGTTTTCTTCATTTTTTCCAATTTCTCCGCCTTCCTTCCTGTTCATGCTTTCCTTTTCTACCTTTGTTCTACCTGATTCAACATCTGGTATATTTTTTACCTTCTCTCTTACTTCTCCTTCCTCCCTCCCTCTTGGATCGACCTCCTTTTCCCTAGCTGTCGCTTGTCTAATTCTTGTCCTCTTTTCCTTCTTAATTCCTCCATCTTTCTCTATTTCCTCTTTCTTGATTGCATGCGTCTTATTCGCCATTTCCACATCAGGTATTAGTTCATCCTTCTTTTTATCTACATACAACTCTTTTAAAATGTCAGGTTTATCATCCTTTTGGCTCTTTGCCTTCTTTAATTCTCGATTTTTGGTTTCTCTTTCTCGTCTCGACTTGTCTGTCTCCGTGCCTTGGGCCACACCCACAGCCAGCTCATTGTCTGTTGTTCCACTGCTTTCTGTTTCCTCATCATTCACTTGTTGCCACATCCAGCCGTCTTTGGGTGACCCTGTCTTCTCTTCATCTCCGTCTCTTGCTAAACTTTCTCTCCAGGTAATGTCCTTTTTCCTGCTTTCTGAAATGTCTCTGGTTTTACCTTTGGCTTCCTCTCTGCCTGTCTGACTCTCGTCCTCCTCGACATTTTTGCATTCACGAGAATTCTCATTCTTCAGTAACTGCTCTCTGTACATCTTTCCACGTTTAGCCTGAAATTCTTTCATACTCTTTTCTCTTTCCTCCTCATCCTCTTCGTTATCATTTTTCCTGTCACTATGATCTTTACATTCTTTTCTATTTTCATGTTTATTCCCCTTTGTGCTTTCCATTTTTCCCACTGATTCTTCCATCCTTGTTTCTATATCTTTATTTTCTTCATCCTCTGTATCGACGAGTTTCTCTTCCTCCTCATATTCCTCCTCACTTTCTTCCTCCTGGTTCTGTTCCCTTTCATCTTTACCGTTTACCCGTTTTCCTTCATTCTCTGACCAATCATCTTCTTCCACTGTCTGGGTGCAAGAATCAACATGCTCAAGCTTGGATCTTTGGGTTTTGTTTTCCCCTCTCTCGCTGTCTTCGTCTTCTTCCTCGCCTTCTTCTTCAACATCTCCTTTGTCATCTTGTTCCTCCTCTACGTGGCTATCATTGAGTGCACTCTCATTTTCTGAGTTTTCCTGGCCGTATTCATATTCTTCATGATCACCATCTTCCTCATAGTTATCATTTTCGTTATTATTGTCATCTTTGTTACTTTCATCGTCATCATCATTATCATCACCATCACCATCATCTTCGTCATTATCGGCGGTTTCTTCATTATCTTCATCATCGTCATCACCCTCATTATCAACATGACTTTCGGAATCTTCTACATCTCTGTTATGAGCCTCTGTGAAGAGATGATCTTCTGTATCCAATTCATGGAATTTTCTTTCCTTGTGGTCTTCTCTGTTTTGCAGATGGTCTCCCTTGACTTCATCTTCTGTGTCTTCGGCTTCTTCTGCACCTTCGCTCTCTTGTGGGCCCTCAACTCCCTCCTCCACGCCACTCTCACAGGGCAAGAGACACACACTTTCATCATGGCCCTTGTAGGCCTCTGTGTAGCTACTCCTTCTACTGCTTATTTTCACCGTCACGTCCCCTGGAGACAGCCTGGTAATCACATGTGATGTAGTGTTAAAATCCTCTTCTGTAACTTTGTTATATATCCTGAAATCCTCATCTTCACTATCCTTATTCTGTGCATCACCATCACCTTCCTCACTGTCGCTAACATCTGCGTCATTTCCAGATTCCACCACCTCAAGGAGGGCTGCGGGGATATTCATATAAATGAGAGAGTCTGAGTGCCGAGGGGGTCCAAGTGACTCTGCAAGAGGCTGCCCGCCCTTGAAGTCCAGAAGAGAGAGATGGAGATTGTCGAAACATACAGGAATGACGTCATCAGTCTGCACCGCTACTGTAGCCTTCTGGGCCCTTCGAATGCGGCGCAGGGAACTGGTTCGGATGGAGACTGAGTCTGGTTGGAAGGCTGGTGGAATGAAGAGGCCGTCCTCAAGCTCTGCCTTTTCTTCTGTCTGAGTGGTTGCCACAGTTTTCCGCACCTTCTTCATTCTCCGGATGGAACTGGACATTGTGCCACTTCTTTGCTCTTTATCGTCCTTAGGTGCTTGCGCCTCAAGCTTTTCCTGGTCACTTCTGCCTGCGTCGATTTCTACATTACCTTTAAACTGTCCTACATCAGTGGGGACTGAGGGATTAAACCTCTCACTGCTATATGGCAGCTGACTGTTTTCTTGAGAACTTATTGCCTCGATTTGATCTTCAAGAGAAAGATCTGCTTGAATGCATCGTGACCTTCTCTTGACACTTCGTTTCCTGCGAAGTGATGTGACTTCTGGCTGGGAGGCGCCTGATTCCTTGTGCTCCTCAGCTACGGTGGGATTACTTCCCAAGGCAGTTATCTCTCTTGCTCTATCCCCCTTCCCCTCCACCTCCACCTTTGTTTCCTCTTGAGCACGCTGAGAGTCAACAGTAGCTTCTTCTGTTTGCACTGCAAGTGCTTTCTTCTTTATGCGTCTCACTCGCCGACCCACTGAGTCTGTGTTTGTCACTGTTGAACTCGTGTCAGTGCAATAGCACTGCTGCTTCTCCTCGTCCCTGATATAAGTAAGGCGATTTATCCCCCTTTCACCCTGATTTTTCGGAGGTAATCTCGGTTGCACTTCATGTTCAATATTTCCTGTCTTATTGGAAGCAGTTGGTTCAATCAGCTCTCTTACGCCTGTCTTCTTTTTTCTCTGAGGCGTTCTAGAAGGGTCTGACTTTGGAGCAATCTTCTTCAGCCTTGAGCCACCATAATCATGGTCACTTCTGGGATACTCATCGGAGGTTTCTACTTGTTGCGGCTTAGCAGTTGAAGGTCTGGAAATGCTAGTCTTGCCCTCATGCTCATTTGTGAAAGTATTCTTTGGATTTTCATCTTTATCTCGAATCACCAAATTAATTTCTAAGTGACTTCTTTTGTGTTCTGGGGCTTGGTTGCGTGATTTTCGGCCACCACTTGCAGCCGATGGAGAGAAGGCAGGGAATGCTTTCAGGTTTATATCATCTGTCCTCTGGTTTTCAGTAACACGTTGGGGCCATGTGCCGTATGATTCCTGAGTGCAGAGCTGCTTCTCAGGAGTAACAACTTCTCTTGCAAATCTCAACTTTTGATTTCTTCTGTTAGGAAGTGTTGCTGCAAGATTGTTGTGACCTCGAGATTCTGGTTCTCTCGATGCTTGCTCTCTGGCTTTGCCAAGATCCTCTGCC
>NW_020869885.1:362286-364786 GCF_003789085.1 Penaeus vannamei
TGGGATCACCCCCTCTCTAAACCGGGACAAACACACACATCCTGTGGATCCAGATGCTGAGCAGACACATTTGGCAACTTCTGCGTCAGATGGAGAGGTTAATATTCGTGAGTGGTTGCCAGGGGCTGCCGGGAAATCATGGAGTGGTTGTAATTCGTGTCATTTTGCTTTATCATTTAGTTTTTAGGTGTTTCCCGAGGCTTGTGTGCTTTGTGTTTCTTTTCTATTACCACCACTTCCGGCTTCGAGCCTGCCAGTAATAAAGAGTAATAAATATAATGATAATATTATCTCCAAAGTGGATAAGGATTTGAATATAATTTTCTTTGTTTCCGGTGATATTATTCTTGTTATTTTTCCTATTTAAAAATGACCCCCTTTCGCGCAAAGGATGACAACGATGCTAATGATGATGGTATTGATGCTGAAAACAACAACAATAAAAAATATCATTGTTATTATCAGTGAGGAAAATAATGATAATCACAATCATGATAATAATGATAATCACAATTATGATAATAATGGCAATAAAAATAATGATAAGAAATAATAATGATGCTATTGATATTAATAATAATCGTTATTATCACCATCCTTAATCAATATCATTATTATCTATCTCTTATTGGTATAATAACAGTGATGATTATTACCATTACTATTATTATCATTATTATCATTATTATCATTACTTTAACAATTATCATTATATCTTAATTATCATTATTATTGTCACCATCATCATCATTATTAGTATCAAAATTATAGTTATTATTATCACCATTATTATTATCGTTATAGATATCATTATTATTATCATTACTGCTATCATTACTATCCTTATTATCATTATTATTATTATTATTATTGTCATTATTATTATACCAATATAAATTAATAAATAATAATGCTAATGATAATAATAACACTAATAATGACAATAATGGTCATTCTAAGAATGATACTGCTAATAAAAACAGTAATGATAATGGTAATGATAGTGATAAAAACAATAATAAAGATAATAACAACAACAATAATAGTAATAAAAACAATAGTTGTAAACACTAGAAATGATAATGATAATGATAGTAATAATAATAGATTATGATAGTAATGATGATAATAGTAACAAATGCAATGCTAATACCAATGGCAATAAAATATTAATGATAATTACAATATCATTAATAGTGATATTAATAAGAATATGATAATGATGATAGTGACAATACTAATAATAATGATAATAATGATAATAATAATAATAATAAGAAGAAGAAGAAAAAAAAAGAATGGTCATATCTATAATGATTATAATGATTATTATGATGGTGATGATAATAATAACATTTATAGCAACAATAATAATAATCATTGTAATGAAAATAGTAATAATAATAATTTTTATTATTATTATCATAATAATAATAATGGTCATAATAATAACAATAACAGTAACAATAATTGTTAATGATGCTAATAATAATTTCAGTGATGATAATCATTGAAATTAGAAATACTGATAATGATGATCATGATGATAAAAAATACTTTATTATTATCCTTGTTATCAATATTATTATTAGCAGTAGCAGTAGTATCATTATTATTATTATCAATTATTATTATTATTATTATTATTATTATTATCATTATTATTATTATTATTATTATCATTATTATTATTATTATTATTATTATCAATATTAATATTATCATCATCATTATTATTATTATCATTATTATTATTATTATTATTATCATTATTATTATTATTATCATCAGTATCAGTATCATTATCATTATTGTTATCATTATTCATATCATTATCATTATCATTATTGTTATCATTTTTGTTGTTGTTATTTTTTTATCATTATCATTATTATTTTCATATTTATCATTATTATCATTACTTTAATTACTAACACTAATAATAACAATAACAGTAATAACAATAATGATAGTGATCATACTGAAGACGCTAGGAATAAGACAACAGTGACAATAACGAGGGTGATAATAGAACGAAAGATAATAACAAGAATGGTAATAATGATAATGATTATATTGCTAATGATATAAATTATAAGAAAAAACTATAATAATGACAGTAACAGAAATGTTAATTGTACATTTTCTAATTCTTTCTTCCTCTTTCCCTCCCTCCTCTTTCCTTCCATCTATCTATCCATCCAACTATTCATCATCCGTCCCCTTCAACAGTTCCCTTAACTATCCATCCATCCATTCATCCATTCCTGCCTTCCTCACTCCCTCCTTCCCTCCCTCCATGTATCCATCCATCTATCCATTGATCCATCCACCCATTTGTCCCTCCATCCATCCATTCTCCTTGCCTCCGGCCTCCGCTCTCATTTTCTGCTTCTTTCTCATTCCGTCTCTCCCTCTCCCCCTTCCCCTCTCTCCCTCCGTTTCCCCCTCCCCTCCTCCTCTCAGTTCCTACCTCCCTATTCCCCTTCCTCCCTCCCTC
>NW_020869885.1:379786-382286 GCF_003789085.1 Penaeus vannamei
TTCTTATGTTAACCCGTGTAAGCATTACAAAAACAACACTATGAATATAATATATATATATATATATATATATATATATATATATATATATATATATAATATATATAGAGAGAGAGAGAGAGAGAGAGAGAGAGAGAGAGAGAGAGAGAGAGAGAGATGGATAGATAGATAGATATGATATTTTACATTAATGACATTTCTTTTAAATAATGATTTTGCATAATAACACTAAGGATAACAATACCATTAATGATGATTATAATAATTATGATAACAATAATGATAGTATAGTCGTTAATAGTAGCAGTCGTTGTTGCATAATAGTAATGGTAATAGGCCTATTGTAACAATAGTATCGGTAATAATGATAATAACATTGGTAATATCAGTGATAGTTACCAGTACTACAACTATTAATATAAATGACAAGTGGAATACCAGCAGCGACATGTCAACATTAGTAATAGAATGAACAAATGTAAAACAATATCTATCCCAAGTTTTAGCATTATCATTGCCCACTGTTATAAAGAAGAATCAGGAATGTAGACAGATAGACAGACAGACCAATCGTCTATTCAAGTCATTCCTCTCTTTCTAAGGTATAATGCATAGGATAAAAGCGTGGTATATGGTAACATCAAGTATCCTGTAACAAGGTCCTTGCAGAAGACGCGCGTGGCGTTTAGATAGAGAGAGGGAACAGGAAAAGGGGCGAGGGACGAAGAGAGGGAGAGAGGGACGGAGGGTTGGAGAGCGAAATGGGATTCGGGAGGGAGGGAGAGAATGAGGGAGTAGGGACGCACAGAAGGAGGGAATGGGGACGGATGGTTGGATATAGAGAGGGCGGACGGAAAAGAGGGAGGGAGGGAGGGAGACGAAGAAAGAAAAGGACACAGGAAGATGTAGAGACGAGGGACAAAGAAGAGGGAGAAAACGGAGAGAAAGTAGATGGAGGGAGGGGACGGTGTTGAAAGAGAGCGAGAGGGTAAAGGGAATAGAGGGAGTATGGGCGAGGGACGAAGAGAGAGAGAGTGGAGACGGAGAGAGAGGAGGAGGGAAGTGGATAAGGGCGGCGAAGGGAGCCTGAGCCGTGGGCGTCGAGAGGAAGGTTCCGGTGAACATTTGGGGTGACGAAAGGAGACGGAGAGAGGAAGGAAGGGAGACAGAGAGAGAAAAGATATGGAACTAGAGAGAAAAGGAAAACGGGCGAGAGGGAATAAAGGGAGCGGAACGAGGATAGGGGAGGGAGAGGGAGAAAGAGAAAAAAAGTCATGGAAAGATGGAGAGAGGGAGGAATAGTGAAGAGAAGGAAGGGAACGCTTAAAGAAAAGAAGAGTGGGAGGAGTAGAGAGAAAAGAGAAAGGAAGGAGGGAGAGAGAAGGATGATGTGTAGAGCGTAAGAGAAAGGAGGAAGACTACTTTCTGATTTCTTTTCTTCCAAATATTTTTTTTTTGTGATAGTACTAATAATTATGATAATAATAACCATAATAATGATAATGAGCTCAATAATGATACTGATAATCAGTATGATAATGACAATAAAATGATAATGATAAAAATTAATAATGATAATAATAATAATATTAATAATAACAATAATAATAATAATAGAAAAAATAATAATAATGAATAACAATAAATCGTGGTAATGATGATAACATTAATGATAATGATAATGATGATAATAATATCAATAACAGTAATATTAATAATGATGATCATGAATATCATTATCATCTTTACCTTCATCATTATCATCATTGTCATTCTTTTAATATTGCTATCATTATCAGTATCATTTTTATCAACATCATCATTGTTATTATTGCTGTTATCATTATCATTACCATTATTATTACTATCATTATTATTCTCATTTTATTCTTATTATTATCACCATTAAAAATATTATTATTATTATCATCATTGCTATTATTATTACTACCATTATCAGTAATTATATTATTATTATTATTATTATTATTATTATTATTGTTATTATCATTATCATTATTATCATTATCATTATCATCATCATTACCATTACCATTATTATCATTATTATCATCATCATTATCATCATCATTATTGCTATCGCTAATAATATTAGTTGCTATAACAATAATAATAATAATAATTATTATTATTATTATTATTATTATTATTATTATTATTATTATCATTATTATTATTATTATTATTATTATTATTATTATCATCATTATTATTATTATTATTATTATTATCATTATTATTATTATTATTATTATTGTTATAACATTAATGATAATAATGATGGCAATAATAAAAATGATAATATTAATAATGGTAATAACAATAACAATAATAATGATAACTACAATAAAAATAATAATCATGATGATAGTAAGATGATAATCATAATGATAATATTAACAACAATAATAGCCATAATAATAGAAATGTATCAATAAATAATTTCTATAAAAAAATAATAATAACTCGGGGGAAATCC
>NW_020869885.1:392551-410051 GCF_003789085.1 Penaeus vannamei
AAGAGAAGAAGAGAAAGAAGAAGAGAAGAAGAAGAGGAAGAAGAAAGAAGAAGAAGAAGCAGGAAGAGAAGAGGAAGAAAAGAGGAAGAAGAAAGAAGAAGAAGAAAGAAGAAGAGGAAGAAGAAGAAGAAGAAGAGGAGAAAGAGAAAAGCAGAGAAGAAAGAAGAAGAAGAGAAGAAAGAGGAAGAAGAAAGAAGAAGAAGAGAAGAGAAGAAGAAGAGGAAGAAGAAGAGGAAAGAAAGAGAAGAAGAAGAAAGAGAAGAGAAAGAGGAAGAGGAAGAGGAAGAGGAAGAGGAGAGAAGGAAGAGGAAGAGGAAGAGGAAGGAAGAGGAAGAGAAGAGGAAGAGGAAGAGAAGAGAAGAGAGAGGAAGAGGGAGAGGAGAGGGAGAGGGAGAGGAGAGAGGAAGAGGAAAGAGGAAGAGGAAGAGGAAGAGCGAAGAGGAGGAGAGGAAGAGAAGAGAAGAGGAAGAGGAAGAAAGAGGAGAGAGGGAGAGGAGAGGAGAGAGAGGGAGAGGAGAGAGGAGAGAGGGAAGAGAGAGAGAGGGAGAGAGGGGGGAGAAGAAAGAAGAAGAGAGGAGAAGCTAGGCTATCGGCAGTAAATGAGAGGAAGGTAAGGAAGATAAAATGGGCAAAAGAGAAAGAATATTAAGTAGAAGAAGAGAAAGAGAAAGAAAACAATGAAGGAAAAGAAAAGAGAAAAGAATTAAAAAAAATCAGAAGAAATGAGTACAAAAAAGACCAAAAGAAAATCTCGGAATAAAAGGCAAGAAAAAGAAAAAAAAGAAGAAATAGGAGAACAGGATAAGTATGATACGAAAGAGAAGAGAAAAGAGTTTTGCTTGACGAAGGAAATGGCCCGAAAGGATTAAAAGAATAGCAAGGCAGACCGAGATGGCCACTTCAACACACGTGGCCAGAATTCATTGATCTGGATCGATTGAGAGAAAGAGAAAAAATCATGATAAAGAGGGAACTGCAAAAGCGGAGAGAAAAAACATGATAAAGAGGAAATGCAAAAGAAAGAGAAAAAAATGTGATAAAAGGGAACTGCAAAAACGGAAGATAAAAAAAAAAACATGATAAAGAGGGAACTGCAAAGAGAAAGAAAAAAAAAAACATGATAAAGAAACTGCAAAGAGAAGAGAGAAAAAAAAACATGATAAAGAGGGAACTGCAAAGAGAAAGAGAAAAAAAAACATGATAAAGAGGGAACTGCAAAGAGAAGAGAAAAAAAAAAACCATGATAAAGAGGGAACTGCAAAAAGTGGAAGAGAAAAAAAACATGATAAAGGGGAACTGCAAAAGCGAAAGAGATAAAAAAAAAAAAACACAAATAAGGTGGGAAATTAGACTCACAAACCTAAATCAGACATAACTCAATAAAATAAAAAGCAAAGAATGATAAGATATGATAAGAAAGCAAAAAGAATGATAAGAACAAGAAAGCAAAAGA
Organism: Penaeus vannamei; assembly: GCF_003789085.1. Lineage (NCBI taxonomy): Eukaryota > Metazoa > Arthropoda > Malacostraca > Decapoda > Penaeidae > Penaeus > Penaeus vannamei. Next base: position 394,005 of record NW_020869885.1, read on the forward strand.
AAGAACAAGAAAGAAAAGAAAGTGATAAGAACAAGAAGAAAAGAAGGAAATAGAACAAGAAAGCAAAGAGGATAAGAACAAGAAAGCAAAGAAAGCAAATGTGATAAGAAACAAGAAAGAAAAGAAAGGAAACAGTGATGGAAGTGATAAGAACAAGAAAGCAAAGAAAGGAAATAGTGATAAGAACAAAAAGCAAAAGAAAGGAAATAGTGAAAGACAAGAAGCAAAGAAAGGAAATAGTGATAAGAACAAGAAAGCAAAAGAAAGCAAACAGTGATAAGAACAAGATAGTGATAAGAACAAGAAAGCAAAAGAAAGAAATAGCGATAAGAACAAGAAAGCAAAAGAAAGGAAATAGTGATAAGAACAAGAAAGCAAAGAAAGGAAAGGAACAAGAAAGCAAAAGAAAGGAAATAGTGATAAGAACAAGAAAGCAAAAAGAAAGGATAAGAACAAGAAAGCAAAGAAAGGAAATAGTGATAAGAACAAGAAAAAAGAAAGCAAAAGATAAGAACAAGAAAGCAAATGAGAAGCAAAGAAAGCAAATAGTGATAAGAACAAGAAAGCAAAAAAAGCAAACAGTGATAAGAACAAGAAAGCAAAAGAAAGGAAATAGTGATAAGAACAAAAGCAAAAGAAAGGAAATAGGATAAGAAAGCAAGAAAGAAATAGTGATAAGAACAAGAAAGCAAAAGAAAGGAAATAGTGATAAGAACAAGAAAGCAAAAGAAAGGAAATAGTGATAAGAACAAGAAAGCAAAAGAAAGGAAATAGTGATAAGAACAAGAAAGCAAAAAAGGAAATAGTGATAAGAACAAGAAAGCAAAAGAAAGAAATAGTGATAAGAAACAAGAAAGCAAAAAAAGGAAATAGTATAAGAACAAGAAAGCAAAAGAAAGAAATAGTGATAAGAACAAGAAAGCAAAGAAAGCAAACAGTGATAAAAAACAAGAAAGCAAAGAAAGGAAATAGTGATAAGAACAAGAAAGCAAAAGAAAGGAAATAGTGATAAGAACAAGAAAGCAAAAGAAAGGAAACAGTGATAAGAACAAGAAAGCAAAAGAAAGGAAATAGTGATAAGAACAAGAAAGCAAAAGAAAGGAAATAGTGATAAGAACAAGAAAGCAAAAGAAAGCAAATAGTGATAAGAACAAGAAAGCAAAAGAAAGAAATAGTGATAAGAACAAGAAAGCAAAAGAAAGGAAATAGTGAGAACAAGAAAGCAAAAGAAAGGAAATAGTGATAAGAACAAGAAAGCAAAAGAAAGGAAATAGTGATAAGAACAAGAAGCAAAAGAAAGCAAACAGTGATAAGAACAAGAAGCAACAGTGATAAGAACAAAAGCAAAAGAAAGGAAATAGTGATAAAGAACAAGAAAGCAAAAGAAAGAAAAGATAATGATAAGAACAAGAAAACAAAAGAAAAATAGTGATAATAGTGATAAGCACAAGAAACAAAAGAAAGAAAATAGTGATAAGAACAAGAAAGCAAAGGAAAGTATAAGATAAGGATAAAACAAGAAAGCAAAAGAAAGGAAATAGTGATAAGCAAGAAAACAAAAGAAAGGAAATAGTGTAAGAACAAGAAAACAAAGAAAAGGAAATAGTGATAAGAACAAGAAAGCAAAAGAAAGGAAAGGATAAAAAAGAAAACAAAAGAAAGGAAATAGTGATAAGAACAAGAAAGCAAAGAAAGGAAACAGTGATAAGAACAAAAAAGCAAAAGAAAAGAAATAGTGATAAGAACAAGAAAGCAAAAGAAAGGAAGAAGCAAAAGAAAGAAATAGTATAAGAAACAAGAAAGCAAAAGAAAGGAAATAGTGATAAGAACAAGAAAGCAAAAGAAAGAAAATAGTGATAAGAACAAGAAAGCAAAAGAAAGGAAATAGTGATAAGAACAAGAAAGCAAAAGAAAGGAAATAGTGATAAGAACAAGAAAGCAAAAGAAAGCAAATAGTGATAAGAACAGAAGCAAAAGAAAGCAAAAGAACAGAAAGCAAAAGAAAGAAATAGTGATAAGAACAAGAAAGCAAAAGAAAGGAAATAGTGATAAGAACAAAAAGCAAAAGAAAGAAATAGAAAAGAACAAGAAAGCAAAAAAAGTAGTATAAGAAAAAGAAAGCAAAAGAAAGGAAATAGTGATAAGAACAAGAAAGCAAAAGAAAGGAAATAGTGATAAGAACAAGAAAGCAAAAGAAAGGAAATAGTGATAAGAACAAAAGCAAAAGAAAGCAAAAAGAAAGAAAGGATAAGAACAAGAAAGCAAAAAAAGCAAAAGTGATTAAGAACAAGAAAGCAAAAGAAAGGAAATAGTATAAGAACAAAAAAGCAAAAGAAAGAAATAGTGATAAGAACAGAAAACAAAAAAGGAAAGTGATAAAAACAAGAAAGCAAAAGGAAATAGATAAGAAAAGAAAGCAAAGGAAAGAAATAGTGATAAGAACAAGAAAGCAAAAGAAAGGAAATAGTGATAAGAACAAGAAAGCAAAAGAAAGGAAATAGTGATAAGAACAAGAAAGCAAAAGAAAGGAAACAGTGATAAGAACAAGAAAGCAAAAGAAAGGAAATAGTGATAAGAACAAGAAAGCAAAGAAAAATAGTGATAAGAACAAGAAAGCAAAAAAAGGAAAATAGTGATAAGAACAAGAAAGCAAAGAAAGAACACAAACAAATAAGAACAAGAAAGCAAAAGAAAGAAATAGTGATAAGAACAAGAAAGCAAAAGAAAGGAAATAGTGATAAGAACAAAAAGCAAAAGAAAGCAAAAGATAAGAACAAGAAAGCAAAAGAAAGGAAATAGTGATAAGAACAAGAAAGAAAAAGAAAGCAAATAGTGATAAGAACAAGAAAGCAAAAAGAAAGCAAATAGTGATAAGAACAGAAAGTGAACAAGAAAGCAAAAAGAAATAATAAGAACAAGAAGCAAAAGCAAAGAACAAGAAAGCAAAAGAAAGGAAATAGTGATAAGAACAAGAAAGCAAAAGAAAGAAAATAGTGATAAGAACAAAAGCAAAAAGAAATAGTGATAAGAACAAGAAAGCAAAGAAAGGAAATAGTGATAAGAACAAGAAAGCAAAGAAAGCAAATAGTGATAAGAACAAGAAAGCAAAAGAAAGCAAACAGTGATAAGAACAAGAAAGCAAAAGAAAGCAAATAGTGATAAGAACAAGAAAGCAAAAGAAAGGAAATAGTGATAAGAACAAGAAAGCAAAAAGAAAAATAGTGATAAGAACAGAAAGCAAAAGAAAGAAATAGAAAACAAGAAAGCAAAAGAAAGGAAATAGTGATAAGAACAAGAAAGCAAAAGAAAGGAAATAGTGATAAGAACAAGAAAGCAAAAGAAAGGAAATAGTGATAAGAACAAGAAAGCAAAAGAAAGGAAATAGTGATAAAACAAGAAAGCAAAAGAAAGCAAACAGTGATGATAAGAAAGAAAGCAAAAGAAAGCAAGAACAAGAAAGCAAACAAACAGTGATAAGAACAAGAAACCAAGACCGCTTTGTATTCAGCTGAGAAAAGAATTCCTCGTACCATATTTTCGAAGATAGACCCCGTTAAGCGAGACAAAGTGCACCGTGGACTTTGGACGCAACATCGTTTCCTGAATATCTAAGTGTCGTTCCTGAACTACGAGAGGGAAAACTTGGAAATTGTACTGTACAGCGTGGACAAACAAGGAGGTAGACTTGCACGAAGCATGGGTGCAACGGTGATACTAAGTGGCTATGATAGTATGATGGTGATATGATTCTATGATTATGATGGTGGTGGTGATGATGATGATGATGATGATGATGATTTTGGTGGTGTGATGATTATGATGGTGATGATGATGGTAATGAATGATGAATGATGGTGGCGGTGGTGATGATGTTAATGATGATGGTGATGGTGGTAATGATGATTATTTTGGTGGTGATGATTATGATGGTGCTGATGTTAATGATGGTAGATGATGGTGTGAAGGATGATTGATGATGGTGTGATGTGATGATGGAATAATGACAAACAATAGAATTGATGAATATGAAAAATGATAATGTCAAAAATATATTATCTGATAAACAATAATGATAATAATGATAAAACACAATGCCAACAGTAACAATAATAATGATAACGAATACATGGAGCAACTGCAAAAGTTAAATATCAAGAGGTTTATATACCATTATTTGTGTAAGTGGAAGTGCAGTGCCTGAGCTCTGTAGTTAAGAATGATGTGTTAAGAATGTATGTGTGTGTGTGTGTATGTGTTTGTAAGTATGGTGTGTGTGTGTGTGTGTGTGTGTGTGTGTGTGTGTGTGTATGTTGTGTGTTTTATTTGTGTGTGTGTGTGTGTGTGTACTTGCGTGTGTGTGTGTGTGTGTGTTTTAAGTCCGGACGAACTTATGTGATGTTCCTTTATTATCTGATACTGTCAAGGGGTATCTGAACAGTGTTCTTTGTGGGGAGAAACCTTTCTACAGCTGAATCTTTGATAACGATCCCCAATCTCCCACAATCACACACATTCTCTCTTCTTTGTCCCTCCGTTCACACTTTCTCTTTCCTCTGTCTTTTTCTTTTCTCACTCGCTTTCCCTACTCTCTTGTCTGTTTTGTCTCTCTTGCCCCTCTGACTCTCTCTCTATCTCTTCTCTCTCCCTCCTCTCTCTCTCTCTCTCTCTCTCTCTCTCTCTCTCTCTCTCTCTCTCTCTCTCTCTCTCTCTCTCTCTCTCTCTCTCTCTCTCTCTCTCTCTCTCTCTCTCTCACACACACACACCCTCCCGTCCTCTACCTCTCCTCACTTACTGTCCATCTTTATTTCGTCAATCTATTTGCTTATCTCTTTGTAATTTCCCTTTTTTGTTACTCGTTATTTACACTTTCATCTCGCTGCTTGATGCACGGATCTACTAAGTCAACAAACAAGAATAAATGTTTGTTCTGGAGTGTGTTTGGAGAAAGATGCATCCCCTCGCTTCTCTCTCGCTCAAAAACTGAGTGTTCAGTCGAGTCATTTCCTGTCATTTTGCATTCTGTCTTCATTCTTTGTTTTTTTCCCTTCTACACATGCTTAGATATATTACGGGATATATACGTGTATATTTACACTTCTTTTGATACTGCACATATACAGATGCAAGGATAAACGCGTGTCTAGCAGCATAAATATCTGTTTGTATATATCTAAGTCGATTCACTTATGCACTTATGTCTATCTACATATACCAAACTATCTATAGCGATACATAAATAGTAAGAACACATTAACAAGAAGACTGAAAGAGGAAAAGAAACTTTATTTTGTTGTTGCCAAATTTATTGTACAATAATACAAAGCAATACACAGTACACACACATTGCCATATTTATTGTACAACAACATAAAGCAATACACAGCCATATATTGTACAATAACATAAGCAATACACAGTACACACACATTGCCATATTTATTGTACAACAACATAAAGCAATACACAGTACACACACACACACACATATGAAGAGAATGCACTTCAGAACTCTTGCACTCAGTGGCCGTCAGTCTGCCAGTGTCTGGGATTCAGCCGATTGTGCTGAGCGCTGCGGGATGGCGGGATCTTCTGCCATTGATTTCTGATGGTGTGTTCACATAGGCTGACCAACGGCTTATTATTTCAAAGTGAGCGTTCTGCCTCATCTATCGGGAAAGCCATTATTGTTTTTCCATGAATCTGGTGCATTTTCAGCAAGAAGGATATGATACATCAAAGAATATATATATATATATATATATATATATATATATATATATATATATATATATATATATATATATATATATGAATAGGTAAATATATACACACATGCGTATACATGCATACATATAAATATATATAAATGTAAATAGATGTACGAACACACACAGACATACATATACGTGCATATACATACATACATACATACATATATATATATATATATATATATATATATATATATATATATATATATATATACATGTGTATAAATATAAACTCTCTCTCTCTCTCTCTCTCTCTCTCTCTCTCTCTCTCTCTCTCTGAATCATCCTTACGTGACATTAAAAGGACTTCGTAAATATTTCTACTTTTGCTTGTCTGCGTTAATAAGAAAATCAAACATTTGTCAAAACGTTTTTTTTTTCTTTTTTGCATCTTCGCTGATCTAGATAAAACCATTTCCATCATGACTAATAACAAAACGAGTTATAGAATAAGCGTTATTTGTTTTATGCATTTGATATCTCTCCAATGTATATCATATATTTTCGAACAAAGGTCTATTTTGCAAGTCACTTTGAAACTGGCAATTCCTCGCAAAAAAGTGCATAATCATAAAATTAACGTAAATTAGCAAATAAAAAAATAAATTTTGATTTCCTCACAATTAATGATATAATCATTTGCTATCGCGTTAAAATGCTATACTGTTCACTATTAACACAGAGATTGCGCGGCAGGTGCTCAGTCACCAAAGACTTAAATGGTACCAAACAGTAGTTTTATAAATAGAAGAATAACCATAAATTTTGTTATAATTATCTGTCGTGCTATTGTATAAATGTTATAAGTTATTGATACTAAAACCTATGGAGCCATCTTTTAGTATACCAAAATCTGTGTGGTTCATGCTTGTGCATTATGCCATCTCAGCACAGTAGGTTACATGATCACCTGTTAATTTGCTTTATGAATATCACATTTCTCCTTCCGTATTGCACAGTGCCGACAGAATTGAGCAAATGAAAGCAACTAAAATTTCACGTTTACACGAATGTTCAAACAAAGAAAAGGTAACATGTCTTTAATATTAGCAAACGCTAATATTGATAAGACATGACCGCAATAATAGCAACTATAAATAGTAACTAGATATAAATGATGGTAGTAATAACAAATATTAATGATGCTGCAAATAATATTAATACTAGTTAAAAAAAAAGACTACAATAACAGTGATAACAAGGATGAAGCAGAGAATATTGATAATTATAATAGTAGTATTAACAACATTACTAATAATAATGATAATAAAAATGATAATAATCTAATGATAAAGATTGGAAAGTAAAAAAAAACAAACAAAAAAAAATAGATGATAATAAAATCAATAGTAACGATAATGATGAAATAATGACATGATAATTGTAATACCGCTGCTGCTGTTGCTGTGATGACAACATTAAAAAAAATCAATGATAAAAGTCCAATAATGATACAAATGATGATAATAACTAATAATGATAACCAATGACAATAGTAATAATGATGATGATACCCAATAATAATGCTAATAGTAATTATGTTAACCAACAACAACAATAACAATGGTGGTAATTATAATTATAACAATAATAATTATGAAATTATGACCCAATATAAGATGATGTGCTAATGATAAGAATTATAATGATAATAACAATGACAATAAAAAATAAAAATAATAATGCTAATGACGATGATAGTGATGATATAATTATTAATAAGAATAAAAACTATAAGGGCAATAACAATAACACTAATAATAATAACCATGTTCATTCATTAATACCTCTGGCCTTTCAGATCACCTACAATAGGTTTTGGTTATCCTGCTGCTCCTTAATACTCTCTCTCTCTCTTTCTCTTTTTCTCCCCCCCTCTCTCTCTCTCTCTCTTTTTCTCTTCCTCTCTCTCTCTCTCTCTCTCTCTCTCTCTCTCTCTCTCTCTCTCTCTCTCTCTCTCTCTCTCTCTCTCTCTCTCTCTCTCCTCTCTCACTCTCAAAAGGGTAACAAACACGATTTTTAGCAGTTTTTTCCCCTTGATAATTTGTGATATTGCATTCACGGCACAAATTTGCTATCGACATTTAAATAGGATTAGGGTCGTGTTTGCGAGTGTTCTCACAAGGCTTTCAAGGCAGCATCGTCTCTGTCTCCTCGCTAGTGTCAGAGTCGCTGGCTTTGCTTCCGTTGTCGTGCATATAGCGTGGTTTATGGCACTTTCATTTTTAAATTCTCTGGTAAAGCAATAGTGATGATACAGGACGATAATGATGGTGGTGATGGTGGTGATGATGATGGTGATGATGATGGTGGTTGTGGTGATGATGATAATGTGAGGATGATGGTGATGATGATGATGGTGATGATGATGATGAATACTAACAATAAAATAATGAGAGTAACAATGATGATTATAAATACTATAATAAAATGATAATGAGGATTGTGCAAATATTAACAATGATAATGATAATGATAATAGTAATAAAGGTAATATGAATGATATCATTAATATAATATTAATGATAATAATGATAAAGATGATAATGACAATATTAGTAACAATGATGATAATAACAAGGATAATGAAATGGCAATGATAATAATGATTATATGAAAGGTAATAGCAACCAAAAAAAAAAAAAAAAAAAAAGAAAAAAAAAGGAAATTCAGCAATAGGAAAGCAACAAAATAGAACAAAAGAAACCGAAAAAGGTTGATATCTGCGTTATATAAACTTCGCTTATTGGGTCTTAAAGGATTAAGAAAACCGATATCCGAAATTAATACATTTTTGTTGGACGTATCGTGGAAAAAAATATATATATAAAATAAAAAGGAAAGTTTTCAGTGGGTATTTAATAACGGTTTATTATCGTTTAGGTATTTTTACGACCACGAAACGACCCGGGTTTAGTAATCTGGCTTTTGGGGAGTGATAATTATGGCGGAAAACGAGCAGTGACTGCCAGAAGAAAGTTCTTATGCCTTTAAGATGTCTTCCGTTAGTTTGCAAACTGGTTTTGTTTTCAACATGTTTGTGAAAATGCCAAGACCCGATACACTGCAGCTAAGAGAGACATTGTTACTTAATAAGTTAGTGATGACTGGTGAAAGCTTGGTAAGTTATGACTGGTGAAAGCTTGGTACTGGTGAAAGCTTGGTAAGTTGGTGATGACTGGTGAAAGCTTGGTAAGTTGGTGATGACTGGTGAAAGCTTGGTAAGTTGGTGATGACTGGTGAAAGCTTGGTAAGCTGCTTGGTAAGTTGATGACTGGTGAAAGACTGGTAAGTTGGTGATGTGGTGAAAGAAACTGGTGACAGACTGGCTGGTTTGAAGTTAGTGATGACTGGTGACAGACTGGTTAATTGGTGATTGATGAAGGTTGTTAGGTTGGTGATGACTGATGATTGCTTGACTAGTACTGAGTGATGACGGATGGGCGGGATGGTGATGACAGATTGGGAAGTTGGTGATGACTGATACATTCCTACATACATATGATAATGATAATAACAATAACAATAAAAAACAATTATAATTATAATAATGCTAATGACGATGATAATGATAGAATCATTTTATAAGAATGAAACAATATATAGCAATAACAATAGCAACACTAATAATAGTAACCATAATGTTCCTTCATTTATACCTTTGGCCTTTCAGAGCACCTACAATAGGTTTTGGTTATCCTGCTGCTCCTTAATACTCTCTCTCTCTCTCTCTCTCTCTCTCTCTCCCTCTCTCTCTCTCTCTGTCTGTCTCTCCTTTCTCTCTCTCTCTTTGTCTCTCTCTCTCTTTGTCTCTCCTCTCTCTCTCTCTCTCTCTCTCTCTCTCCTCTCTCTCTCTCTCTCTCTCTCTCTCTCTCTCTCTCTCTCTCTCTCTCTCTCTCTCTCTCTCTCTCTATGCATCTGGATCCTCCTTACGTGACATTAAAAGGACTCCGTAAATATTTCTACTTTTGCTTGTCTGCGTTAACAAGAAAATCAAACATTTGTCAAAACGTTTTTTTTTTTTTCTTTTTTTGCATCTTCGCTGATCTAGACAATAGTCTATTTTGCAAGTCACTTTGAAACTGGCAATTCCTCGCAAAAAAGTGCATAATCATAAAATTAACGTAAATTAGCAAATAAAAAAAATAGATTTTCATTTCCTCACAATTAATGATATAATCATTTGCTATCGCGTTAAAATGCTATACTGTTCACTATTAACTATGCCTCACAGAGATGGCGCGGCAGGTGCTCAGTCACCAAAGAGTTAAATCGTACCCAAACATTAGGCTTTATTATAGAAATACAATTACAAATTTTGTGTTACTCTTTTTCTGAAATAGCATTGTATAATTGTAATATGTTATTGAGACTTATGGAGGCATCTCTTAGTATACCAAACTCTCTGTGGTTCATACTGAAAATAAAAAAAAAAAAAGTCAATGGTAGTCAATTACTGATAAAAATGATGATAATAATGATAACCAAAGGTAATAGTAATTAAAATTATGATACCCAATAATAATAATAATATTATTCTAACCAACACCAACAATAATTACAATGGTGATAATTATAATGATTATATAATAATTATGAAATTATGATCTAATATAATATGATGCGCTAATAATGAATTATAATGATAATGATAATAACAATAACAATAAAAACAATAAAAATAATGCTAATGACGATGATAGTGATGATATAGTTATTAATAAGAATGAAAATATAACAGCAATAACAATAACGACACTAATAATAATAACCATGTTCATTCATTAATACCTCTGGCCTTTCAGATCACCTACAATAGGTTTTGGTTATCCTGCTGCTCCTTAATACTCTCCTCTCTCTCTCTCTCTCTCTCTCTCCTCGCTTTCTTTCTTTCTTTCTCTCTCTCTCCCCCCCCCCTCTCTCTCTCTCTCCCTCTCTCTCTCTCTCCTCTCTCTCTCCTCTCTCACTCTCAAAAGGGTAACAAACACGATTTTTAGCAGTTTTTTCCCCTTGATAATTTGTGATATTGCATTCACGGCACAAATTTGCTATCGACATTTAAATAGGATTAGGGTCGTGTTTGCGAGTATTCTCACAAGGCTTTCAAGGCAGCATCGTCTCTGTCTCCTCGCTAGTGTCAGAGTCGCTGGCCTTGCTTCCGTTGTCGTGTATATAATAGCATGGTTTGTATGGCACTTTCATTTTTAAATTCTCTGGTAAAGCAATAGTGATGATACAGGACGATAATGATGATGGTGGTGGTGGTGGTGGTGATGGTGATAATGATGATGATGATGATGGTGATGATGATGGTGATGATGATGATGATGATGACAACAAAATAATGAGAATAACAATGATGATAATAAATATTATAATATCAAAAGGATAACAATAAGGATTATGCAAATATCAGCAAATATGATAATGACAAGGATAATAGTAATAAAGGTACTATGAATGATATTATTATTAATATAACATTAATGATAATAATGATAAAGATGATAATTACGAGAGTATGATAATAATGAGAGTAATGAAATGGCAATGATGATAATGACTATATGAACGGTAATAACAACCAAACAAAAAATAAATTCTGCAATACGAAAGCAACAAATTAGAACAAAAGAAACCGAAAAAGGTTGATATCTGCGTTATATAAACTTCGCTTATTGGGTCTTAAAGGATTAAGAAAACCGATATCCGAAATTAATACATTTTTGTTGGACGTATCGTGGAAAAAAAAATAAAATAAAATAAAAAAGGAAAGTTTTCAGTGGGTATTTAATGACGGTTTATTATCGTTTAGGCATTTTTACGACCACGAAACGACCCGGGTTTAGTAATCTGGCTCTTTGGGAGTGATAATTATGGCGGAAAACGAGCAGTGACTGTCAGAAGAAAGTTCTTATGCCTTAAAGATGTCTTCCGTTAGTTAGCAAACTGGTTTTGTTTCAACATGTTTGTGGAAAATGCCAAGACCCGATACACTGCAGCTAAGAGAGGCATTGGTACTTAATAAGTTGGTGATGACTGGTGAAAGCTTAGTAAGTTAGTGATGACTGGTGAAAGCTTGGTAGGTTGGTGATGACTGGTGACTGCTTGACTAGTACTGAGTGATGACGGATAGGCGGGATGGTGATGACTGATTGGGAAGTTGGTGATGACTGATACATATGATAATGTTAATAAAAATAACAATAAAAAACAATTATAATAATAATAATGCTAATGACGATGATAATGATGATAGAATCATTAATAAGAATGAAAAAAATATAGCAATAACAATAACAACACTAATAATAATAACCATAATGTTAATTCATGTTGGCAGGACTGGTGATGAGTCGATGATAACTCGTGGCAGATTGACAGGTTGGTGTTGTAGTTAATGGTTGTCGGGTTGTTGGTTACTAATTATAATTTGGTGATGACTGGTGCCAAATTGACTGGTTGGCGATGGTAATCATTCCAAATATAACAATTGTTACCCAGACATCTTCCACTTTCGGTAAGTATCATTAACCTCTAAAGTATATTTTCGCCTAAAAATGAAAGAAAGAAAAAAAATCGCCGCCTTTTTTTTCGTTGCTAAAATGTTTGACGAAAATGTGTGTATGTGTGTGTGTGTGTGTGTGTGTGTGTGTGTGTGTGTGTGTGTGTGTGTGTGTGTGTGTGTGTGTGTGTGTGTGTGTGCGTATGCGTGTGCGTGTGTGTGTACAGGCATACGCACTTATACAAATGTATACATGATATAGATAATAGTTGACATTTTTTATAATAATGATCAATATCATTATAATTTTCATATCCTATCATCATCACTCTTATTACCATCCTCATTACGTGACATCTTTACCACCCTCCTAATTAAACCAACTGTTCACATCCTTATCCAAAAAAAGGAGAAACACTCCACGTCAGAAACACGAGCAGGTGTTTCCGGGAACTTAAGGACGCGAATAAAACGTTTCTCTTGATTGGTTTCGCAATCAAGTGCCGGCGAATGGCACTGCTTTCCCTGCCCGCCGCGTGAGTGCAAGCGGAATCTGATTTTACTGCAGCCGTTGATATTCTATGTATTCAATTTGGAGCTGCTGAAATTCCAACGCCCGACATATATATGCGTATATATATATATATATATATATATATATATATATATATATATATATATATATATATAGTATATATTATATACACACACACATCACACACACACACATATATGTATGTATGTATGTATATAAAGAAAGTAGAGAGTTTTAAATATCTAGGAACGTTTTTATCAAAGGATGGATATTTAAAAGTAGAGTTTGACGAGAGGTTGAGGAAGGCAAATCAAGCGATGGGAATTTTGAAAAATGTTTTAATTAATATTTTTTCAATACATACTAAGATAAAAATTTATGTCTATAGTGAGAACAATTTTGATATATGGGCCTGAATCATGGCATAGCACGATAACATCGGATAATGAATTTTTAGTTTTCGAAAATAAAGCATTGAGAAGGATATTGGTGGCATAAAGTTTCGAACAATAGGCTTAGCGAAATGACGGTTGTGCAACCAGTGAATGAATATATTAGGTTGCCACGGTGGAAATGGCTAGGACACGCCTTCAGAAAGGAAAGAAAGGGGATTGTGCGAATAACACCGGTTGCAGGCTCAGGGAAGAAGAGGAAGAGGGAGGCCGGAGGAGACTTGGACACGGACTATGAAGCGGGAGGATGGAGAGGAATGTTGGGAGATTTGGGGAGTTGGCGGAGGAGAGGTCAGGTCGTGGTGGCGGGGATTCATGGAGGCCAAATGCATTCCCCTGAGTGCCGAAGGATTTGATTGATTGATTGATATATTATATACATACATAAATATTTATACATACATACATATATATACATACATATATACATATACACAACACACACACACACACACACACACACACACACACACACACACACATATATATATATATATATATATATATATATATATATATATATATATATATATATATATATATATATATATATATATATATATATACGCACCAGGAACAACGAAGGGAATGGCAAGAAAACACACGTTGTTCCTGTTGCAATCTGTTCACCATGAATTCCATACATATGTACGCACACACATATATATGTACATACACACAGGCACACACACACATATATGTATATATACGCACATACATACACACACATATATGTGTGTGTGTGTGTGTGTGTGTGTGGGCGTGGGTGTGTAGTTAGAATGACTAGACCAAAATCTCCAATAAAGAAAGAAAGGAAGAGAAAAAAACAAAAACAAAAACAGTAAGGGACCCACAAATAAGATTAGACTTTGCCACAATAGATACGAATAACACATGACATTTCGAACTTCCCAAGATATCCTCATCAGTCGTAGTAAAAACCCGAAAATGACTCATCCGTTTTGTCTTTACTGCGTCTGAAGAGAAACTTTTGACAAGTTCCAATCATCATTTTTTTTTTTTTTTTTTTTTTTTTTTTGTGGCAGTGTATCCTCTTCAGTTGTCTTACGTTTTCTGGTCTGATATCGCAAGGAAATATCAGGGAATTAACCGAAAGAAATGGCGAAAACTTGCAAACTCTCGGTGTCTTGCTGATCAGGAAACGGTAAATGATTTTGCTGTATTTAATCGAACATAAACCGCCTGCGATTACATTTCTTTACATTGATACAAATCCTGGTAGTGTAAACATTAATTTACCATGAATATATGCATGTCTCACGATTCGCAAGAAGAATATATAATATCTTCCTCTCTCCCCTCCCCCTCTCTCTCTTCCTCTTCCTTTCTCTCTCTCTTCCTCTTCTCTTTCTCTCTCTCCTTCCCCTTCCTTTTTTCTCTTCTCTTCCCCTTCCTTTCTCTCTCTCCTCTTTCTTCCCTTTCTCTCTCTCTTCCTCCCTTCCCCTTCCTTTCTCTCTCTCTCCCCCCCCTTCCCTTTCCTACTCTCTTTTCGCTTACTCTCTCTTCCCATCTACCCAAAGATAAATAGAAGCCAGTACAACCTGTATCTACCTATCTCAATTTATATTAATTTATTCATTTTTAAAGTCGTTTCAGATGATCTTCGTAACGTCAAAATGCATTGTGTTTATTCATCAAAAAAGGTCAAACAATTCACAAATATGCATACGTAATCCATCAAATGTGCGTAATTACTTGTTCATAATTAGTAATATTAAATAAATGAACCAAAGGATGAATGTGCGAACCGATGTATATTTACTTATTTACTTCTGTTGTTTTATGTATTCAAATATATGTTCATTTCTCGATGAGAATTGGCTGTGAATTAATTTGTGTCTATCGTGTATATCCATTACTTATATATTCATTTGTAGTCGGCCATTTTTATGGTAAATTTTTTAAGGACACACAAGCAATTTCTAGGGATTATCAGGTGCACTTTTTCAATAGTTATTTGGTTAAAAGTGAATGTAAATAATTAACTTCTATAGATGTATGTGTGTGTGTGTGTGTGAGTGAGTGTGAGTGAGTGAGTGAGTGAGTGAGTGAGTGAGTGAGTGGGTGAGTGAGTGAGTGAGTGAGTGAGTGAGTGAGTGAGTGAGTGTGTGGTGTGTGTGTGTGTGTGGTGTGTGTGTGTGTTGTGTGTGTGTGTGAGTGAGTGTGTGAGTGAGTGAGTGAGTGAGTGAGTGAGTGAGTGAGTGAGTGAGTGAGTGAGTGAGTGAGTGAGTGAGTGTGTGTGTGAAGATCTAGCCTATCGCACTAGCCTTTCCTTTGGCATTTAAACAGCGTCTTCAAGTTGAACGACCGAGGAGTGACTTTACCCCAGGTGTTCAAGCGACCGACCTGAACTTCCAAGAGATTCAGCCAACTTCAGAAACGGCTTGCCACTCGGAGGGCTTGGCTTTCACTCCTCAAGCATTGTTCGGGGAAAGAGGGGTACATGTCGTCCTTTTCGAAAGCAATATGAAAGTTTTAAGAAAAGGGAGAAATGAGTGGCGTTGGAACCAAAACATTGAAGATATGAATGTTGAAATATGTTATGCAAATTGGTTAGGCGGGCGCAAGGAATATTGAAGATTAGAGACAGAAAAAAACGTATTGAAGGTTGACTCGTCGACGTGGCAATAAACGGGAAGAGACACGGGGTCAAAATCATCAAGAAGGAAAGGATAATTAAATGAAAAAATAAAAAAAACATCACACACACGATATGGATCTCTCGCATAAAATCAGATGTTATTAAAAGCAAAACACTCTTTA
>NW_020869885.1:430051-455051 GCF_003789085.1 Penaeus vannamei
TTGTCATTGTCATTGTCATTATCATTATCACTATCATCATTATCATTATCATTATCGTCATTATCATTATCATTGTCATTATCATTATCATATCATTATCATTATCGTCATCATCATCATAGTGTTATTATCGTTATCATTATTGATATCATCATTATCATTCTTAGTATTATCGTTATGATGATGATGACATTGTTGCTGCTGATGAGGATAATTGTCTTTATATTCATTGTTGTTGTTACCGTTGTTGGTGTTGTTAATATTATCATTATTAATCAATGTTAATATTATTATTGTTATTTTATTACTATATTATTATTATTATTATTGTTATTATTATAATTACTGTTATTATTATTATTATTATTATTATTTTTATCATTATTATTTCAATTCTTATTAATCTTATCGTTAATTATTAGTATCTCTATCAGTATCATAATCATAATAATTATCAAAATTATTAGTATTGTATTATCATTATTGTTATTATAGATATTGTTATTATCATAATCATTATCATAGATTCTGCTATTATCATAATTTTTATTATATTTGTTATCAGTATTGTTATATCATATTAATTGTTCCCTATCTGGATGCTTGGCTGAGAGGTCTGTCCAGGATTCCCTCTCTCCCCTCTCGCTTGGTATTTTATTATTATTTTGTTTTTATTATTATTTTATTATTACTATATCTGTCTATCTATTTACCTCTCTCTCTCTTTATGTCTTGATATCCGTCTATCTATCCATCTATTTATCATATATATGTATCTATCTATTTACCTCAGCATAATAGATATAGAAAATGGTAAGCATGAATACCAAGTATGAACGATTAATCTGATTCAATTTATTCGTGAACAATAGATTAGACTAGGAACTTTCAAGATATATAATTACCGATTATAATCATGTCTCTGTTTGGATTAATTTTATGAGTTACGGTAACACTTAATTCTGGTGAAATTGCAGTAATCACAGTGATAATTCTATGTCTTGTGATATTTATTTCCTTATCCCTCTCTTCCTCTCATTTTTCATTCCCTTATTATTAATTTTCTTTCTCCTTGTCTCTCTATCTCGTCATGTGCATCTCCTCCTGTTTGTCCTTACTTTATTATTAATTTCCTTTCTACTTGTCTCTCTATCTCGTCATGTGTATCTCCCCCTGTTTGTTTATTTATCTGTCTATCTATCTGTCTCTCTTTATTTTCTTCCTTCACTCCTGCCTCTGTCTCTCTCTCTCTTTCTTTCTTCTTTTTTTCTTCGTCTTCCTCCTCCCAATCTTCTTTTTCTTCCTCCCCTCCTCCTCCTCCTCCTCTTCCTACTCCTCCTTACTCCCCCTTCTTTTCACCCTTCCACCTCCCTCTCACCCTTCCACCTCCCTTAAAATCCCTTTCAAAATCGATAGGGATGTTATAGAGTCTTTAAGGCATACTTTTCCCCCCTTTTTTTCTAACTGAAGACCTAACATCCCCACTTTTTTATTCCCTGAAGACCTAACATCCTCTTCTCGACCCCTTTTTTCCTAACTCAAGACCTTCTCTCTTCTCGATCTATGCCTTCCCCCATCCGCCCGTGATCCCATTCCCAACAAATCTCGCTCTCTGACTTGCCCAACCTCGCAAGTCATCTTGGCCATTTCAGCGTGACGCAACATGGCCGTTTCACGTGTATAGAGCCATCTCTCACGCTGAATGATGTGTCCTTGTGTCCTGTGGAGGGATCACGCTCTTACTAACTGCAGGTAGGATTGCGGCTTCGAGATGAATGAGACAGGCAAAGAGAAAAGGGGGAGGGGGTAAAAGAGAGAGAGAGAGGAGAGGGAGAGGGAGGGAGAGGGAGGGATAGAGGGATAGAGGGATAGAGGGATAGAGGGATAGAGGGATAGAGGGATAGAGGGAGAGAGAGAGAGAGAGAGAGAGAGAGAGAGAGAGAGAGAGAGAGAGAGAGAGAGAGAGAGAGAGAGAGAGAGAGAGAGGAGAGAGAGAGAGAGAGGAGGGAGGAGAGAGGAGAGAGGGAGAGAGGGAGAGGGAGAGAGAGAGGAGAGAGGGAGAGAGGGAGAGGAGGGTAAAGAGAGAGAGAGAGAGAGAGGGGAGAGGGAGGAGGGAGGAGGAGGAGGGAGGAGGAGGAAAGAGAGGAGAGAGGAGGGAGAGGGGAGGGAGAGGGAGGGAGAAGAGAGAGAGAGAGAGAGAGAGAGAGAGAGAGAGAGAGAGAGAGAGAGAGAGGAGAGAGAGAGAGAGAGAGAGAGAGAGAGAGAGAGAGAGAGAGAGAGAGAGAGAGAGAGAGAGACATATACATATATGTCACACACACACACACACACACACACACACACACACACACACACACACACACACACACACACACACACACACATATATATATATGTATATATATATATATATATATGCATATATACATATATATAGATAGATAGAGAGAGAGAGAGAGAATCATCCGTTCCTTTAGTCCAGCTTCACATCCTGATCTGTTTGTCTTAATCAGCGTGTGATTGTTTCACCAATCCAAATATTTGATAACAAATATACCAACTGCTTCCTGTATTTAGATTTGCTTTCATTTGCAGATCTAGTTTTGTTCGTTTATCAGCTAATTCATTTTCACTCACCACCGAATATATTGAACTCTAATGAAAAGAAAAGGTCAGCTGTAGCGAGAACGTGTTTGAAACGTGTGTCAGCGACGTGCATCACCTGATTCCTCCGATTAAAGAGCAGATTAATGCCCCGTGTAATAAATTCTTAATCTTGTCCTTCACCTTCGATTCACGCACGATAGAAAGCATAAAAGAATCAGTTAAACGAAGAAAATATGCACTACTTTACGAGTTCGTCGACCGCCGTGGCATCAACGTGTAGAATTAACCGCATTTATCGTTTTATATTGGTGGATAAAAATGAGTCTCCAATGCATACTCGTTTCATGTGTTTTGAGTGTTATTTTTCTGCTTGTTTATACCGCCTTTGAACCTGATGTCGCTGGGTTTTAATGCTTGTAGGATTTTGTGGCTGGCACGCGAGGTATGCTTTAAGTGAATGCTCGTAGTGACGTGAGGTCTGATGTGTCATGTTTAATCTGTTTTGAAATTACCGTGTAATTACAGCGGAATTGGGACAAGGTTGGTTCGTGTGGTGGTTTGCCCGTTTGCTTGTTTCCAGGAAGCACTTTTTCCTCGTCGTGTTGTTCAAATGGAACAGCCGTCCTATCTATACCAATCGATGAGGATCAGTTTCGGGTGTCCTTCATCCTACAGTGAACGGCCGTGCAGCTTCGGACACATTTCTCAGTGCTTAGAGGACGTAGCCGAGTGACATTTCGGAAAATGTGTCGTACTAGTTCCGCTTCGCTTTATGTACCTGGATAGCGAAGTAGCGCGTAAACAAGTAAACGAAATGTATACCTGTTTGCGCTTGTTGCCAGGGCGTTTACTAAGCCGGTTCCAGGTTAAGATCGCAGAGAAAGAGAAGAGGTGAAGGAAACGTAAAGACACGTAAGATATACGCCTTTTCCTCGTCACTATATCTCTCCTGTCCCGTGCTTAAGTGTGCTTCAAAACTGAAAGAAAAAAATTAAACATAAAGATGTATTTCACAATAGAATTAATTTAGTAAATCATCTTTTTCTGCTTTAGCTACGTCAGCAATATGGAAGGGTAAATCAGCAACCAGTAGCCATAGTGACAGAGTTCCTTGACTTCACAGTTAATGTTAATAAGTTGGTTGTGTTTTTGGTGGTGACAGCGACAGCGACACTGACCGTGATAGCAACAGTGATAGTGACCGTAAAAAAGGTAATAGTGACCGTAATAATAATACTTGTACGCGGATGTGATGTAAACACTATTTGTAATGAAGTGTCTGGTGTTGTTTTCAAAAATTAATAAAGAGTTTTATCCTCGCATCTATTCGTGATTCGTGCATATATGATTCTTTGTATTAACATCATTTGCCATTCATATATTAATATTAATATACAATGAAATCTTGAAGTGCTCTTTTACATTTTCCTAATATACCTTGATTTCAGATTATTAGTTAATTACTTCAGAAACACAGTAAAAAAAAGAAAGGGAAACTAAAGGAATATATACTCTTCTGCTATACGCTAAAAACGAAATAGATTAGTAAGCAATAAGATAACAAATAAAATCTACATATTTGCCAGTAAAACAACAAACAAAATTCATTATAGATTATCATAAACTGTAAGTTACAGTACATTCTCTTAAAACAGTCTTCCATCAGTGTTACGTATAGCACTTTCATATGTTCAAACCACTAAATATTCTATCAGTGTCAGATACTGTGCATTTCTTTCTCTTAAATACATAGTTGTTGCAATTTCAAAGTCGACCCAGAAACGTGTATTAATTCTGTAGTCTATGGAAGGCGAAGCAGACATCCTACACGACTTAAGCCTGTAAATAATTGAGTGTTTCGTAACCTGTGTGCTGCTACACGACACTGAGGTATGTTACGTCCAACCTCTGTGTGTATGGCATGGTATTTTGCAGGTGTGTATTTTTTTTTACAGTTGATGCTACTGCCTTTTGGATGTGAAGGAAATAAACTTAAATCAACCTAACTTTAAGTTTTCCAATAATTAGAGTTATAAAGTTTTCTTATAGAGTAATAGAGAACAGAATGCGTTCATATTCGTATATCGGTATATTTTAGGGTACATAGTTGTGTGTCGCCAGACTGCGAAGGGTGAGAACCGCTGAACTGCGATGGGAATTTCGTCATTAGACTTATAAATCGCTCGCAGTTCGCCTTGGTCACTGGCTCCCCAAGAGGCGGTACCGACCCCTTGGGCAATGGATCGTTGTAGGGGGACGGCGAGGCAGAAGGGGACGGTGGAGGGGAGACAGAAAGGCAAGGTAAAGATGGATTTTATTGCCTTTCCGAATTCATATTTAGTAAAAGGAAGTTTTCGTGCAGTCGTCTTGCTTGTTCCCAAACAAAGAAACAGATTGAAAGTTACTGGACAAGGGGATCTACTCCTTAGTGAGTTACAGCCTGAAGTCGAGCACAACCATCTCATTACATTAACTGTGAAGTCAAGAAACTATATTACTATGGTTTGTGGTTGCTGATATACCCTTCCATATTGCTGAAGTAGTTAAAGCAGAAAAAGATGATTTACTAAATAGCATTTCATTTGTGAAATACAATGTTTGATTTTATTGCTTTCCGTCTGAAGCACACCAATGTAAAATAGGTGTGTTTTCGCATGCGTGAATGAGGAGAGAAGGGTGCTGAGACTCCACCCGGAGAAGTTTGGAAACTATGGATCTAGGGTCTTCATTGCCCTCAGAAAACAGGTCAAGCTTAAAATCAGCACACGTGTACGTTCACAGAGTTCTTTAAGGATATCCAACACAGACCGCAGCCTTGAATGACACACACACGACAGTCAATTCTCCGAACAGCGTGTGTAATCTCCTGTAACTGCTTTATTTAGAGACAATTCTAGAGTCCAGTATCTATTCTTTCAGCGTTGACAATGACATGTCGGTGCAGAGTAAAATGCCGAGAATAGCAGTCATGTCCAACAGATATATGTCTTTCCGAGCTAAAAGAGTCACAGAATGGACACACCGCTGCAGCGCTCAGGCAATATCAGGTCCGGCACAATTCCCCTTGTTCAGGTAGAAGGCTTTCGAGTGCTCTCACCTGTTGCAAATATTGAATGTACTTTACTGAAGCAATCCGCTCTACTGCCTCCTTTTTTTTCTTTCTTTCTTTCCTCTTTTTCTCATTCGTCTTCACTTTTTTTTTGTCGTCTTTTTTCGACTGTTTTCTCTGTCTGTCTTTCTTTCCTTCTGCTTTCCTTCTCTCTTTCTTTTTGCCTCTATCCATCTATGTCTGTTACTGTGATTTTCTTTCTTTCTTCTCTTCTCTCTCTCTCTCTCTCTCTCTCTCTCTCTCTCTCTCTCTCTCTCTCTCTCTCTCTCTCTCTCTCTCTCTCTCTCTCTCTCTCTCTCCCTCTCCCTTTCTCCCTCGTTTTCTGTCTCTATATCCCTTGCTGTCAACACATAGCAAGGGATATATATATATATATATATATATATATATATATATATTTCTATATAATGTATATGAATATATATATGTATTGTACACACACACACACACACACACACACACACACACACACACACACACACACATATTATATAATATATATATATATTATGATAAGACTTCGTAATTTCTTATTATTCAACCTGTAAATATTATATAATCATTTTCACAATGCTAAATGCGATCGTCACTGCAAAATAAGACTATTTTATATTTCTTGTTATTCCTTACATCCTGATATGAAATTCAATATCGTAAAGATGGGAATTCCTAGGTGCTTATATCATATATTATGCTAAGTATAAAATTCGGTGTTCATTGTTAAAATTTTGAACATAATAGAAAATACTCGTACATACTTTTGAACATAATAAAATACTTAAGATACTCCTAATCTCTGGTATCAAGTGTATCACAAATATGTTATATTCCAAATGAACAAACACAATACACAAATATTTTCACTTACAGTATCAACTTTTGTGTCACAAGTAAAACCGAACAAATAAGACTGAATTGCCCTTCTGTAAGCACATCCTTCACTAATTCAAATACAGTTCCATTGCAAATTCGCTCACGACGATTATCACCATTGTTCACAGTTCAGTGTAATTCCGGTGAACCATTTGTGCCAGTATGTATCGTCCATATGACTGGTTCCCAAGGCATTTCACTTATACATATCCTCGGTAGTTGTATATCTATTGCTGCTAACGTGTTTATACTGGATAACCACGTACTTGTGTATGGTACAGTGAGAGCCGTTCATGTCGAGTGGTTTGTGAAATAAAGAAGGAAAAAAAAAAAAAACAATCTAAGAGGCAGTCAAAAGCTTTCTCTCTCTCTCTCTCTCTCTCTCTCTCTCTCTCTCTCTCTCTCTCTCTCTCTCTCTCTCTCTCTCTCTCTCCTCTCTCTCTCTCTCTCTCTTGTCTATATCTAACTTGATTCTCTCTCTTATCTCTCTTATATATATATAATATATATATATATATATATATATATATATATATATACATATTGTGTTTTTGCGATTATTCAAATGCTTCCAGACGGATGGCCGAACAGTGACTTTTTTCCAGCTGATGAGGTCGCGAGCATCACCGAATATGGAATTCCTGGCATCATCTGGATCTGAAAAAGCGAAGATGAAACGTCTCTGAAACCGACTTGCAATGCGTTATGCAAGCTGCAGGTTGCACTTTGTGTGTGTGTGTGTGTGTGTGTGTGCGAGAGAGAGAGAGAGAGAGAGAGAGAGAGAGAGGAGAGAGAGAGTGAGAGAGTGAGAGAGAGAGAGAGAGAGAGAGAGAGAGAGAGAGAGAGAGAGAGAGAGAGAGAGAGAGAGAGAGAGAGAGAGAGAGAGAGAGAGAGAGAGAGAGAGAGAGAGAGAGAGAGAGAGAGAGAGAGAGAGAGAGAGAGAGAGAGAGAAGAGAGAGAGAGAGAGAGAGAGAGAGGAGAGAGAGAAGAGAGAGAGAGAGAGAGAGGAGAGAGAGAGAGAGAGCGGAGAGAGAGAGAGAGAGAGAGAGAGAGTGTGAGTATGTGTGGTGTGTGTGTGTGTCCGAGAAGAGAGAGAGAGAGAGAGAGAGAGAGAGAGAGAGAGTAGAGAGAGACGAGAGAAAGAGGAGAGAGAGAAGAGAGTGTGAGTATGTTGTGTGTGTGTTGTGGTGTGTGTTGTGTGTGTGAGAAGAGAGAGAGAGAGAGAGAGAGAGAGAGAGTGTGAGTAAATGTAGTGTGGTGTGGTGGTGTGTGGTGAGAGAGGAAGAGTGAGAGAGAGAGAGAGAAGAGAGAAGAGAGAGAGAGAGAGAGAGAGAGATGAGAAGAGAGAGAGAGAGGAAGAGAGAGAGAAGTGGGTGAGNGAAGAGAGAAAGAGAGAGAGAGAGAGAGAATGGAGAAAGAACGAGAAAGAAAGAGAGAAAGAGCGAGCGAGCGAGAGAGACTGAGAGAGAGAGAGAGAGAGAGAGACAGACAGAGGGAGAGAGAGAGAGAGAGAGAGTGTGTGTAAATACGTAGATGCCGAATTGTGTGTGATGCGAACACAAATGAGATTGATAATTGATAAAAAAAAAGAAAAAAAAAGGAAGCCATGTTGCGCAAGCCATTGCCTTTTCTTCCACTTGTAGAATAGAGAAAAAAAATGCATGTTGAAATCATCTCTTCGAACAATCAACTTTATCACACACACGAGCACTGATTACAAATTAGTCTGATAAACAGTATATAAAAAAGACAAAACGGAAGTTATGAAAGTTGATATTCATTTTTTTTTTTTTTTTCTTTTGGCCCATGTCTTACATTCGTGTTCTTGAATGAAGCAAGAGAGTGATAAGAGAGTGTCACCATAAACGTTTAATCATACTCGATCAGCAATTACACAGGTATCAAATCACTTGAAACAATCGGTGAAATTGTTCGAAATTGCGCAACGAAAATAATTCGCTTCGTAGGAAATGATTCGATTCCAATCAGCTGACGTTTCTGTATCTGCGATGCCATCTTCATATTTCGTTCAGGGCAATAAATTCTTGTTTTCTCTATGTCCAAAACCCCTATTTTCTATATTTCTTATGTGCTAATTGCATTCAAAAGCTTTTAGTGTAGTAATTTCATTTGAGGAATTACAATAGTAGATTCAACCGATCACACACACACACACAAACTCACACACACATTCATACATGCCAAATCAACCACATTTAAAGAGACTGGTTTCAATTCATAAATTTGGCAACAGAGTGAAATATGAGAAAAAGAGAGAAAAGAAGAAAGATAGAGAGGAGGAGGAGAGAGAGGGAAACTGAAGGGAAGAAGGGCGATAGCAAATATAATAATTCATGTGAGCATAAAAAAGCATGCTAATAAATGCTGTTGTAGAATACTTTTATTTACAAGTAGAGCAACTCACTTGGTAGTCGTCTATTGACTAGCGCGAAAATAGCTGCTCTATGAATAGGAAAGTAGAGAGGTGGGTGAGCGGAAAATAAGATAAAGACGAGGTATAGATAAATAATGAATAAAAAGTGAGGAAGAAAGAGAGGAACGATAAAGTGGTTTTGATGTGTATTTGTGTTGTGGGATTATTTGGATAAACTCTCAACATTGTTGTATAAAGAATATTACTTGACAAGGGAAAGTGTCAAGATTTTTTAATGTTATAAGACTTGAAAAGTGGTGTTCATTTTTTGACGCATAAATTAGGCAAGATAATCCTGTTATTCATTTTTTTCTTTCTTTCTTGTATAAAGTGTTCCATATCAGTTTTTAGTTTTGTATCGTTCGGATTTTTTGTCGATACAATGAGGAGTAAAAAAAAAAAAAAAAAAAAAAAAAAAAAGATTTCTATGATAACATTTCTCGCGCTAAACGTTCTTCATAAACTCATCAAAGTTTCCACACTATCAAAGGAGGCGAAAGCTGCCCGAAGATAACGAGCGACACACTACATTACACACACAGCGCAACACGCGTGAGAAATGTTTTTGTGAACCTGTTCCACTCTGTACTCTCTATCTATCTCTCTCTCTCTCTTATCTATCTATCTATCTATCTCTCTATCTATCTATCTATCTCTCTATCTCTCTCTCTCTCTCTCTCTCTCTCTCTCTCTCTCTCTCTCTCTCTCTCTCTCTATCTATTATATATTATATATATATATATATATATATATATATATATATATATATATATATATATATATATGAGTCATTTGCGAAGGGCTGCGGGGCCTGGCCAAGACAATGCCTGGGCGCATGCTGTGTGTGTGTGTGTGTGTGTGTGTGTGTGTGTGTGTGTGTTTGTACAGTGCATATACAGAACCAAAAGTACACATCAGAATAAGATAAGAATACCTCATGATAGGTGACACGCGCGCACGTCCTCATATCACAGCACTTTTCCAAGAACGTTCCAGAATACGTCCCGCCAGTTTTCTGATTAGGACACTAAATATTTTTTTTATCTGGTCTCTCCTGCTTGAGTCATTTTTAGCCCCGTCCCCCCCAAGCCCCCTCCTGCCCTGTGCTTTTAAGTCTGTTCCTCTGTCAGTGGAGACGGATATGAAATAAGAAAGATAAGCTCTGCCCACTTTCCCTTTCTTCCCGGCCCTTTATCTGGTCTTGCTTTTATCTGTCTTCAAGCTTTACTTTTTCTTCAGAGCCACCTCTAAGTCTTCAGATCATTCGAGATCATCGAGGAGGGCGCCGGTACAAAACGTTTATGAGAAAGATGTCCACCTGTCGTTCTCATTACCTGGTTTTCCCTCGTCTTTGCAGACAAAACGCCTGTGTAATATGTTCATACTAAATGAAAGAAAAAAGCTAAAACAGGGAAAATGTCGTCCAAGAAATATCGTTGAAAATCTTATAAACATTCTAGAAACAATGCAGTAATGTCATCTATGGCATGCCGTGACGTCACAAACGTTTTTCAACACATTGCGTCACCTCTTAGGCCTTATAAAAGGCTGGAGCGAGCCCATGACGCTCATTCCTCTCCTGCGCCGCCCTCGACAAGTTACACTGATCTACACTGAGCATGGCGAGTCAGTCCTCCTGCGTCCCCTTGTTCCTTGCGGCATTATTGGCGGCGTCGCGGCTGGCGGGCCCCGACGCCTGCGGGAAGGGCGGCTTCCTCCGCCGTTCCCGTCATCCGGAACGGAACTCGGGTCGAAATCGGTCCCATGGAGAAGGCGTTCGTGGTCTGCTCGGCGGAAGTGGAACCCGTCTTAGACCTCCACGAATACCAGGTGAGTGCGCGCAGGCGCGCCGGTTTGTTAATAGATTAGGATTTTAATGACCAACAGGTGCGGCAAATGAACCTTTCGGGAGTGCCAGTGACGGATTGGTTGATTGCAAGGTAGGAAAAGTATTGAGTTCAATGCTATTCCAAAGAGAGGTTCTGTTGCCTGTTGGTGCACACAAGCGTACTCCGCATCACGGTAGTTTACCTTGAAGATTTCATGAAATCACGTAAAGACGGCAAAGTCATTTTCTGGAAAACACAGAACCTAATTCCCTTCCCTGCCGACAGGTGGCGTGGAGGGACAGCGACGGACGCTCCGTCAGCCAGGATCCCGAGGCACCGCTGTTCGCCCTCGGCCGAGGCACTCACGTCCCTCAGTCGTACCTCGTGGTGGCGCCCTTCGGCCCAGACGTCGCCGGCGTGTACAGCTGCGTCCTGCTCCTCCGGGGACGGGAAGTGGCGTCCTCGACCGTCGACCTTCAGCTCAAGGAAACCCGTTCAGCCTCAACAGAGAACACGACCGAAATTCCTTCATAATCAGTACAAAACATCTAGATTGTGCTTATTTATTTGTTCTATTTATTCGAAACTATGTGTAATATTTATTTCCCATTTTTTAATAAACTAGATATGATAGCAAGACAACTTTTCTTTCTCACCTTTTATAGTTGCTCCACTCGAGAAAAGTATTCTACAGCCAAATGCCACAAAATGTCATTAAATACTATATTTGCATCGAAACCAGTCTCTTTAAGAGTGCTTGGTTGTCGATGTGACTTGCTTGAATCTATACGGCCATAAGCTATTGTAATTAATTGGTCCTTCAGTCGAATTTACTTTACTGAACTCCTTTCTACGCTATTAACATACTTGGAAACTGTAAGAAACATGAGTCTTAATCCTAAAAAAAAGAAAAGAAAAAAATATATATATTGTTTACAACTGAATATGGAAATGTTATCGCAGACAGAAGCCAATGATTTTCGTTGTGCACAGAGCCTGGCCGCGGAAACACAATGCCACGTAACAGCTGATCGAATATAAATAAACGTTTATGGTGATAAACGTAATACTCCATTATCACTCTTTCATTCAAAAACACAAAGATAAGACACATGAGATAAAGATAAAAAGATAAATAATACGAACAACTTTCACAACATAGCTTCCATTTTGTCTCTGTTTACATTCTGTTCATCCCACTCATCTGAGTTGAGTGCTTGTGGGTGTGATAAAGTTGATTGCGTGAAGAAATGATTTCAAGGTGCTTGGAGAAAGGAAAAAAAAACTTAGCTTATCAAACTATTACGAGTGGATGGCTTTCGCAACTTGGCTTCCTTTTTCTTTTTCTTTTTTTTATTATTATTTATCAACTAATCTGTGATCTCCGCTAGCATATGTGATAAGGCTGACTATGTGAACGAAGATATTTGTTGTGCTTAAAGCGTATCCACAAAATAAAAATGTATATAAGAAATTAAAAAGGTGAGGTTATTCCATATTTTACAAACGCTTAGAATCTATTGCTTCCTGCTCTGATCCCCAATTTGGGATAAAATGCTCTTGCCTTATTCTGTATTTCTTTTTTTTTCTTCTTCTTCTTCTTCTTTTCTTTTTCTTTACTTGGTATCAATACGATACTGTTTTCCATTCATTAATTCCATCTATTGTTATTCATTCAATTATATTATATATCGCTACAATTTTTCTTTTCTTTTTTTTAGCGGCTTGCCTAATAATTCATGATTCATTGTCTATCTTTGTTTTGATAAGGCTGATTGTATTAGCACTCCCATCCAGCTGAAAGGATGAAGACATATTTTTGTTCAGAAAGTTATATTACGATATTACGAATTACAGACACACAC
This sequence comes from Penaeus vannamei, assembly GCF_003789085.1. Lineage (NCBI taxonomy): Eukaryota > Metazoa > Arthropoda > Malacostraca > Decapoda > Penaeidae > Penaeus > Penaeus vannamei. The sequence continues at coordinate 442,769 of NW_020869885.1, forward strand.
GCGACTTTCCTTATCATATGAGAATGAGGGAAACTTCCTGATAAAACTGATAAAAATTGTCTTGAGATGACAAATTTGACTTTAAGGTCATATTGGATTGGTGAAGTGAATCTGTTTAAGCTTTTCTAGTCTTTGTAACGTTCGATTGCGCTTTCTGTGAAGGCGAGAGACACGAAAAGTATTGAATGGGAAGGAAAACAGGAAAGTGCAAGGGAGAGAGAGAGAGAGAAGGGAGGGAGAGAGAGAGAAGAGAGAGAGGAGGGAGAGAGAGAGAGAGAGAGATTAATGAAACAGAAAGAGATAGAGTGAAAGGGGGTCTAAGACATGTCTGCAGCATGTCCTCCCATCGCCTAGACGTCCACGTTAATCTTGGACGTGAAATCGACATGTTCACAACAAGTTCTTGACATGTTTGACTCGCATTTCATACTGATCATGATCGTTATGATCAGTATCAACAATGATTGTCAGAACAAGAACAGAAAACGCGACAAACAGAGAAGGGAAGAGAAAAGAAAGAAAATAAGTACGAAAATAAGAGAAGAGGGGGAGAGAAGCGCATCTTAACGAACGCCGAGAACGCCAAGAGGCGGCGGCGACGTCGGCCTCGACCCGGACCCGTCGAAGCCGCCGTCGGCTCAAGGCGACGCCCGGAAACCTCCGGACTCCTCAGCCGTCGACATAAGCCGACCACCGTCCAGTTTGGGCGTCCCTTAATGAGCACATTAGGGATATCTATCACGAAGGTCGTTTCTTACGCTACAAAAGAATTCAAACCTGAGGACAAAATAAATATGTATATATATACGATTTTCTTTTTTCTCTCTTTTTTTTGCCATGAAAGATACCTCCTTGCCTAAACTTAGACGAAGAACTGGTGCGGAAAATATCAAACGCTTATTCATAAAATGGAGAGAATGATATAACCGGAGACATAACCCCTAGCCATCAGTCTCTATCTTTTGCACCAACACCCTCTCTGTATGACAATCGTGACGTCATCATGAGAGTTTTCGCCCAATGAAATGTGGTTGTGATGCGTTCGATTCCCTTCGTGCGTTCTGATCGGCCTGTCTTCTGCTTCGTTCATGGCGGGAAAATCTCCTGATTCGCTCTTCGATTTCTTTCTTATCCTCATTTTTCCTCTTTTATCCTCTTACCTTTATTTGTGTTTATTTATAGTATATGTTTATCTAATAAGGATTTTCTTGAGTATACTAATATCATAAACATCTGTTGAAAAGTTGCAGATGTCAGTACTTAGTGGAAGAATGAAGGGGAATGAACGATGAATGAAAAAGAAATGAGATGAAACACTGATGGAAATCGGCTTTACAGATCACTGAATAAAAGCAACTAGTTGTGTACAGCGATTTCCTCATTTTAAATGTCTTCTGATAAGTGTTAGCATTCTTCATCCCCCAAATGGGAATATTTTGATAAGAAATGTCCCGAGTTTCTCAACAAAGAAAAATGGCTTATCGCTCTTAATCCTCATAATTTATGACTATTAATACCACAAGAAACATCCGTTGACAAGGATCTGAATTACTACTTCCGTTTACTCTTATCTTATCAAAGCAAGAAGTGTTAGGACATATGGAAGCATTAGAATGTTCCAAGATGTCCACATCACACATGAATATGTGCTGTATAGGCTAGACCCCCTTAATCCGGAATTCAGTTTTTCGGCACAATTCCACTTTTTCCGATGGTTGTTCGTGGCTTCTGACTCGGTGCGCATTCTCTTTACTTCTCTTCTTTATCATCTTTATCTCTGTCGCTTACACATTCACTTTCATCATTCTGTTTCACACAGCTCGACGAAATTTATTATATCCTATAAGCTATGAAATGTAGTGTTTTAGCGATTCCGTTTCGAATATTTCTAATCCGGCAACGGCCAGGTTCCCAGTGTCGGATTTGAGGCGTTCGGTTTTACTGCAGTCGGTTTTGCTCCAAAACGAATGGTTTTCGTTTTGTTCAACAAGTTTCCGGTCAGGTAAAAAAATATGTCTGATAAGAAAATTATCATATCACTGATATTTCAGGTAATTATAAGTAAACAGAATAGTTTCCCGCTATACAATCAAAATACTCAGGCACACTTTAACCCCTATTTTAAAAGACTGCATTTATACCACATAAATACTCAGTGAATGATAATGGCCTCGATAGCACATCTTATCAGGAAACAACTTTAAGAACATCAGTTGAGAATGAGACGCGTCTCCTCTTTTCCCTTTGCAGCCATTACCTGTATCTCTCGTACCCTTTTCTAACCTCCCGAGGTTATAAGGAAACGCTAGGTATCGTAAATTCTCTTTTACTTCGCAAGGACATACACCTGGGCAGCGACGAGGGAGCGAGCTAAGTGACGTGCACCTATCGACAACCCCAGTGGCAGCGATACTAACTTCTCGCGGCTCCTCGACCCCCCGCCTTCCAGACTCACTGGCGACTCTCGGTCCAACTGCCATTCGCCCCCGAGAAAGCGCTAAATACCAATTTCAATGGGAAAAGCAATTGCCAACTCAAATGGAATATTAGTGAAACAACACTACGCCCCCATACTCAGTGACCTATTCACAGAGCATTCTATTTTCGCGCAAACGTTTTGCTATCTTTTCGCTAACAAAACTTTTTTTTTTTAAAGTGAGATGACTTTCACCGGGCATGTTCACTTGCACATTTTTTGCTTTTAATTTGATTGTGAAAAATGATACGGATATGCAAAACGTACAACTAAAAGAAGTAGGGGATGAATATATAAAATTATGTACACACTTCGCTGAGAATGTAATGCACTTCTCGGAAAGACGCCGTTACGTCATAGAATTGGCCAAACGTTTCCTCGGTCGTTGCGCAATCCTTGGGCTTTATAAGGGTCGAGCGATCCCATGGCGCTCATTCCTCCTGCGCGCCCTCGGGAAGTTACACTGAAGATCTACACTGAGCATGGCGAGTCAGTCCTCCTGCGTCTCCTTGCTCCTCGCGGCATTATTGGCGGCGTCGCTGGCGGCGTCGCTGGCGGCCCCGACGCCTGCGGGAAGGGCGGCTTCCTCCGCCGTTCCCGTCATCCGGAACGGAACTCGGGTCGAAATCGGTCCCTTGGAGAAGGCGTTCGTGGTTTGCTCGGCGGAAGTGGAACCCGTCTTAGACCTCCACGAATACCAGGTGAGTGCGCGCAGGTGCGCCGTTTTGTTAATAGATTAGGATTTTAATGACCAACAGGTGCATGCAAATGAACCTTTCGGGAGTGCCAGTGACGGATTGGTTGATTGCAAGGTAGGAAAAGTATTGAGTTTAATGCTATTCCAAAGAAAGGTTCTGTTGCCTGTTGGTGCACACAAGCGTACTCCGCATCACGGTAGTTTACTTTGAAGATTTCATGAAATCACGTAAAGACGGCAAAGTCATTTTCTGGAAAACACAGAACCTAATTCCCTTCCCTGCCGACAGGTGGCGTGGAGGGACAGCGCCGGACGCTCCGTCAGCCAGGATCCCGAGGCACCGCTGTTCGCCCTCGGCCGAGGCACTCACGTCCCTCAGTCGTACCTCGTGGTGGCGCCCTTCGGCCCAGACGTCGCCGGCGTGTACAGCTGCGTCCTGCTCCTCCGGGGACGGGAAGTGGCGTCCTCGACCGTCGACCTTCAGCTCAAGGGAACACGCTCAGCCTCAGCAGAGAACTCGAGCGAAATTCCAAGTCCTCATTAGTACAAAAACATCTAGGTTTTATTTCTATTTATTTATTCTATTTATTCGAAACTATGTGTAGCGTTTATTTCCCATTTGTTGATGAACCAGCTCAAGGGAATACGCTCAGCCAGAGCAGAGAACACGAGCGAAACTCCGGGAGTCGATGATGATTCCGTTTTCATTAATACAAAAAACACTTACCTTATGTCTCTGTTTATTTATTCTATTTATTGCGCACTGTGTTATCTTTTATTTGTTAATAAAATTTATTTGGAAATGATTTTATTTATTTCCCATTTTCTATAACTTCTTGTACAAATTATTTTTGTTATCGTGCATTATAATTGATATCGTTCTCTCTCCTCTTATACATTCATAAGTAGTTCATTTGTCAGAGTATAAAATGTTTATCGAACCTGTTGCCATTCTAATTCCTTTATTTATTAGATTCAGATCCTCTTGTCTTATCCTGGACTCTTATATCATACCACAACAAGATAGTTTGCTTTCGACGTCCATTTCATTCATCATCAATTATTCACCGATCTGTAATGTCTTTACAAGATGCCTTATCGTTATCAGTAGCTGTCTGCTTATTGACATGAATTATGCTTCTCTGTCACATTTTGTGCTGATAAGGCCGATTGAATTATCACTTTCACACTTTTGGAAGGATAACGAAATGAAAGTTTTTTTTCTTCTTATACTGGTGGAATTACTGAAAAAAAGAAATAAGGATACAGAGAAGGTCATAGACACCACTTGACATGAGAGAGAATAAGGGAAAATGTGACAAAAGAAGATTGAAAATAGCAAAGTTTTTCCGAACAGAGCAAAAGTCTGAGAGAGAGAAAGAGAGAGGGGGGGGAGAGAGAACAAGAGTAAGAGAGAGAGAAAGAAAGAGAAACGAGATGGGGAGTCTAGAAAAGGGGAGATATTACAGAAAGCTTGTAAAAGGGTGAAGGATCCTTCGAAGGACGAAAATCGGGAGGGACGTGGCTGAGAAGGAGAAAGGGTGCAACAGAAGAACAGAGAGAGAGAGCAAAAAACAGAACGAAGCCGAAAAGCGGAGACAAGGCGCCAGAGAGGAAGGGGGAGGAGCCAAACATGTCTCCAGCAAGTCTAGGCTTCCACATCCGGCTTGAACGTGACTTCGACATGTTCAGCTTCAGGTCCTTGGTTCGCGTGACTCATTCGCATGTGATGTTGGTCGTAATCATCAATGAAATGTGTTATTATTGTCAGATTTAGAATGAAGAAATGATGGCATTAGAAGTCGCAGCGGAAACGATATTTGTTCTGTTTCACCTGTTTGCGTTCGGCTTAATATCTGCAGAACTTCCAACTTTTTGCTTTAAATTGATGACAAGATAAGAGAAGAAGGGAGAGGTAGACGAAAAGAGGAAGGAAGGAGACGTAGTAAAGAAAACAGATAAACGATGATATCCCTCAAGCCATGATAACTTTACAAGCCATTCAATCATTCGTTTCGCCTCACGAAAACGAGATCTCTTCCTGGAATGTCGCACGAATACATTTGGTGTCGATTACGTAAACATCGCATGGCTGAGGCACAGGTAATCGCTGAGACAGTTTCCCGCCAAAAGTAGGCTTGGATTTTTTTTTAGGTTAATTGAAGCATATATTCCGGCATGGAAGATGGAAATCAAATTATATATTCAGACATATATATTAGACATGATTATGCTACGATTAGAGATTTTTATGATTACATTATCGCGCAAAACGTTCATTCATAAGCTCGCCAAAGGAATCCACACTATCAAGGTGATAAGATGTCGACACATGGACCAAGCGATGTCGTGACCTCTGGCACGTCATCCTTATTTCTGGCACCTTATCGCCTCCTCCTCATCTCCTTTGTTTCTATAGTCGTGACATGGCGCAACATCCCAAACCCGAGCAGCGAAAGAAACGTCGATTAAATGCAAACGAGTCTCAGTGAAGGAGGAAAAGAGATAAGAAAGCTTTCAGCGATAAGGGCGGTTGTGGCGTCGATTAGCGCCGAAGCGAAGGCGGTTTTCAAGAAGGAAGCGAACTCGCGAAGGAATTGGTCTCCCGCTCGCTCTGGCTCGGACGTCGGTGCTGGGCGCGGCGGTTCTGAGGCCACACACGCACACACATACAGATACACACACACACACACACACACACACACACACACACACCACAGATACACACACCACATCGCTCACGAGGCGGTGCGAGGCGAGGGCGATCTCGCTGCCTCGACGAAATCACTCCTTCCTTTGCGACAGAAAAGGACTCAGATCCAGTATACATACATACATATATGCATACATGCAAGAAGCATACATATATACACACATATATAGGGATATATATATGTATATATTTGTCTCTCTATGTGTATGTATAGATATATGTGTATATGTATATATATATATATATATATATATATATATATATATATATATATATATATATATGTGTGTGTGTGTGGTGTGTGTGTGTGTGTGTGTGTGTGTGAATGTGTGTGTGCATATATATATATATATAATATATATATATATATATATATATATATATATATTATATATATATGTGTATATATATGTATATATATAATATTATATATAATATATATATATATGTGTACGTGTGTGTGAGTGTGTGTGTGCGTGTGTGTGTGTGTGCCTATGTGCTATATATATATATATATATATATATATATATATATATATATTATATATATATATTAGAGAATTATTAGCGCCTTGTTATCGCTGATAACGAGACGCCAAATGTTATCTCAGACGAGACACAAGTCGAGGCAGATCTCGCTGACTTCATGGAGTTTGTTTTCAGAGAAAGTGTCTTTGTCTGTCTGTCCTTCTGTCTCTCAGGGATTTGTTTACGTGTAACTGCTGTTCTCAAGTCTGCTTCGCTCTGCCAATCCGTCTTAGTTGAGCCTTAGGGTCCGAGTGCATAAGGTCGAGATTACTCGAGCAGGAGGAGGGCGCCAGCGCAAAGCGATTACGGGGAAGCTGTCTCCCAGCGGTCGTCGCCGTGCTCGCCTACTCGCTGCCTCGTGGGCGGACACTCGACCTTTGGGCGGGCGAGGTTCACTGAGGATGGACAGCCCCGCGGGTGGCCAGGGGCGGGGCGAGGACTTGCCAGGGGCGGGGGCGAGACCTGCCGACTTGCCAGGGCGGGGGCGAGACCTGCCGACTTGCCAGGGTGGGGGCGAGACCTGCCGACTTGCCAGGGGCGGGGGCCGGTTTCGATTACGTCTTCATCAGAAATACATGTATTTCTGATGAAGACGTAATCGAAACCGGTCAAATACATCTCTTGTATTGTGAAGATATCCAGTCTCATTCATACCTTTTCTACATGTGTGTGAATCTAAATATACATACATATAGAATGGCATCCACCCTTTCTAGCAATTATGCATAAGGCGCTTACCTGAATAATCCATGAAATATATTTTTTTATAAAAACTGTTATGACATGTCTATATTGATATATATTTATACAGTTACATAGATGTTTTGTTGTGGAGGTTTTCCAGTTTAATAGCGACAGAAAATGACGTTTTAATACTTCAATTAGAATATCCTTTCATGTACACAAAACATAGAAATAGAATTAATTTCTATAAACAAAATAAGGTCGAGATCATTCGAGAAGGAGGAGGAGGTCGCCGGCACAAAACGTTTATGAGAAAGACGTCTTCCACCTGTCGTCTTCATCACCTGATTTTTCTCTCGTCATGGAAGACAATACGTTTGTATAAAACGTTAAGAAAACTTAGAAAAACATATTGAGCCACGAAATATCGTCAAAAATCTCATGGACATCGTGGAAATGGCGCAGTGATGCCATATGGGTGATGCAATGAAGCGGCGACACTCCCCTCCTGCGTCGCCCTCGGGAAGCAAGACAGGATCCTCACAGCACGGCGAGTCGGTGCTCATACGCTTCCTTGTCGGAGGCGGGAAGGTCCGCGTCCTCCGCCATTCCCGCTATTCCCGCCATTCGCAACGGAACGGATGAAGAGGTTCATGTTCTGCTCGGCGGGAGTGGGACCCGTCCTGGCCCTCACGGCTACCGGGTGCGTGCGCGCAGGTGGGCAAGTTGCAGTGCTTAATCCTGCAACTTCAGGCACCGCTGTTCGCCCTCGGCCGAGGCGCTCACGTCCCTCAGTCGTACCTCGTGGTGGCGCCCTTCGGCCCAGACGTCGCCGGCGTGTACAGCTGCGTCCTGCTCCTCCGGGGACGGGAAGTGGCGTCCTCGACCGTCGACCTTCAGCTCAAGGAACACGATCATCTCTCAATAAAGATTCTAGTTCTCTCTTCTTCTTCTTCTTTCTGGTTATAGGGTTTTAGACTAATAAAATTGTCTATATCCCCTATTCCTAGTTCTCATTAGTGCAGACATTAAAGTAGATTATGTATATATTCATTTGTTCTATTTGGCACTATATGTGAGTTCTTTTTCTATATGACAATACAGTTGATTTCATTGTATTTTTCTTTCCCAAGTTCTATATTTGTGTCCTCCACTCGAAAGGAATCTAAAACAGTTTTTATAACACACTTCCTTATCTCTCATTTTCTCTATGTACTTATCTACCTATCTACCTCCCATCTACAGCAGAAGATAAATATAGATATATGATCAAGCCATCGCCCTTTTCAGGAGAAACAGGCAGTTCAATTCTTAGTAATTGTTTTGAAAACCATTATCGACAAGTATGTTTGTATCGCTAGAAATTATTAATAACAACTACCATTTTATCTCCAGGGTGAAAAAATGCAATGATGGCTCTGTATGTGTATATTTGCACATATCCGTTGATTTTTTTTTACATTAGTATGCTTTTATAACACGAAGCTCAGAACCTACTCCAAAAAAAGATTGATTGATTGTTAATGGACTTTCGAAACCCGATCATACAATTGCTCTCAATCTCTCACTTGTGTTATCTTTGCCCTTATCACATTTATCGAGATTTGGCTTCATCTCTGTCACTTTATCATCGCCATCATCGCTTACGTTAATGTCTTTTCTATTATGATAAGCGATACCAATATTATTCTCATCACTAATAGGTTTATCACTATGATCCCTTCTATCCCTGTTCATGTTATGCTATTGAAATACCTAAAAAAGAAGGAAAGAATGTGAAAAAATTGATGAATGAATAAATAAAAAAAAAAAAAAAAATATATATATATATATATATATATATATATATATATATATATATATATATATATATATATATATATATATATATATATATATGAGAACACAAACAATAACGTGTACACAAAAATGAAAATGAAACTAGCTACAATGAGAATTGAAAATAAGTGTTACGTTTCGAACTCTTCACGAGTTCCTCTTCAGACAAAAACCGAAATGGAATCTATTTCGGTTTTTGTTTTTGTTTGTGAAATTACTTAAGGGACCAAAGTTTAGCATCACGTTTGTCGGAAATACTGAATAAGGATGTTTTTATCAATATTAGTCTAATATCAAAGACAATCGTTAAACCACTTCAGAAATACGAAGAAAAATTAATAAATAGATGAATAAATTCCCTTATGTCACATTGTATATATATATTTTTCTTTTTCATTTATATTTTTATTTTCTTTACTTTTTTTCATGTTTTCCTTTCTTTTATGGCGCTCTCATACTTAGCGTGTCCGAAATAGGCCAAAAGGAATAATAAAAAGGCAAAATAATTTGTACTCCTCTTTGTAAAATCATACAAAATGTCCGTTTAATCTTGCGAATAAAAAAGTAAACAACCGCTTTCCTTTTCCTTCTTCTTTCGTGTTATCATTTTCAGCGTTATCATATCCTCTTAATCCCCATTCTTAAACGACCCTCTTTAAAAATCAGGAAAATCACAACTACTCGCACGCGTTCTAAAAATAGCACAAGAGATAAGGACGACAATGAGACGGACTTTTTCGTCAGCGATAAGATAAGTTCACTAATTCCAGTTTGGGTTTCAGATCTGAACTATCGCTGCGAGGAGATAAGCCTTGTCTCGCCAACCTGATTTAGATGGATAATAAAAGGAAGTTAAAGGTATTATAAAACTGGAGTCATTCGAACAGTTTTCTTCTTCTTCTTCTTTTTCTCCTTCTTCTTCTTATCCTTCTTATTATTATTCTCCTTCTTCTTCTTCTTTCTTCTTTTTTCTTCTTCTTCTTCTTCTTCTTCTTCTTCTTCTTCTTCTTAATCTTCTCTTCTTCTTCTTCTCTCCTTCTTCTTCTTCTACCACTTCTCTTCTTCTTCTCCTTCTTCTCTTCTTCTTCTTCTCTTTCTTCTTCTTCTTCTCTTCTTCTTCTCCTTCTTCTTTCTTCTTCTTCTCCTTCTTCTTCTTCTTCTTCTTCCTTCCTCTTCTCCCTTCTTCTTCCATATTTCCATAAACATGCGATATTCATACATTTGGATATGCATACGCACAAATAATATATATTATCACACTACACATATGCGAGATAGATAAATGCATGTCTATCAGACAGATAAGTCTGCCTAAATCTCTGTGTTTAACATGTCCCTTCATGTCAATTTTCACAAACCGGGCGATTGATATGCATATATACAGAAATGAACGCATATTTATCTGTCTAATATGTATGCTTTTCTCTATGTGATAGATATGCAATCTATAATAAGAGATATGTACATTAGTTTGTGTATAAACCATGCTAATATATGTGAATATTTATTGTGTCGGGTTTCGCGCCATTTTTAAAAACAAACCGATTTTTTTTTATCTTATAGAATCTGTTATTCCCATAGTATTCCCATAGCACGAATTCATTCATACGGTCTTGATATTCGCCCGACGTAGTTAGAATCAGTCGTATGAAAGAGAATTCTACGTTTCTATAACGAATTACGTATTGCATTAGAGTCATTGGGTTGGTGGTACTTGGCAACTCAAGCCGGGAGCATTGCGTGAAATTTTATGAATGAATGTCAGCGTTTGTGATAATCTCATTCAACCTTACCTCTTCGACACAACATGAATGGGTATTACTTTTCATTCAACATTTTTCAGGAAAATGAGATATGCTAAAATCAAGGGATCACAGAGAGATACCATGGGGAAATGTAAGCCAATTTACAATGCGTGTCCATATTAAGAATATATTCTAAACCTATTTGTATATCAATATTTTATATATATATATTATATATATATATATATATATATATATATATATATATATATATATATATATATATATATATATATATATATATACATACGCTCTATCAACTGAGCTACACGACCCACTAAAAGGAGTGTGCAACTAGGAGGTATCTAGCTTCCATAGATACACACACACACACACACACACACACACAACATACACACATATATATATATATATATATATATATATATATATATATATATATATATATATATATATATATGTGTGTGTGTGTGTGTGTGTGTGTGTGTGTGTGTGTGTGTGTGTGTGTGTGTGTGTGTGTTTGTGTGTGTTTTATACATATATACACATGAGCAGTGTTCCAAATTTGCTGCTGCACAATTTGACGACTGTCGCAAAACATGAATAACTTTGCGACTTTTGCAAATACGAGTAAATTTATCTAGCAAATGTTGCAAAACACGATCAACATTGTCGAGCGACGCACACACCACGCTGGCATCGGCGGAAACAGCAGTCAAAAGACGAGGCTTGCGGATGGTACTAAACTTCGTGAGCCAATATATCTGCGTGATAGGCTGAACATCTCATTTCGGGGCCAATGAACTATGTGCGTTAATACCACTCTCTCCATCTTGTGCAATGCCTCCAGACTAGGCTTTCAATATGTAGTACCTAGCCTGCAGTATATATATGTGATATCACGTGTCAGTTTTGGATAGTGTAGATTCCATAAATTCTATGGCACGAACTCTTTATAGCGAGCTTATAACTCAGCACAAGCCAGAAGACGACTGACCAGTGACTACCGCAACTTCTCTCTCTCTTTCTCTCCCTCTCTTTCTCTCTTCTCTTCTCTCTCTCTATCTCTCTCTCCTCTCTCTCTCTATCTATCTCTCCCTCCCTCTCTCTCTCTTTCTTACTATCTCTCTTCTCTCTCTCTCCCTCTTTTTCTCTCCCTCTCTTTCTCTCCCTCTCTCTCTTCCTCTCTCTATCTCTTCTCTCTCTCTCTTTATCTCTTCTCTCTCTCTCTTTCTCTCTCAATCTTTCTCTCCCTCTCTTTCTCCCTCTTTCTCTCTCTCTCTCTCTCTCTCTCTTATCTCTCCTCTCTCTCTTCTCTCTTTCTCTCCCTCTCTATCTATCTATCTCTGTTCTCTTCTCCTCTTCTCTTCTCTCCCTCTCTTTCTCTCTTTCTCTCTTCTCTCTCTCTCTCTCTCTCTCTCTCTCTCTTCCTCCCTTCTCTCTCTCTTCTCTCCTCTTTCTCCCTCTCTTTCTTCTCCTCTCTCTCTCTTCTCTCTCTCTCTCTCTCCTCTCTCTCTCTTATTCTTCCTCTCTCTTTTCTCTCCTCTCTTTCTCTCTCTTTCTCTTCTTTTCTCCCTCTC
>NW_020869885.1:470051-472551 GCF_003789085.1 Penaeus vannamei
AAATGTAATCGCGTATAGACCACTGGATACCATTTGATTCTCCTCTCTCCGGAGCTGGCTGTGTCGTTATGAGTGATGCATCCAACGTTTGCGTATTGCTTCTCTATTGCTACAATTTCAAGTGGTTATTATAAACACAAGAAATGGATTAATACATTTAGTAGAATTGCGTATACGATGGTGTTTCGTCGGATTCTCGCGAGTGTACGGTTCCCCTTGGAATTGTAGTGTTGTAGAGACCCTTGTTCATGTTACTTCATTCGCGTTACAAGGAATTCAGTAAAGTTTCCAAGAAATTAATGAATTCACCAAGTGTTGTCCGTCACGGTGTCCCCGTACGATCACGGTTGATACTGGTTTGATGCGCGAGTGCCACTGACCTCTCCTGACCCTGCTGACCCAGCGATGAGCATAGTGGTGCCTTTGCTTACAAGACCTGTAGATTATCACCCTTATGTCCCCGAGACAAAGTGTCTATAGTGCCTTGTAAAACATTAAAGGCCTATCCCCTCCATGGGATCAACACCACACTCTGTAGCTTCGTTGGAATGTGGAGCTCCCATGAACTACCATTCCACCTACCATGCAACCTCTGGAAACCCCCTTCCACGGTGTATGATGGTCTCCTTGGGTCAGGATTACCTTCAAAATGCCACTACTATGCCAGGCCGTTGACATGCTCCCCCACTGAAACCACTCGTCCTCGGGAGACCCAGGACTTCCTGAGAAATCCCCCAATCGGTCTTAGTAGGAAGCTGTCAGAACTTAATAAAGTAGCAACTGTCGACAAACCCCCCCTAGGTCTTCGTGCATACGGTGAGTGGGGGAGAGGTTGCAGGGCTGGGTCAGCCAATGCCTCTATCCTCCCTCAACCGCTTCCAGAGATATAAAGTAAAGCAAAGGCTATTAACAATCAAGATGGGTCCCATCGTTGACAATATATATATATATATATATATATATATATATATATATATATATATATATATATATATATATATATATATATATATATATATATATATATATATATATATATATGTATATATATATATATATATATATATATATATATATATATATATATATATATATATATATATATATATATATATATATATATATATATATATATATATATATATATATATATATATATATATATATATATATATATATATATATATATAGGACCGCCGACAGGGGGCATCCGGGCAATGACCCCGGACCGTCGCTTATTTGAACCCAAGTACTAACAGCAAATTTATATGGTGTATTTGTACTAAAACAACGTTACATCAGTTAACGGTAACAATATTTTGCTATTATCGATAAAATAAAATTAAGGAAGTGGTTCAAAAAATGTACTCAATCTTCTGCCAAACTAGCGATATGTTTAAAAGTTATGTGATATTAGTAACATTCTTGATCGTAAGTTCGAGTAACATACAGTTTATATTAACATAACAGTTTAAGGGGAAAATGGGCGTTTCCTATTTGAAGAAGGCGTTTCCCACCTTAAAAGGAAGTGGTCCTGTGGCAAAGCATGAATTCCAGCATTACTAATGACAAGATATCGAACACTGAGAGTAAAAGTCATTAAAACGAGTTAGAATCAGTTAAAAAACGCCACATGTTGAATCTACTATGAAAACATTTCGCCCTCCGTATGTTGAATCTACTACGAAGGAATCGCTCCTCGTTGCACGTTGAATCTACCGAAGATATCGAACACTAAGACTAGACGTCTTTAAAACGATTTAGAATCAGATATAAAATGTCACACGTTGAACCTACTGTGAAGAAATTGCGCCTTGCCGTATGTTGAATCTACTATGAAGGAATCTCTTCCCACCACACGTTGAATCTACCGGAAGAATTGCGCCCCGTCGCACGTTGAATCTACCGAAGATATCGAACACTAAGAGTAGACGTCATTTTAGAATCAGTTATAAAATGTCACACGTTGAACCTACTGTGAAGAAATTGCGCCCATCATATGTTCTACTACGAAGGAATCGCTTCCCACCACACGTTGAATCACCGCAAGAATTGCGCCCCGTCGCACGTTTTGTTTTCACACTACGTTCATAGTCACGTCTGAGACGCGCAAGATTTACCTTAATTTCAGGCCAAATTGCTACATGTGTCTGAAGCATAATTACTTGCCTATTTAGCTCGAAGATATGGAATTCTTGCTCATTGAATCTCTCTCTACAATATGATGGTACTCTACTGAACTCGCTAATCCTAACAAATCAAATCAATCATATGACACGTTACTTTTCTCATGACAAATGTTGTTATTACGCTCTCATTTTCTGGCATTTAAATAAGGTTACTGACAAGTAGTTTATCTTCTTCCTCCTTAGGCCTTTTTACTGGCCTGGTACACCTGTACTTCAGCCCCTGAAGACGGTGTGACGCTCCTCGCTACTAAAGGTTGCGCCTCACTGCAAAACCTCCGCCACGCCGCTACCCTGGCACACAACGACCTTAG
>NW_020869885.1:492551-505283 GCF_003789085.1 Penaeus vannamei
GAGTGGTGACAATAACTGTTTCATATTTTTACATCTTAAATGATATATGATATATTTATAAATATAAAGTTAATTCCTTAAATATAAGTCTAAAAAGTTATGGTATATTTTTAATGTAATATTCTATCTAGACTCTCTCATTACATTATTGTGAAATTGGTTTAAGACATATTAATTAGATTTTATAATCATATTTATATCCTATCTATCATCTATGCTATCATAAATCTAGGAAATGTAGAGTGAGATAATAATATTTTCTCTTAGAGTTATTGTTTTATGATTAAGTGATGAATTAATGTTATCTCTTTCTTAATTTTTATGCCTTTCCATCTAGACTGGTATTTTGGTGAGGATTATTGGCAAACATAACAATACACAGTGAGATTAATGATAATATAT
This sequence comes from Penaeus vannamei, assembly GCF_003789085.1. Lineage (NCBI taxonomy): Eukaryota > Metazoa > Arthropoda > Malacostraca > Decapoda > Penaeidae > Penaeus > Penaeus vannamei. Next base: position 492,954 of record NW_020869885.1, read on the forward strand.
TTTGCCTATTAAATTTATAATGTATGTAGAGTGGACTCCGCACCTATATATATATTCCTAGTAGCTAAGGAGAATTATAACAATTGTGAACACACGACATACACTCAATTAAGCCACACCAGCATCTATATCAATGGGACTACACCACACACACACACAGACAGACACAACACAGCCATAGATGACAACACAAACCATACACAATACTCAACACACACACAGCCTATACCACCAACCAACTTCGAGCACACATTAGCGACAGCACAACATTACACACACAACGCAACGAAAACTACACAGCACAGCAACCACTCACCACACACACAAACACACAACATATAGTAATCAGACTCATGTATAAGTTTAATATATATAGTATATATATATACACACCACCCACGAAACACAACAACACACACACACACACAGAACACATCAGCTCACACACTACACACAGGCACACCACACACCAATATGCAGTAAATATATATATATATATATAATAGTGTATCCTATGGTATATTATATATAATATGTGTGTGTGATGTGTGTGGGGTGTGTGGGGTGTTAGCTGATAGTGTGTAGGTGGTCTGTCGCTGTGTGTGCAACTTGCTGTGTTTCCTGATAGTGGTACTATATGAGTTACCATGATACTTTTACCTATACTTCGCTACATATACACTATAAGCAAACTACACTATATATAGCTACGCAGGAATACTCAAACATGTATAACTGTATTATATTAGCGCTATATTAGTTAATATTATCATGCTAACTTGAATTATATCGTACAGCTGTACAATTCATTCCTTACAATAAGCACACCACTACCACATGCACACTAGCTAACACACACAACGCTCAAACACTAGCTCTATCATCACTCTCATTGTATTCCATTACAACTAATAGTCACAGCAAAAAGCATTCAATAGCGAGACCAACCAACAATACGTCATAATTTATTAATGTATACACATCAACTACAACTCGATTCACACTATCACCACACACACACACTTACAACACACTCACCACCCACCAAGCAATCTACGATCGAATTCGATTTACATATATGAGTAACCATTAATGTTCATATTATAGAAAATACCTATCATAATTATATATATAGTATATATACATCCATACTTAGTCGACTCATACTCAGCTAGTGTCTCTCCAACACATCACCACGAGCCCACAAAAACAACACACATCACTTAGCACACACAGTTCTCATGACTGCCCCAAGTATCCCTCACGACTATCATCTACACCTCATCCCAACGACGTTGAATGTGTTACTCAGCGACTACTATACACATACCAGTACCACACACGACTCAACTATCGACACCACACACTCTACTACCACTGATTCTATCTACACCAAAGCTCTATGACACACACACACGACGATCAACAACATCTGCATACTACCAACACTCGAACAAATAATCAGTTCACCACACAACTCACTCTGCTCCGGTGGCATTTCGAATACACAAACGGCGAAACTCAAGTTTGCGATGACCTACACACACAAATAGACAATCGTCACACATAAGGTAAACACAATCAGCACACAAACCACATATTAAACACACATACACAAAGTGCACATAAGCACACACATATCAGAAAACAAACATGAATCCACAAGTACTCGAGATAGTTACAAATACTCATCATACAGTGTCATAGCAGCATTCACAAGGACAACATTATAAGCACTACCACACATCAGAACACAGACAAGCAATACCACACCATCATACATATCACAGCAGCGAGTACACACCACATTAACAAAACACCTCACATACACAAGGGACACCAGACATGCACATATTTTCTGCACACCATATCATAAGTCAACAATCATAGCTATCCACACACAAGCACAACTCGCTCACAAGCATCCTAAGTGCAACACACCAGCAAACTACGAGTACTACATCATCTTACAAGACACAGACTCACAAGCCCTCACGAGCGACACATCTACCAAGAAAAGCAAAGAGCAGTAAGCACCAGACACACAGCACATCCTACGAGCACACACAACACAGATAGCAGCTACAAGACACCACACCCCATAGCGACATCAAGGCGAAAACCACATACCACACAGGCAAACCTCACAGCCGAGTGACACAGGTACCCACAGCGGGCAAACAACAGCACACCCCACAAACACACCAACGCTACACACAGAGAGTGCAACGACGCACGAAACACAGAATGGAACCAGCACATACCGAAGACAAAACAGACACTAGTACACCACACACACACACGAAAGCAGGCGACGGCGAACACACACATAACCTCATACAACCACACCACACAGCCCACACAGGCCACACACACACCCACTACAGACCTCCTCGAGTATGATTATATGTAGGGTTTCTTGGTTCATTATAAGTGGTGATCTACTACTGAGTAGTTTCGTGTGTTTATATTGTGGTTATCTAACTTTGCTCATATGTTCTTTCTGATTATATTATATTGTCACTCAGCTGTGTTGCAAATCATCCAGTTATAGATCATACCGAAATTGTGTCGTCATCGTGTTGAGACATTTATCCACTTTCTTTTGTCATCTGAAATTAACTATCCTTGGTACCTCATTTTCAATTTCCTATATTTCCTATTTTGCTATTTTAATAAAATAGACAATCGTGTGATATGCTTTAATATTACCGTCCTTAATCTTGTAAACATTATATCTTGAAACCTACAGGAAGATTCTGATAGGACATATTCTTTCCACCTCCTACTTACTAAGATTTTATTATCCTTTCTTGTTTGGTTGTTTTATTAGCAACTCTATCAACCTAATAATCTCTCCATTACCATATTATACATCACAAATCCAACACACCAGACACAACAAGACACCAACATCCCAACATCTACCGAACACTACTATCCCTACACCTGACCACAACACCATGCGTCTCTACCAGACTGGGTTTCTCATTGCATTATGTTTTAATTTACATTTAGATCAATATTATTAGTGGGAATGGAAGTCTACTCAAACTGTAGCTTATTTATATTGATACGATACACAGCCTCATACCACCACCACACATACCACTAGCACACCACATCTAATACCACAACCACAACAATCCATTCCACAGATATATATATCTGTTATTGGATATTTTGAATTGATAACAATATAGGCATAAACAGTTCAATATTCTTGAATTACTTACACCTGCACTCATACTATTTATGGAGTCATCGTGCGATAATGTGTGCTGTGATGGTGCTGATGTGTGTGTGATGGTGGCGTGTAGTTATGCGCAAGTCTTTCCGGTCACTCCGCCTGGTGCTGTGTGTTGTGTGTTTGTGTGCTCAGGTGCCAGTGAGTGCTACGAGAGTGTGTCGTGTCTGATGGCCAAAGTTTAACATCAACTGTCGGTGTGTGGTGTGTGTGTGTATTTGCTCGCACAACCAGATTTTTCCCTATACATGGTTTGGACAGTGAGTATATATATATATATAATGAGTTACCACTACACCTGCTCCTACTCTAAGCCTAATAAATTTATTTTATTCAAGATTTGATTGGTATATCACTGTCATCCATATATGTATGAGTGTTAATAGATGAGGTGATTATTTAAGATATATGAGCACATAGCAGTATTATTATATTATATATAAGCTATATAATAGGTAGTATTTAAGTATATATATGAAAATTATCATATATAATAATAATAGGTGTAATATATATATTATGATAATAAACTGGCAGATATTATTGTGTATATATAAAAATATACTTTGTATATATAGGGGATATATATAATATTACCTAATGATATATAGAAGATAAAGAAAGAATTAATGTATAATATAATAAATATAATGATTAAATATATCATATTCTCAACATATTGAAATTTGACATATTATTTGTGTACAGATGATTTAGTGTTAATAAATATTTTCTTATACCCACAGAAATAACAATAATATTTATTCAATAGCACAAACATATAGAGAAACAAGCAACAATAATGACCCATTCTATCATCTCTGTGCAAATTCTATGACTCTAATACACAGTATATACTATATGGTGTATGTAGTATCTTATAATGTAAATACAAGATAAAAAAATGACAAGATAATAAACAATAATCATGTATGAATGATGTAGTAAATGATAGACCCGAGAGGATGTGGACCGCTATATTATATATATACTTGATTGTATACTGATAATAGAGTATCCTAATGTCTCTGTATTTGGGACTATATTATAATAGTATATATACATCTCAATAAGTGATGGATAATGACAAATGTTAATATTGATTAACGGAGGAGAATTGATTTAGGGTCTCACATAATTACATTGCAATTAATAAAGTAATAGATGTGAAACAAAAAATTTTTATTATTTGCTTGGAGTTTCAAGGGATGTTGTGTAAAACTTTTATTTAGGCAAAGTTCACAAGAATATATAATATATGATAATAAAATATCATTACAATGATTTATATAATAAAAATAAAAGCATAATATAAAATTCTTGTTAAAAAATACTTCTTTAATCATTTAAGTCTTAGGAGAAACCTTTTTCTTCTTATTTTTATTTAATATAGCAAATTATTTCTTTTTCATATTTCTTAATACTTATTCTTTATTAAGAACCTTCGTATATAGTGTTTTTCTTTCTTTTCTTTCCTTTTTATTATAAATTAAATCTAAGCAGTTCCTTAAAATACTTTTCATACTGGTAATTAGTCTAGGAAAATATCTTGTTATCCTAAGATGTGTGTTGTTGCTAGTTCTCCTTTGGTCCGTAATGTTATGTAGGAGAGATATAGTTAGTGGTTTATTCATACTTACCTTTCTAAACACAATATTCAATGTATTGAGTTATGTAAATTAACCACGCGTGAATTTTGTGTTTTAATGTGACGACACCTAACTCTATTTTAGAATATAATTTTTCTTGATGATCAGATAGGATATATTCTCTAGTAAGTATGATGAAAATATTCCACAAAGAATAAATTATTAGTATATTAGTATAAATAGATTAGTGAGATAATATAGAAAATAGAGTAAATGTAAACAGGAAGATACTCTAGTAAAAGCGTCATGACAGATAAATAATTGATGCTTACATTAATATATATGCTTAATTATAATTAGTATTACATATTATATGTAAATTTGATGTTATTTAATATAGGTTGAAGAATTTAAGGGATCTCTATATGATTATTATGTAAAATTCTATTATATGTGTAAGGTAATATTCCATAACCATTATTAGTGGAATCTAATTTATTTTTTTTTTTTTTTTTTTTTTTATTACCAATAATTTATGTAATAGATCTACATATCTTCTACAGCACTTACTTATTATAATAGGGTAGGTAAGGATACTTGTAATATCTCATTTTTGTTGTGAGAGCGTCTCGCGTGTACTAACTGTCACACACATGATAAAGAAATGAGAGTATTTGTGAACTGGACATGAGTATTTAAGTGGACGGTGAAAGTATTGTGCTGTGAGTATAACTTTATATATTCTTACTCAAGTTCTTACAAGATATTATTTTTCAATAGACCTCAGTTCATTCATCCACAGGGCTCACATTTGGATTACATTTGATTATATACCTGCATCTAAAGTATATAATATAGAGAGACACTACAAGAAACAACTACATATAAGATTATAGCCTCATATTGACACAAAGATGAGACTAGGATACTACCAGGTCACAATATTGTTCACTATTATATCAATGTGAAGTACAAGTTAAGTTGCTAAGTCTTTATTATAATAGCTGTATATTTTATTTTAAGTATTCAGTTTTATGTTTTATAATTCCATCATACATTAAAGTGATGTTCTACTCTAAGGAGCATTACTGTGTGTGATAAGTTATTTAACTTAGCCTATACAAGTGTTATATTATTTGGCCCTGGATTATAGTTAGTAATGTTTCTTTATATATTTAATTAAATACCCCTACATAAATCTATAACAGTATTTATATTGTTTTATTCTATCATGCAGCCTTTAGTACCCTTTTTCTTGATAATATTAAATAATGTAATCTGGATTTACTCACTACGAACAGGTTTATTTAGTATAATATATATAGGTAACTCTTATATGTAATTACGTTTCTGAGTTTTCTAAAATGTTATAATAATCAATAGCTTGCCATAATACCATTAGTCATTTAGAAAACTAAATATCAAACCCTTAACAACCTACACCATTTTAACTACTAAGTACACGTACAGATAATTACTACACACTACATCACACTCCCAGCCACACCACACCTCGCGCTTATAATGACATTCCAAATTGATCTATAGCAACATAGCTATTTTCTATCTACAAAGCTATTCATCTCTAGTTACTATGTAGCATTCATTGCTCATACTATCAGACACGGAACAAGCCACATACAGACGCAAGGATAGTTGACACGAGCACACCAAACAACTGAGCAATGACAGCGAGCATATTGTCGTCAGGAGCCATATTAGATCTTTGAACACATCATCGAGAAAGGTATCCCACACCATAGTCAAATTCTAGAGCTGCAACAATATCACACATTGACAACCAGCCAGACCATACGGCGTAACTACAGCACAGCGTACAATCATCTGTAAAAAGTACGAGCTACATTACAACCAAGTCCCATCTTCAGCCTCGTGTCATCATCCACACAATCTCATCTCACAACTGTTACTTTAAACACACACACACCACACACAAACTATATATTACTCTACACACACACACAAGAGCAAATGCTGTCCTAGAAGAGACATCAGAGCTGAGCACACCATCTCAGATCATATATTATTACTGCTATGACAACACCTACACTCGAGAAGATGATACTGAGTATCTGAGCACCACATTTAGTCACGCTACGGACCTTTGCTATACTCAGCAGCTATGCAACACATATGAATTAAATACAGAGCAGAGACAAAGAAAATTGCCATCACTCAATATATTGGCTCTACACATATTCCACACACGAAAGCAAATACAAGCACAAAACTCACTACCAGCATTGCTGATCTACAAGAGTGAACCAAAGCAATAGCAGCCTCGCGGCAAACGTCACTACTCCACGCACAAGCCCCTATTCACAACGAGATGCAATGCTCTAGAAGGCGGCAGCACGCAAAACATTGTTCATCAGAAACAAACAGATTATGATGTGGAAGATCCTACCACTCACACCATAATAGGCAAGTACAACACGACAACAAGATGAGCTTAAGCGAGAGATAGGCTAAGACTATCTCTACACACACTCTTATTCAGACCACCCAGAGTAACCTGACTAATATAAACACTTTTCTCTTATCTTTCTACTACCACTATTGCACACCACACACACACGACCACAACACACAGCCACACACACACAAAGCACACACACACACAGAAGGACACACAACAATCAACAAGCTACACAAGCACACACACCACACACACAAGCACACGCACACATCCACACACATTCTCATCACACAACACAACACACAGTACACACACACACAACACACACGACACACACACACCACACACACCCACACACACAACACATTACAGAACACACACACAACACACAATATATATATATGATATGTGCTCTTTATTAATTCAACTAGAGATTATGTGTGAATATATATTTATATCATTAGTTTTAGCTATTGTAGTATTGTAATTCTTAATGCATTGATTAATGATGAGAATGATGAATGTGATATACTCGCAATCACACTTAAGCACCAGCACAACTACACCCATCCGACTACATACCTCGATCCACGAACATGTCCTTATCGCCACAGTTAGTGTATAACATTTATCTACTTTGATAGAGTAGTATACATTTATGCTATAAACTATAGTATGGAGATATCCACTTAGAGTATTATTACATCACCGTTAATAAAACGTTGCCCATATACCCTAACAAGAAAATCATAATATTAATGCCTACCGATATATATATGTACTGTTTTTTAATAATCATATAGCAAAAACCATATTATTTTCTCTCCTACCCAACAAGACATCGGATATCATATAATGCTTACTATCGTACAATAAGATCACCTTAGATCCCTTATTCACAGAGTCTAACCATATCATAATATGATACAACCCTCTAATCAATGATTATAGCATATAGCACAGGAATGAATGACAGTGACTTTCAGTCTTGGAGGACTAACCCCCTAGCCTTTCCTAGAGGCGTATTGGTGTGTATACCACGATTCCTCCACTACCTCACTCTTACACGATTTCTCACATATCCTACATCTATGATCTCCCTATCTGAACACCTAAGCGATACATATATAATATACCCCTACTAGATGCTCCAGTGTCTCAAGTCACTAAGCCCATTTATAGTAATTAGGGTAAATGAGTTCTCTGTCTCACATTGTACATTAGGATTTTCTCAGTTTTATTTTGCTTAGACCTTGTATAGGTCACATATAAGAAATTGTTGATTTGATTATCATTTGTATATATACATTTTTATATTTTAGTTTGTCTCCGTCGTGAGTTTATTTTGTGTGTTTGTGCGGATAAGTAATAAATACGTTATAATTAGAGTCGTAACTGCATTAAATATATATATACAGACCCACTAATGATGTGTAATTATATAGAGATTTGTATGGTATAACAAACTAAAGTCATACTTCACAAATATATATAAATACTATAATCACATATATTCATATATGTGGTCTATACATTGCTTCATATCTAGCTAGCTATCTTAGTATTATTATCTCTCATATCCTCATTCTCTCATCTCTATCTAGTCTGTTTTAATATTTAAAATTATAGATCCTAGATAGAGATAGCATCAAAGGATATTAGTTTACTTTTTATTGTATATTGATACATTTCTGCTCATTCTTCCCATGATACTAATATATCCTATTCATGTCTACATCTTTACATATTATTACCTCAATAGTTAGATTTCCATGTATTTACTACTCAGAAACTCTCAATCGAGAAAGTGCTATTGATTTATTTACCACTATAAAACACTACCTATTGCTATACAAAATGAATCTCATGTGTATGTGTTGATGGTAGTGTCTGTGTAGTGTATATACCATATACATATATATACCATATATATAATATTAATTACATATATATAACATGCTCCAATAAATTACATTATATAATATTATATATAAAATAATAAATAAATAATATATATATATAATATTATATTGATATATATGTATTTGTTAGTTAATGTATATATTATTAATATATATATATATATATATTACATATATATTAATATATTATATATTATATTGTATTTAAATGTATGTATTAGGTATATATATATATATATATAATAATTATAATAATATATATATACATATATACAGTATAATATTATACTAATATATAATACATACATAATAAATATAACCTATACTAATATATATAATTAAATATATCGATAATTTATAATATACATTAATATATATATACATCACACTCTTTGAAATAATATTAATATGTAAGTTATAGTCTTCATAGTGTAATGTTAGGTAAGCTGTATGTATACAAAAATAGTTTATAATTATATATTATTGAGCTATGTTATGTCCATCTCTGTTTCAAACAATGTGTAAATTTACCAATAATCTTTTCAAAAGAACTGATAGTACAATTAGATTGTAATAGGGAAAATTGAGAGAGGCCACAGTGTATATAGTTAGTGCGTTTTGTGTGCGTGTGTTTTGTATATGTGTGGCATTGTATGCTTGGATTGTGATCGAGATGTGCGTGTGTGGGTGTGTGTGCGTGTGTGTGTGTGCTTGTGTTGGCGTGATGTGTGTGTGTGGTTGTGGTGTTTTGTGTGTGCTGAGTTTATATTAGTCAGCTTTAAAATGTACCAGATTGGCTCTCACATGTGTACTGTTACTTATGACGAATACTAAGTTCCTGTAATTTTGTCTAGTCTATTATGTCGGTATATATGTCATTCACTCTAGTAAATAAGATAGTAGTACATCGCTTGAATAGTAGTCCTCTATACAATCATAAGTATTTTAGTGTATTTGTGTCCTCCGTGTTATATCCTAATGATTTTTTCCTAAGGTAATATAATTCACTCAAATGTTGCCTCACTGTGTAATAATAAATCTTTTGATGAACTAACACTTGAAAATTTATAATATCATGATAATAAATGTTACAACATAATATGTCTATGGTTAACAATTATAAATCATATTAATAATATAATGTATGAAAACTGACAAGAAATATTATTTGGAATGAAATTATATATGCAATTATAACCAAAACTACATTTCACAAACACACATTCAAGAAACACTAATTCAACCACCATCACGCCAACTACACCATCCATACCTACACTATCTACCTAGCTTATAGAGGCGAACAAACATTCACGACCGTGCCACAAGTCATACCACAATCATACAGCAAACAACGTGAGAACACACACAGCATATTAGAGATATAGTTTCTAAAATTTAACCACAACTGCTAGGAATATTGTTATAGTAAATATACTCATTATTAATTATCATAATATACTGGGAATAGCTATACTTTATTATTTATTATTAATTTAAAATTATTTAATAATTTTTATGATATAATATTATTTACTTTACTAATTATTATGATGATGATGATGATATCATTTATATTAGTCTAAATATTAATACTCATACTAATATACTTTACCGAATTGATCCATTAGTCATAAGATTCAAACTCATAGCTACTGACTATTACCTAGGTGATGGTAGATGTGATGATCTTGTAGTCGTGGTGGTCTGTGTGTGTGTTATGAGCCGTTTGCTCAGGTTTATTTTCCGCTATCAGCCCATGCCATTTTAGCGATTGTGGTGTCCTGCTGTGATTCCTTATTGTTGTTGTGTAGTTGTGTGGTAGCGTTTGTTCTTCTCGTATCCGAACTCTAATATATTGTGAAATCATTTATATATTTATTATAAGTAATACTGTAATGTGCAATGTCAAAGTTTAGTTATATTGGACTGATTTATATTGAGTTATTAAGTAATAACTATTATATGTATATATATTATAACTAATTACTCTTTATTCATGTGTGATTTACATCACACTCATTATGTAAAGGGACAATATAAGTAAATATGTGATATTTGATGGGGGTGATAGAGTTAGATTTTTGTTGAATTTTTATCATTATCTTATTTGTATATTGCAACTATTAACTCTATGGAGTAATGTAATATACTCACATAAGGGTTCAATGCTCTTAGTGGAAATGTATATATATATTACTACTATCCAAAGTACTGACTGCACCCACTTTGTTATTAGTGATATAGTGTGATGTAACATCTACAATAGTCTCACATGCAGGGCTTATTTGTATCTATTGAGTAAGGTACAACTCATTAAAATTATATATTATAAAATAAAATCAGAATATATAACTCATACCACCTTTGCTCTTTGCACTGTGATTGCGTTATAATACTATAATTAGTAATACAACCTAGCCATGTCCATAAGATAAAGTTATGAAACACAATTACATCCTTCATTATACATCATTGATATGGATTTTGTATGCAGTCATAATCTAGACTGTGATAAGTCCTAAGACTCTGGTAATTTTTCAAGTGGATATACAATAGTATTGTTTAGAGCTACCATTCCGATGGGACAACAGCCATATAAATATTAATATTTTAGTGCTAAAGTGATCATTAGTAATAAGGTCATTGGTTATAAAATGGCTTGGATTTTGCTATCCATAATTCAGTAAATTAGTGTAAACTATAAGACATTTAGCAAGTACATTTTACTAAAGGCCCTTATTATTATGAATTTTCTTGCTCTATTGCCACTTAGTAGAATATTTTGGTAGTGATCCAGGATGATCGTGGTTGCTTGTTCTGCTGACGAGCAGCCTCTGTATATAAGTAGACATGTTTCCCACATCATTCCGTAGTTATTATATATATCGGGGCACATAATTCAGCTCTAGGAGTATAATCACTGCTGTATTAGTTTGGCGTAATTATTGGCAGCATGAGGAGTGACTTATGAGTGACAGCAACATCCAGAAAGATAAGTTAATAGAGATTTTGATCATTTAGAAATATGGTAATTTCTATAAAGCCAGGAAGCAGAATAAAATTATATACAAGTATATAGTGTCAACAACCTGCTTACTATATCCAAGAGATATCATGTTGCTGACCATA
>NW_020869885.1:505383-507883 GCF_003789085.1 Penaeus vannamei
AGTCACCGCGCTCGCCGGTACAACCCCTTTATTCCAAACCCTGCGGGAGCCCGGGTTATTTTTCCGTCTGCATTGTTAGAATTTCCGTATGGTTAAGTTACATTAATGTTTGGGATCATTGGCCACCAAGAAGTTATCTCTCACGATGCCGAGCGGTGAGTGATGGGGAGAGAGAGAGAGCAGAGAGAGAGGGAGGAAGGAGGAGAGAGAGAGGAGAGAGAGAGGAGAGAGAGAGAGAGAGAGAAGAGAGAGAGAGAGAGAGAGAGAGAGAGGAGAGAGGAGAGAGAGGGAGAGACGTGAGAGTGAGAGTAAGAGGGAAGTATGGGATAATGATGCTGACTTTTGCAATAGTCCCTCATTTTGCCTCTTTGTCTTCCCAACCCTTTCATTATCTCTGTCGGTTTCTGCATCTCTTGCAACTTTCTCCATATCTTCCTCTCTTTCTCACTCGGCTTCCCATCCACTGATTATTTCCCTCCTTAGAAGGTGGTTCATATTTCTCTCTCTCTCTCTCTCTCTCTCTCTCTCAATGTCTCTCTCTGTCTCTTTCTGCCTCTGTCTCTATTTCTTCTCTCTCTCTCTCTCTCTCTCTCTCTTCTCTCTCTCTCTCTCTCTCTCTCTCTCTCTCTCTCTCTCTCTCTCTCTCTCTCTCTCTCTCTCTCTCAAACACATGCATCTAGACTTACACACAAACAACATCACACATGGACAAATAATAAACAAACCCTTTCTTTTTTCCAAAACTAATACGCACAATTTTCACCAGGAAACGGATAAAACATCACCCTAATTATCCCTTCCTCCTCAAGAACAAGAAAGAAAGCAAGAAAGAAAAGAAAATGTGGAAATATTCATTATTCCACCTTGAACCAGACGACACATCGCCAAAACACGACAATTCCGAAAGAGGTCAGCTGACGCAAAGCCTCATTGTGGAGCGAGAGAGAGAGAGAGAGAGAGAGAGAGAGAGAGAGAGAGATGAGAGAGGAGAGGAGAGGAGAGAAGAGAGAGAGAGAGAGAGGAGAGGAGAGGGAGAGGGAGAGAGAGAGGAGAGAGAGAGAGAGGAGAGAGACGAGAGAAGAGGGAGAGGGAGGGACAGAGGAGGAGAGAGAGAGAGAGAGACGAGAGAGAAGGAGAGAGAGGAGAGAGAGAGAGAAGAGAGAGAGAGAGAGAGAGGAGAGAGAAAGAGAGAGAGAGAGAGACGGAGAGAGAGAGAGCGAGAGAGAGAGAGAGAGAGAGAGAGAGAGAGAGACGAGAGAGAGAGGAGAGCGAGAAGAGAGGAGAAGAAAGGAGAGTGGAGAGGCTAGAGAGAAAAGAGGGGAGAGAGGACGAGAGAGAGGAGAGGGGGGGGTCCAGCCAGCTTCTTAAGATGGGGAAGGTCGACTCTGTGTGTGTACGCTTGACGACGTGAAGGTATACCAGAAGTTGAGAAGGGAGAGGAGGGAGGGGAGGGAGGCAAGAGAGAAGGGGGAGGAGGGAGAAGGAGGAAGGAGAGGAGAGAGAGAGGAGAGAGGAGAGAAGAGAGGAGAGAGAGGGAGGAGAGAAGAGAGGGAGAGAGGAGAGAGAGAGAGAGAGAGAGAGAGAGAGAGAGAGAGAGATACAGAGAGCAGAGAGCAGACAGACAGACAGACAGACCAGCAGACCAGACACACCCAACAGACCGACACAAACAAACAGACAAACAAACAAACAGACCGACTTACGCACAGACAGCTACAGAAGCACACACACGCAATCAGATGGAAAGACACAGCCATATATAGAAGGAGAATGAACCCAGACACAGTTGAGCAGACAGCCAGACAAAGGGTTGCTAGGTGTGTTCAATAGACCTTTAGATGACCAGCTGTTTGGTGACACAAAATTTGAGTCCCGTTCCTCCCTCTTCGGCGATGGTGATTCACAACACGTGGTTTCTGTTCGAGCGATGCACTATCAATACAACTGTTCTCTACAGTGATTTTAAATTTCTACGACACCCAGAAAATTGATACATAATTCTTTATAAACAATCGTGTCGTTCATTATCATTATTATCCCTGTTATCATCGTTGCAATCATCGTATGTTATTACTATCTTCATAAGGTTTTACGCAGGTCAAAGTGAATGCATCGTCACCATTAGAGTCATCATTTGATATCACCATACAGAGTTACCATCATCACCATTACCGTAAGTATTTCACACTCGAATGTATTATTGTTATGCTAATTACCATCATTATCATACCGTTATCCTAAGCATAATTTCTGATATATATTACCCTCGTTAGTTATGCTGGCATCAACGGCCATCTATATTTATATTATCATCATCAGTATTATTCATATTACTGTTATCATTTGTATGTTTATTGTGTTTGCCATAATTCTTTTTAAAACTTCTATGAAAATAGTGGTAATAATCATCGACATATGGACAGCAAATGATAATTATGTTTTTTTTTTCGTTATAGAATTAGTAGTAGGCTGCTATAAATAGTAGTTGTTGCTAAAGGTA
>NW_020869885.1:532883-547883 GCF_003789085.1 Penaeus vannamei
TATCATAAATATTATTATTATCATTATTAATATTACCATAAGTGTTAGCATTATTATAACTTTTATCTTCCTCATCATCATTACAATGATAATAGTGTCAATAATAGTCAAAATAATATGATAACGATTGTCATGAAAACAGTAATAAAAATGATACCAATTAAGAAAATAATGTTCATTGTAAGGATCACGATTATAAAGATGATAATAGGAAAATCAATAACTTCATAATAACGAAATATAATGAGGATACTATTCATTATCCTCATAATTATCATGCTCACCATCCTCATAATTATTATCTCATCCTCATGAGTTATTCATTATCCTCATAAGTATTATACTCATTACAATTAGAGCAACAATAGCAATGATAGTAACCAGTTTTAGATAGAAATAATTATGCCAATAAGAGCATCGGTATAGTGCAATAGTATTTACGGGTTACATATTACTACTACAAGTTGCTATTATTGATTGTAATAAAGAGAGAGACTAAAAAAGTAACGTAATATTTATTCTTTATGCGTGTTATTCTAAGAATTTGATCAATATTCCTTTACAATCTTTTACAATGATTACAATTCTTAAACAATAAGAAAAGTTATTACTACTATCACTATCGTTGTTGCTATCATCATCATTATCTTCGTTACCAATACTACCATTAGTAATATTACCAATATCACTGTTATTCCTGTTATTATCATTTTCATTATTATCCTTATTATAAGCTTGCTGGTGATTATTATCATTATCAGTATCACTGCTATCTTTAACTGTACCATCATCATTATCATTCCTATCATCATCATTAACATCATCATCAATATTCCCCAAGGAAACAAACACACATACACACACACATACACAGACACTACCCAAACACACACACCAACAACAAACACCCCACACAAACACACACAACCCCCCCCCACACACACACCCGCCCACACACACACAACACACACACACACACACACACACACACACACCCATAAACACACAAAGCAGGAAAAACACACAAGCGAATTACGCCGGTAATAGCTCACGGAAAATTACGATAACGCGTGCTAATGATAACGATGATTACATTCACTAAATTCGCCGCCCGAAAGCTACTACGATGGACGACCACCAAACGCAATACTATTGTTCAAGAAGAGGTAGTGGGACGTGTAGTTATGACGTAGAAAGAGAGGAGAGAGGAAGAGGGAAGAGGGAGGAGGAGAGGAAGAGGGAGAGGAGAGGAGAGGGAGGGAGAGGAGAGGGAGAAGAGAGAGAGAGAGAGAGAGAGAGAGAGAGAGAGAGAGAGAGAGAGAGAGAGAGAGAGAGAAGAGAGAGAGGAGAGAGAGAGGAGGTGAAGGATAAGGAGACAGCGAAAGAGATAGAGATAAAGAGAAAATGGAGGAGGAGGGTGCAGACAGACAGACAAGGAAGAAAGCAAGCAGGCAAAAACAAAAGAAAAAACCGACAATGAGAGAATACTAAGAAAACGATAAGAGAAAGATAGAGAGCTATCACACAAGATAAAAGAAACTCGAAAGAGAAATGAAACTAAATAAACACAAGAGAGAGCACAACAAAGAAAGCGAAGAGAGAAGAAGAAAAGAAAGAAAGAAAAAAAGACGACATACCATCCCTCCATTAGAATAATCCAACCAAAAGTGTTTAGCCCCGAAATAATCCTTCCCTCTGGGTGTAACAGCCTCATCATCGTCCATCAGAACAGCTTGCATAGTTGCTATAATTACAAGTGAAGAACAGCGCCCCATTAGAATCGCTCACAAATGCACGGCTTCGCTAGAATTCTTCACAAAGGCAAACAAAGTCATTAGATTCTTTCACACGGAAGTCTTCAACGCAACGGGGGGGGGGGGGGGCGTGGAGGGAGGAGGGGTTAGGGGGGCGTGGGGGAGGAGGAGGGGGGTGTAGGAGGGGAAGGGTGGGGGGAAGAGTAGAGAGAAGAGAGAGAGAGAGAAACGAGGTATAGGAAGGGAGGGAGGGAGGGAGGGAGGGGGGGAGGGGGAAGGGAAGGAAGGAGGAGGGGGGAGAGGGGAGGGAGGGGAGGAAGGGAAGGGAGAGGGGAGGGGAGGGGAGGAAGGAGAGGAGGGAGGAAGGAGGAGGGAGGGGAAGAAGAAGAGAGAGAGAGAGAGAGGAGAGGGAGAGATAAACAGGCAGACGAGGGAGAGAGATATGTATATTAATGAAGAGGGAAAGTGGCTGTTGCAAATTTGGAGAAAAAAAATGAAATGGGAATTCGATTGCAACGAGCATCATCGGCGTGGAACAAATATCGCATTGCAACAAGGAGAATAATCCTCCTCCTTTTCCTCTTCTTCCTCCCACTCCCGTAAAGAGCCAAAGAAAACACACACAAGCGCAAAACAAAGAAGGTAAACAAAACCTTCAAAATAAACCTCCACAGCCTCACATCTTACACACGTATGCTTACACAACTGATCCTATTTTATACCATAAACACACGACCGCTATGATTTCCTCCCGACGGTGCTACAGACAGCACCAGCAGCACCACCACCCTCTCCCTCCCTCCCCTCCCTCCCCCCAAACTCAAAACAAAAAGGAAAAAAAGAAAAAAAAGAGGAAAGGAAAAAATTCGGAGCGAGCAATATGCAAATTAAAAGCAAAAGCAGCGCGTACTGCTCCCGGGAGACCAAGTAACAAGAAATATAAGTGTTATATAGGCTTTTTTGCTATTGGCTTCTATTTTTTGAAGAGATATCATGTAATTGGTTGGGTCACATAGGGGCCTTTTGTCACCCTAATATATTCGTGGCCTCAGATACGACATATTACAGGGACGGTGTTGCCAGGGACATTGCACGAAGTCCGGGCTCGTTCGCCCGTTTCTCCGCTTGGCGTTTTGTTTCATTTCGTTTCGGATTCGCTCGTTGTGGGGTCGGGGTTGTGGGAGGGTTGTGTTAAAGGGTGGTTGTTCGAAAGGTAGGATGGGGGATGGGATGGACGCGTAGGTTGTGTGTGTATGTGTTTATGGTATGGAGATACGCATTAGGTGGATAGATAGATGTTTTTTCTTCTTTCTTTCTTTCTTTTCGTTTATTTTTTACAGTATTCCGTCTTTCTTGTGCACTAAAGGCTGCACAAGATGCAATATTTTGCCATTTTTTCACCCCTTTCCTTTCGTTCTTTCCACAAAGAAAATACAAAACCGTTATAGCAAACAAACCTAAAAACACAACACCTCACCCTCCTCCTTACTCTCTCGTCACCCACCCTCATATCCACCCCATCCACCACCTTATCCTCCGTCACCTAACCTCATATCCACCCCATCCACCACCTTATCCTCCGTCACCTGTCTCGTCACCTGGTCTCAATCCATCCACCACCCACCACCATTATCCTCCTAACTGGTCTCAGTCCCTAGCCTCAAATCCACCCCTATCCATCTTATCCTCCGTCACCTAGCCACAAATCCACCCATCCACCATCTTATCCTCCGTCACTAACCTCAAATCCACCTTATCCTCCGTCAGCCAAATCCACCCCATCCACCTCACTTCCCTCCCGCAACCCAACCTCCAAGTCCAGCTGACCTCGTGGAAGGGAAGAACCTCAACGTCTCCTTCGCTAATGTTCGAAGTGTCGGGTGTCGGTTCGGTGTTTTGCTTTGTGTTTCGGAACATGAGGTTTCGGGTTCGCTTGTCGGGGCCTCTGTTTACGTGTGTGTAATGACCCTTCTTTCGGCTACTGAACGCTGTTGTTGTTTTTGTTTGTTGGGGGTTGTTGGTGGTGGTGTTATCTGGGTTTGTTTTGTTTGTTTGGGTTGTGTGTGTTCTTGGGTCTTGTTAGTTTTGTTGTTTTAGTTGATATGTGTTGTAATATTTAGGATTATTGTTGTTATTATTATCAGTGTTATCCTTACCCTCATCATTGCCATTATTCTCTGTGTTATCCTTATTGTCATCATTATTATCAGTGTTATCCTTACCCTCATCATTATCATTATTATCAGTGTTATCCTTATCCTCATCATTCACTTATCATTATCTTTACCCTCATCATTATCATTATTATCACTTTTTCTTACCCTCATCATCATTATTATTGTAGTTATAACTATTGCCATCATCATCATTATCATTATTCCGTTTCTATTCGATAATGCTTTTGCATTTTCGCTCAGTTCATCGTTCGTTCGCACATAATTTTTATTCACTCTCTTTCATCTTCTCCAAATGCTTCATTATCTCACATACCTTCACTTATCCGGACATGACGTCACACACTAAATTACACCCTAGTAACAAGGTAAGTACCCGCACGTTGGCCTCTTCGTGTTACCCTCCCCCTTGCTCTCCCCTCTCTCCCCCCCTCTCCTCCACCCACACGCTCTCTCTGTCTGTCTCTGTCTGTCTCTCTGTCTCTCCCTTTCTTTCTTTCTTTCATTCTTCCATTTTTTTTTTTCTCTCTCTCTCTCTCTCTCTCTCTCTCTCTCTCTCTCTCTCTCTCTCTCTCTCTCTCTCTCTCTCTCCTCTCTCTCTTCTCTCTCTCTCTCTCTCTCTCTCTCTCTCGCGAATCCGCCCGTATGTCACCTTCGCCATGAACCTGAGGAGGGATTCGCTAATCAGTAACTCGTCCAAATCATCACCCTTTCGAGGACTCGTGAAAGAAGGAGTGAGTCAAGTGATGAGGGAAGAGGGAGTGAGTCAAGTGAATGAGGAAGAGGGAGTGAGTGAATGAGGTGAGAGGGAATGAGTCAAGGGAGTGAGTCAAGTGAATGAGAGGAGATCGAGATGTTTCTTCCTTCATCATCACTCATGACTAGGAGGGAATTTGACAGTGTTGTGTATGTATGTGTGTGTGCGTGGTGTGCGTGCGTGTGTGTGTGCGTGCGTGTGTGTGTGTGTGTGTGTGTGTGTGTGTGTGTGTGTGTGTGTGTTGTGTGTGTGTGTGTGGTGTGTGTGTGTGTGTGTTGTGCTGTGTGTGTGTGTGTGTGTATACATATTAAAAATGCTTTCTGATAAATTCCTTGTGCGTTTAATGACTGAATGATCGCTATTTTGCCAGGTTTAAGGCGGTAGGGGAGGCCTGGTAGGGGTGGGGTTAGGGGAGGGACCTGGGTAGGGGTGGGGTAGGGGAGGGTAGGGTAATCTTGTAAATTATCTATCAGAATTTTCGCGTTGACGGTAGGGGTAGGGGAGGGGTAGGGGTGGGGTAGGGGAGGACAAGGGGAGATTATCCCATGTTTTATTCCCAATCAACATTTTCATATAATCTTTCCCGGCTTGTGGCTAATTAGCGATCAAATAACCTTGATCATTACCATTTTTTTTTGTTAATCATCCCTTTGATACCGTATGCCTAATTTTCAATAATGATTAGAAGCAAAAAAAAAAAAAAAAAAAAAAAAAAAAAAAAAAAAAAAAAAAAAAAAAAAAAAAAAAAAGAGCCTCAGCGATCGTCGGAATTTGATTGTAATTCTGACAATATAATCTCAAAATACTGGCTATTCCTATGAATAATGACGTTCTAAATCTTGACAATAGTTCACCGGATTATCCCAATAAGCTGTGCATGATCGGTGATATTTTAAATGGCGGAATCATTATCTATATAATGTAATTATGTAGGAAATATTATGCCTCCTGGGAAAAAGAAGAAGGAGAAGAAGGAGAAGAATAAGAGGAAGAAAAGTTGGGAGAAGGGAGTCAGGAAGGGGAGGGGAAGGGGGGGAGGTTCTCGAGGAAGTGGGGGGAGGAGTGGGAAGGGAGAGAGAGAGAGAGGGGGGGGGGGTGACATCTCTTTTGTCTGTGGTGATTTTTAGGAAGAGAGACAGACAGAAAGCCACACAGAAAAAAAAAAACAGAAGGAGAGACAGACACAGCCAGCCACAGCGACAAGCAGAAGAGACAGATAGACAGACACCACACAGAAAGGCTAACATACAGTCTGATAAAAAGACAAACGGAAAAAGACAAATATACCGATAGCTACAAAGACAAACAAGGAGAGAGAGAGAGACGAACAGACAATCTTAAAGACTGACAGAAGACAGCAAAAACGATAGTCAGAATGAGATACAGACCAAACAGGCAATAAATAATATGTGTTTTATTTACTGTTTGTCCTCCACAGACCGACAAACAGAAAGGACAAGCAGAGAGAGATAGACAGACAGATAGCCACAAAGACAAAAAGAACGAGACACAGACAGACAGACAGCCACAAAGGCAAACATAAAGAGAGACTGGCATATACAGACAGACAGACAATCACAATCAGAAAAAGAAAACAAATAGAGAGGCAGACGGAACCACAAAAACAAACAGAAAGACAGAGATACAGACAACAAAAAGACAACAGAAAGCAGACAGACAAACAGACAGCAACAAACCAGACAAAAACAAAGCCAAAACAGAAAGAAACAGATCAAGACAAACACCAAACAACAAAATCAAACAAAAGACAAACAAACAACAACAACAAAATCAAAACAGACAACAACAAAGACAAAAAAACAAACAGAAAACACAACAAACCAAAGACAAACAAACACCCGCAAAGCACAAACAAAACGCCAAAGAGAGCCTCAGGAGACAAGTGAGATTTCCAAAAGCGATTCCTCTCGCGCCGCCGACGTCAACATCTCACACACGTTCGTCCGCGAGGTGGATGCCAACCCGTGCAATTATTCGAGAATTTCTTTCCTTTCTTAATCATAGGTTGTGGCAAGTTGCATTGTCTGAGGAGAATTTGCAATGAATGTGGTGTGGAGTGGAGGCCGTTTTTTTTTTTTTTTTAGTTTTTGTATTTATTTTTATTTATTTATTTATTTATTTATTTATTTATTTTTTTTTGTCTAGACGATGAGTGTATTTCTTGAGTTTTCTTAATTAATTAATTAATTATTATTATTATTGTCTAGACGATGAGAATACGGAGCTTTTTTTATTTCTTATTTTTCTTTTTTCTTTTTTTAATTCTCTCTTGTCTAGACGATGTGAGGCCGGAAGGGAGGGAGGAAGGTAGGAAAAAAAAAAAAAAGAATGTAAACAAATAAACAAAAAGAGAGAGTTTCCAAACAAGACCACACAAGGAGCCTGTTATCTAACAAGATCTCTTAGACGAAGAAGGAAAAAAAAAAGATAAACACAACACCCCCACCCCCCTTCAAAAAAAAAAAAAAAAAAAAGAGAGAGAGAGAGGGGTGTAGAAAAAAGTCTTTGGCCTAACACACCAGCTATAAATCTCTCGTAAGGAATGGTTAGCTATTTGACTTTCATAACTTTGAGCCTTAAAGAGACCAGCTGGTCTTATGCGGACACTCTTAATCAAGCCTTAGTAACGACGGCACAAAATAGAAACTTTTTTTTCGGTAAATGGCTTGGGATACATGGGAAAGGGGGGGGGGAGGGGGGAGAGGGAAAGGAGGGGGGTGGAGAGGAAAGTAGGCGGACGGAGAGAAGGAAAGAGAGAAGGAGATTAAGGAGAAAGACAAGGAGGAGGAGGAGGAGGAGGACAAGGAGAAAGATAAGGAGGAGGAGGAGGAAGAAGAGAAGGAACGATCATGAGAAGAGGCAGAAGATGAGAGAAGATGGTGAAGAAGAAACAGATAAAGAAGAGATGCGAGAAGAAGAAAAGGGAGGATAGGAGAAGGATATAAGGATGGAGGAATAAACAGAAGCAGGAAAAGGAAAACATAGAAGCCTGGAATGAAGACAAGAGAGGAAAAGAAATGGGGAAGATAGAGGGAGCGGCCGAGAGGAAGTAGGAGGGAGGGAGGGGAGAAGGGGAGGGTAAAAAGGGGTAGGATAGAGGGATCCAGGGAGGAGGGGGGAGGGGGCTAAGGTCGTTATAGGGAAGCGGGAGTGTAATATCTTAGCCCTTATGTACTTCTTGCTCTAACTGTGTCCTTCGGAGCTTTTTCTTCCTCAGATATACATTTTCCGTTTCGATCGTTCTCTCTTCGTTTATCTGAGCTTATTTCCTTCTCTTACTTCTTTTTTAGCTCTTATCTCTCTCTCTCTCTCTCTCTCTCTCTCTCTCTCTCTCTCTCTCTCTCTCTCTCTCTCTCTCTCTCTCTCTCTCTCTCCTCTCTCTCTCTCTCTCTCTCTCTCTCTCTCTCTCTCTCTCTCTCTCTCTCTCTCTCTCTCTCCTCTCTCTCTCTCTCTCTCTCCTCACTTTCTCCTCTCTCACTCCCTCCCTCTCTCTCTCTCCTTTCCCCCGCCCTCTCTCTTTCTTTCTCTCTATATATCTCTCTACCTATATATCATTCTCTACTGCCATTCACTATTCTCACACCATAGTATTGTTTGCCCAATTGTCTTCAATAAACTCACCATAGCCCACCATAAGCGCACTCTAGTTTCAAGTTCCGGTCATAACTATACGGCCTTGCTAACATAATGAACTTCGTGTGTGAAGAAAAAGAAAAGAAAAGAAAAGTAAAAATGATAATGATAATAATGATGATGATAATAATAATGATAACAATAATGATTATAATAATAATGATAATTGTAATGATAATAATAATAATAACAATAATAATAGTAATAATGATAATAATAATGATAATGATACTAATAATGACAACAATAATATTAATAATAACAATGATAATCTAGAATTTTCTGAAAGGAGGGAGGAAGAAGACGAAGAAGAAAAGAAGAAGAAGAAAGAGGAAAGCACGAAGTAGATGGAGAAAAAGAAGGAGAAGAAGAAATAGATAAAGACGACGACGAGGGAAAAAAGTTAATGACGTAATGATGATCATGATAATCAAGAAGAGTCTAAAAAAAAAGAAGGAAGAAAAGAAACAGAGGCAAAAGTAGAAGAAAAATGACACACGGAAGTTAGAATACGTGAGGATAGTCATCTCTGTGACGTGGCGGAAGAGGTGCTTCGCGATGACCCTCGACCGAAATTATTTCTTTGGCTTTTTCCTTTTTCTTTTTTTTTCTCTGTCTCTGGCTCTTTTTTTTTCTCTTTATCTTTATCTTTGCTCTTTATGTCTCTTGTTTTCTTTTTCTCTCTCTGTGTCTCTTTCTCTTTCTCTCTCTGTGTCTCTCGCTTTCTTTTTTCCTCTCTCTCTCTCTTTTATCTCTTTCTCTTGTCCCCCCCCCCCCCGTCCTCTCTCTCTCGATTTCTCTCTCCCACCCTCCCTCCCTCCCTCCTTCCTCCTCCCTCTCTCTCTCTCTCTCTCTCTCTCTCTCTCTCTCTCTCTCTCTCTCTCTCTCTCTCTCTCTCTCTCTCTCTCTCTCTCTCTCTCTCATAATGGGATATCTTTGCCTCGGGAAGATCACGTGCTGACGCCACTTTTTTTTTTTTTTTTTTTTTTTTTTTTTTTGAGAAGGGTGGAGGAGGACGGAAGAGAAGAGGAGGGTTAGATTCTTTTATGTTCTTTTAAAAGCTTTTTTTTCTCGGTGATGGGGAGAAGCCATTATCTTTTTCGTGTTTTATTCTTATATATTTCTGTCTTTGAATATATATATATATATATATATATATATATATATATATATATATATATATATATATATATATATATATATATATTATATATATATATATATATATATATATATATATATATATATATATATATATATAATTGCTATGAAGTTATTGCGGTTGACAACATGACATTTCTATTTTCTTGAAGACAATGATCTTGACAAAATATAGAAATTGAATCCGCGTCTTTTTTTATTTTTATTTTTTTTATTGACAATTAGATGAATTAATAGAGTGCAAACTCCAGTCAATCCGATTCTAATCAATAACAAGTTGATTAGAAATTGAATCTTAAACCAAAATCCAGTGTAATAAGGAAGCACGATATGCATAAATATTAACATAAATATAAGCACCTGTATGTCTTTACGTACCAATGAATAGAATCATTGATTTATCTTTGAAATAAATCCTTATGGTGTTTTTTTATCTTTAATATCATTATCTCTATGTCCTATGTTTTTTTATTTGTTTTTGTTTATATCTTAATAAAAAATGAGTAGGGTGGACTTTAAGAGTAAAAAAAAAAAAAATCTGAGCCTTCTTTTCGACTCTTAAGATCAAACAAAGGAAAAGAAGAACGAAGAGAGAGAAAAGGAGAAAGGAATAACAAAACAAGAAATAACACACACACAAAAACGAAGACGATTCACAAACAAAACTAAACACAACAAAACAAATCTATCTCTCCTTTCTCTCCCTCCCCCCCTCTCTCTCTCTCTCTCTCTCTCTCTCTCTCTCTCTCTCTCTCTCTCTCTCTCTCTCTCTCTCTCTCTCTCTCTCTCTCTCTCTCTCTCTCTCTCTCTCTCCTCCCTCCTTCCTTCCCTCCCTCCCTCCCTCCCCCTCCCCCCTCCCTCCCTCCCTCCTTCCCTCCCTCCCTCCCTCCCTCCTCCCTCCCTCCCTCTCCCCCCCCCCTCCCTCCCTCTCTCTCTTTTCTTTTTTTACATCTTTATCCCGTTCCTCCTTCTCCATCTTCTCGCTAAGTTTCCTATATCTATCGGCGTGTGCAGAGACAATCTATTATTCGGATATTCGAGGCAAGCCATTATGTGAGTTTGAATCAATAGCGGAGACTGGAGAACTTCATTGAAAACACATCCATTCCCAGGAGGAGGATTGGGAGGAATCTGACGGTCAACGGCGGAGGAGGAGGAGAAGGAAGAGAGGAGGAAAGAGGAGAGAATAAAGAGGAAGAAAGGAAAAGAGATAGAGGGGGGGAGGAGGAGGAGAGAAAAAGAAGAAGGGGAGGAGAGGAGAAGAATAGGGGTAGGAGGGAGGAGAGGAGGGGAGAGGAAAGAGAGGAAGGAGAGAAGAAAGAGAGAAGAGATAGGGGGAGGAGGGGAGAGGAAGATAGGAGAAGAGGAGAGAGGAGGAGAGGAGGAGAGGAGAGGAGAAAAGAGGGGGAAGGAGAAGGAAGGAAGAAGAAGGAGATAGAGAGAGAGAAGAGATAGAAATAGAGAGAAAGAGGGAGGAGAGGAAAATAAGAAAATAAGGAGGAGAGGAAGAAGAATGGGAGAGAGGAGAGAGTGATATGGGGAAGCAGGGAAGGAGTGAAGAGGTGAAGGATAGAGAGGAGAGAAGTGAAGAGATAAAGGAAGGAGATAATAAGTGGTAGGGGGGAGGAGTGCAAAGAGGAAGGAGAAGGAAAAGACGGAGGAAGAGAAGGAGGAAGGAAGAGAGAGGGGAGGAGAGGAGAAGAGGGGAGGAGGGTATAGAAGACGGTGGGGAGAGAAGAGAAGAAGGAAAAAGAGAGAATAGGAAAAGAGAATGGAGAGAAAGAGGTAGAACAAAATAGAAGAAGGAAGGAAGAAAGGAGGGAAAGACCGAAGGTAGAAGAAAAGAGAAAGAGGGCAGAAGAAAGAAAAAAGTTAGAGCAAGGGAAGAAGAGAAGAACAAAAGGAGAAGAAGAAGAAAAAAAAGAGGAGAAGAGGAAAGACAGAATAAAGAAAAAGAAGCAAAGAGGACGAAAGAAAGAAAGAAAAAAATATAGAAATTAGAAATATAACCAAACGAAAAGGGAAACTGTAAGAAGAAAGACATAAATGATACTGTATACGAGACACCTGATAAAATATATATACATATATGATAAAAACAGATAGGTAACTACCTAAAGAAAGTACACAAGACGTTAAAAGAAAAATAGCAACACTGTAAATAGATTCAAACCCCAAAAAAGCTTTGGTCGACCCATAATTAGAGAAAAGGGAATTATCTACACAGACTTTAAAAAAAAGAGAGTTAATTATATCATAAATCTCACTTAATGAGATTTTTAGCATCATCTATTTTAGGCTAATTACAACGGATATTATGTGTCTCAGGACGATAAGTAATACAGCCAAAAAATATCATCATGTTAACCACAAATGGATATTTAAAGAGAGAGAAAGATGTAAGGAAATTTAGAATCACGAACTTTGCTCTCGACTGTCACATAGAAAACTTTACGAGACATAAAGAATGACTTGCTTTCAGAATGACTTTAAGGACAATATGAATTGATAAGTTTCCCCTCCATCCTAATGTTTATTTATTTTTTCTTATTTATCAATGGAAATTTTAGGTATTCAGTATAAATGGAGAAAAAAATGGGTGATTTTTTCGATAGCTATATATATATATTTTTTGTCAAACCTTAAAAATAAATCTTTACGGAAGAGAAAATACAAGGGAATAAAAAAGATCGAATATAAAGAAAAAGAAAAAGAATAAAGAAACGAAAAATAAGGAATACGTAAAAACAAAGAATATTATATTTTACAATTACAAGTATCACGTAAAGTAGAAAATAAGAAAATGACGAGGATGGGAAAAAATTTACCGATTGCAGGAAAAGAAAAAAATAAACAAAGCAAAGAGTAAAGAAAAAAAGCGATTTGAGAGAAAGAAAAAAATATACTAAACAAAAAGTATAGAAAGCAAACACAAAAAACAACTAAACTGAATTATTAGAAATCCTAAAAAGAAATCCTAACGATGCTAACAACCAAATCAATGAAAAAACAAAAACAAAAAATATATATAAGTATGAAAAAGAAATTAAATCAACGAAGAAAAAAAAGATCACCCCCCCCCCCCCCCTCCCCACACACACAAACAGAATTCGAACACCAAACAGAAGAATCGAACTCCCTGTGGGTTCCTCCCCCCCCCCCCCCCCAAAGAAGCCATAATTGCTCTCCGGGTGAAGCCTCGTGAGCCTTTTGCACGCACTTACGGCGCTGATGCCTCGCTAAACTTCATGGGGGGGGGGGGTAAGGAGGATTTTTTTTTTTTTTTTTTTTTTTTTTTTTTTTTTTTTACTCTCTCTCTCTCTCTCTCTCGTTCTTTCTTTTTTTCTGCTTGCCTGATTGGGTGGATGGTTAGGTTGATGCTTTTTCTTGATATCTTGGTTAATCTATTTATCGGCTCTTTTCGTCTTCGTTTCTCTTTCTATCTATGTCTATTTCTCTCTCTCTCCTCTCTATCCCTCCCTCCTGTCTCTATTCTTCTCCCTTGGTCTCTCTCTCTCTCTCTCTCTCTCTCTCTCTCTCTCTCTCTCTCTCCTTCACCTCTCTCCTCTCCATCTCTTTCCCCTCTCTCTGTCTCCCACCCTTTTCCCAGCACCTTCCCAACCTCCCTTCCTCCCCCAACCCCACCTCCCCACCCCCGCCCCGCCCCTTACCCCCCCGCCCCCCACCCCGCCCACGGAACAACCCTTCCCGCCTTGCATGCAGAGCAGCCTTGACGAGAGCCCAAGCGACGCCCACCGTCTTGGCTCCCCCCCCGCCCCCCCCCCCTTACGCCCCCCCCAGCCAGATACATCGAGGGCGGGCCAGGGGGACTCCTCGCTCGTGCAGGGGCGTCGCTCCTGGAAGACGCTCGTTGGACATGACATCTGGACCCCCCTTGTGTGACATTCGTTGCGAGGGGGGGAAGAGAGGAGAGGGGTATGCGAGGGGGGTGGGAGAGGAGAGGAGAGGTAGAGGGAGAGGGATGCGGGAAGGGGGTGAGAGAAGGAGGAAGAGAAGGTATGCGGGGGGATGAGAGGAGAGGGGGTATGCGACAGGGGGTTAGAGAGGAGGAGTAGGGGGAGGTGTAGCGTGTGTTTGTTTACATGTATAATGTGTGCTTGTAGTCTAGATATGATATAGATATATATAAAAGATTACAGATATAGATATACATATACGATAGTATAAGAAGAACCATAAAAATAAACGAAATCCAATAACAATAAAAAGTATTTCTTTTCATTTTTTTTTCTTTCTTCCTTTCTTTTATAGATATAGATATAGATATACATACACGATCGAATAAGAAGAACCATAAAAATAAACTAAATCTAATAATAAAAGAAAAATAAATTGTATTTTTCCTTCTCTTTCTTTTCCTCTTCTTCTTATTTTTCTCCAAATCCAATAATAAAAGAAAAGTTCATTCTTCTCTTTTCTTTTCTTTCTTTTTTTTTATTTCTTCATTCAAGCCAGACCAGCCTCACCCGCCCAAGACGACCTCACCCCCGGAGTAGCCCCTGTCAGCCCCCCTCCCCCTGGGCTCCCCTGTGATACACACAAAAATTCATTTCCCAGGACATGATACGCTAGAGAGGTGGAAATTGGCGAGGAAATGGGAGAAAAGATACGGGATACTATCTGGCCTTCTGCCCGCGCGGGGTGTGGGCGTCGTGGGGTGGGTGGGGTTGGGTTGTGGGGTGACGGTGGGCGTGGGGGAGTCTTTGTGTGTGCAGGGTGGGTTAGGGGATTTTTTTGTGAATGTGTGTGTGTGTGTGTGAGTGGGCCTATTGTGTGTGTGTTGTGTGTGTGTGCGCACGCTCCCGCACATGCATTTGTATATATAGACGTGCATATATCTATATAAAAGAGAGCGTAGTTATACATGGACACGTATGTTTCTATATAAAAAGACCACACCATGCCCCTCCCCTCTCTAACCCCCTCCCCTTTTACCCCCCAGCGCCACCCCCCCCCCCCCTCCAACCCCCCAACGACACCCCCCCCCCTTTTCCCCCTGGACGACGTTGAACCGAAGACTCTTGCCCGGTCGCCCCCCTCCCCCCTCCTCCCCCCCCCCCCCTCCCGTATGAGGAATGGCCTCGGACCGTTCCCCTCGTTCATCCAACCTGAGGGGAAAAACGAACGAATATTCCTTTCCTCCTTCGTATGTTGTCACACAGGCCGAGCACGTGGTATGTTGTTGTCGCCATGTTGCTCAAGGACGTGGCATCAGTATCGGGTCAGCGTATCCATTTGTTTGTTTAAAAGATTATTAGCGGCTCCAGATCGTAAATATTTTAGATAGATAATGCATCTTTCTTTCTACCTCTCCCAGTCCTGTTAATACCGGATAAGAATACCTTCTACTGTCATATGTTCATTAGAATCACTTCAAAAGACATGAGGCCACGTAGACCATACTTCATATGCGTCGTAATTTCGATGCAACATGATATATGCACACCATAACCGCCTCACCACATCATCAGCAACACAC
>NW_020869885.1:552883-555383 GCF_003789085.1 Penaeus vannamei
CTCTCTCCCACCTCCTCCCCCTCATCTTGCTTCCATCTTCTCCCCCATCCCTGCTCTCCCTACCCTCTCCTCTCCCCACTGCCTCTTCTCCGACCCCCACAACATGGCGCGCCGGGGGGTTCATCGGGAGGGGGTGAGGGAGGGGGTGAGGGAGGGTGAGCTTTATATACAGCTTTAATTAACGGCTTAAAATGTTTTATGAGCAAGGACCTTCTCTTCTTTTCCTTTCGTGTAATTAAGAGAATATTTGGAGTTCTTTTGTATTTTGGATAAAGCGTTTTTTTCTCTCTCTCGCTCTCTCTCTCTTTATCCAAAACTTTTTACATACATGTACTCCTTTATCTCATTATCTGTCTGTAGATTTCCCCTTTTCAATTTTTTTTTCATACCCTCTCCCCAAAAAAAACTCCCTCTCTCTGTATATATAAACACTTCTTCCTTTCTCTTCTTTTCTTTGGATGTGACTTTTTCTAATGTGTTTTTTTTTCTTTATTTTATAACAGCCCTTCCTCCTCCCTCTTTATCATATAAGTGTATTTTTTATCTAAAAACTTTCGAAGCAAGCAAACAAATATTTCCCTACTATTCATTATGACATTTTATTTATCTATTTATTATTATTATATATATATATTTTTTTTTAACTAAAACCCCAAACTCCTCTTTCTGTATACGAACATCCCCTTCTTTCTCCAAGGATTTTAAACCTTCGAAGACCCTTATAACTGGCTATAGACGAGCCCGAGATAAGCCGTCCATCGAGAGACTCAGAAACTCCGTCACGAGAACTGTCTGTCTGTCTGTCTGACTTCATTCTCTCGCTGTTGGTTGAGACGTGTATCACGACGGGGAGAGGGTGGGCCATACCCTACCACGCTGGCCCAATCATACATATCAGGTGCATCGTCTGGAAGGTGTGTGTGTGTGTGTGTGTGTGTGTGTGTGTGTGTATGTGTGTGTGTGTGTGTGTGTGTGTGTGAGAGAGAGAGAGAGAGAGAGAGAGAGAGAGAGAGAGAGAGAGAGAGAGAGAGAGAGAGAGAGAGAGAGAAGAGGGGGGGGGGGAGGGGGGAGAGAGACAGACAGAAGATAGATTAAGAGAGAGAGAAAGAGAGAGAGAGACGAAGGGAATTATGTGCGGCTGGGCGATTGTCAGACAGGGGGCCGTGTGTCTTCCGATTTGACGAAGGCGGTGGGGAAGTGAAACGAGGAGGATAGAGAAGGATAGAGGAAACAGAAGAAGATGGATAGATAGGGTGTGATTTGAGCTGCTGAAGTGATTTTATGTGGGTGGAAGTGTTTTGTATGTGTATGTGTGTGTGTTGTGTGTGTGTGTGCGCGCGTGTATGAATGACTACATTACAAATACATGTGCGTGTATATGTATATATATCATATGTTTAGACACATGCTTACACATACAACATGTATGAACACTGCATTTGTATAGCAAATTTATGAATCCACATTAATTGTCATCTATGATTCACAAACACCCGCCACCCCAGTACAGTGCCCACCCGACAAAATCATTTCTGCTTACCATGCACATCGCTATTTCATTTAGTTGCAATAAACATCCATTAGTGTCATTCATCCCCCTCCTGGGTAGCTTCCCTTTCCCTCTCTCTCCCACTCCCTCTCCTTTCCCCCCCTCTCCTTCCCTTCCCTTCACAATCCCTTCCCCTTTCTCTCCCTCTCCTCCTCCCCCCCCTCCTCCGCCACCTCCTTTCTATCAAACCGATTCCGATATTTTGCAGCCGCTGTCTCTCTCTCTTTCTCTTTCTCTTTCTCTCTCTTCTCTCTCTCTCTCCTCTCTCTCTCTCTCTCTCTCTCTCTCTCTCTCTCTCTCTCTCTCTCTCTCTCTCCTCTCTCTCTCTCTCTCTCTCTCTCTCTCTCCTCTCCATCCCTTCCTCCCTCCCTCTCCTCCTCTCTCTCCTCTCTCCTCTTTCTCTTGTCCCTGACCCCCCCGCCTTGCACCCCTTTCCCTCTCCCTTTTATTCTGAGTAAATTTAATTATCGGTGTTGCGATAGTTTTGTTGTTACTGACGTTGTTGTTGTTGTTTATGTCGTTCTTGTTGCTGATGTCGCTATGTTGATGTTATCATTTTTGTCATTGTTGTCGTTGTTACTGTGTTGTTGCCGTTGTTGCTGTTGCCATAAATATACAATAGAAATTCGCTTGTCTAACAGTTCACATCCTGTTTATTTACTTATTCATTAACAAGAGCTGACAAGCCTGAAGCCTTATTTATGACAAATGAGATATAGATACAATCAATTGGCAAATTAACACATTGATAATACAATAAACAAATTAACTAACAGGCACAAAAACGCAGGAATAAAACAAAAACAACAAAACAGATAAATAGATAAAACAAAATAAGACTTTGCGGTCGATACTAAAGAGATAAAGAGAGAGAGAGAGATATGCTTATGAACTTTAATTTGGAAATTTATGTAAAAAAAAAGGAAAATTATTTCTTCCCTCCCTCTACCC
>NW_020869885.1:557883-565383 GCF_003789085.1 Penaeus vannamei
GGCCCAAGTTCTCCTCCGTAGGTCGGGGTGGGGGTGGGGGAGGGGGTGGAGGAATGGGGTGGGGGTGGAAGGACGCTGTAATGTGCTGTATCCGAAGCAGGTGTGAGGTGAAATACTCATATAACATGGAAACCTGAGCTGGTAATTCCGGAGGTGGGGGAAGATAGAGGAGAAGGGCGTAGAGGGTGAGAGAGGGAGAGAGAGAGAGAGAGAGAGAGAGAGAGAGAGAGAGAGAGAGAGAGAGAGAGAGAGAGAGAGAGAGGAGAGAGAGAGAGAAGAGAAGAGAGAGAGGAGAGGAGCGCTGGGAGGAGGTAGCAAGGCATATGGTGAAAACTCTACGGATATTTCCCATACTATTTCACGGGGTCTTACTGCATATGGACATTGTGGCTACTAATTTACAATGTTATTATTATTGCTACATTCATTATTACATAATTTTATCATTTACCGGCAAAGTTATCATTGTATATTTTGTTGTTGTTCCTGCTATTGTTGGTTTTGTTGTTATTGTTGTAAAGATCCCTCTCTCTGTGCAACCCTCCCATCCTACAATATCTCTCGCCTCGCAGATTTGTCTACCAAAGTCGCGTTTTCGTTCACCTGAGGTTTCTATCTTTGTCGTTTTTTTTTCTTCTCTCTGCGTATGTTGTCTGTTTGTTTTTCTCTAATTTTGGGTTTTTCTTTTAGGCTGCCTGAGAGTCGTTCTATTTGTTCTTTTTATTTTTTGTTATACTGTGTCTGTTGCTTTTTTTTGCCAGTTTTTTTTGGTAATTCTATTGCATTGTGATTTACTTTTTTTTTATTTTTCTTCTTACTCTTTTCATCATAAGATAGATTGCTTGCTGACTCATCCTGGAGTGAAGGTACATCTTTTCAAATGTCATATTTATATCCATCTAAATTATTTTCATTCTCTCTTTTCTGTATTTTTATCTTAATTTATGTTTCGACATCCCGCTTGATATATCGTTAATTGTATTTGGCTTTATTTTGTATTATTTTAAGTGGCTGATGACGTCAGAGTGTATATATATGACCCTGTTTCCCGTCAAATACAGTCATTCTATAGTAGTCAGTTCTTGCATTCTTACCCCCACCCCCCTTTTTTACATGAGACGAAGGCAGTTATTTCATACAGCAATTATAGAGCATTTTTAGTATTCCTTTTCGATACAACCTTGTTTTATCTGCTAGTATTTTCAGGTATTTTTAGTAATTTGTTTACTTAAAGTTGATTATACTAAATATTAGGGGGGGGATACACACGGGAACTTAACCCTATCTATGCAGATTTCCCTCCACGCTACCTCAAGACACCTCAAGGAGATCTGTGCTTAAGAGGTATATCAGGTATAGAAGTGTCCATTGACAGTATAAAAGGAGGGAGTTGATAGCGCGGGACCCATGGCCATTTGTTACAAACTAGTTCTTCTGATATTTCCGTACTGAGTTTACCATAATTCACATGCGTCGAAATCCGGTACTAAGATTATACATCATAACCGCCTCACCACATCATCAGCAAACACACATACATCACATCTTATGCTATCTTATGGCGGATTGGTTTTTACTTTCAGTATGCGGTGATAGACATGCATACACACACACACACACACACGCACAAACACATGCACACACACACTCAAATATACACATACACACGCAAACACACGCACAAACACACAAAAACTCTCTGTCTATCTATCTATCTATCTATCCATATATATATATATATATATATATATATATATATATATTATATATATATATATATATATATTATATGTACATATACATTTTCCGTGTATGAGAAGCGAATGTATGCCTCATGCCGGGATCATGAGCCATCCCCTCATTCCTTCCCTTTGACCTCTGTCTCGGGACTCGCAAATTCCCACGCATAAGCTCCCACCTAAACTTCATATTATAATCTGTATCTGCAGCTCAGTCTTGCTTCAAATAATATGGAGTGTGAAATTCATTCGTTTTCATTCTCTCTCTTTCTCTTTCTCTGTCTCTCCCTGTCTGTGTCTCCCTCCCTCCTTCTCTCTCTCCCTCCTTCCTTACTCCGCCCTCTATCTTTTTCTCTCTCTCCCTTCTGTGTGTGTGTGTGTTTGTTTGTGTATGTGTGTGTGCAAGGGTGCGCGCATATACACATGCAGAGAGCCATGTATACACAGACACATAAAACAAATAAAAACACCCACCCATACATAGGAAAAATACACACATATATGCATACACACCATTCACAAACACACACAAATAAACAAACACATACGCACTACCCACACCCCCACACCCTCCAACCCACACCCGCACATACGTATCCCCCCATCCACACCACACAACCCACCCATATTCCTCCTCCCCTGACCACATGCCAACACCTGCCCCACCCCCACCCACCCCCACCACGAAGCGAACCGAGGAAAAGAAGCGAAAGGGTGAAATGCACAGCAATATTAAGCAGGGGAAGGGGAAACGGAAGTAAAGTATGATAATTTATTGATTAAGGGAGATGTGAAGGCTCGGAAATATATGGGACGAAGAGAATGGGAAGAGGAAAGAGAGGAAGAAGGGAAGGAGGAGGAGGGGAAGAGGGAAGATGGGAATGGAGGAAGGGAGGGAGAGAGGAGAGAGGAGAGGAGAGGAGAGGAAGGGGAAGAGGGAGGAGGGATAGGAAGGGAGGAGAGAGACGAGAGGAGAGGAAGGGAAAGAGGGTAGAGGGAATGGAGAAGGGTAGGAAGAGAGGAGAGGAGGAGAGGAGGAGACGAGGAGTGGAATGAAAGAGGAAAACTAATGGAATACATTTGGCAGACGGAAGGGAAAGACCGACATATGGATAAAGAAAAGGAGATAGAACTATGCGAGAGGGAAGGCAGAGAGGGGACAAGTGGGGAACGCGTAAGTTGGAGAGGAAGAAAGGAGGTGAGGGAAATTCGCCTGTGGATCGTGTGAAGAATGGTGAGGGAGAGTGAGAGGGAGATGGATGGTGGTGATGATGGTGATGATAGTGAGGGAGTGTGATGATACGATGAATGATGGTGGTGGTGGTGATATAATGATAATAATAATAATAATGATGATAATAATTATAACACTAATAACAATATTATTAGCAATAATGATGAAATCAATAATAACAACAACAATAAATATAATAATGTTAATAACGATACTACTTCTACTACTACTACTACTTCTACTATGATAACAATAACAATAGTAATGATAACAGTAATAATAACGATAAAAACAATAACAATAATGATAATAATAATAATAATATAAATGATAATAAAAATCAAATATTAATACCGATAAAACAAACAATGACACTGGTAACAACAATGATATAAAAAAATCAAAATATGAATAATAAAAAATGTAATAATGAATCAAAAACATCTCACCGTAAAAATAAACAAAGAATGAAAAGTGAATGATCATAATAATAAGAGATAAAGCAAAAATCAGACGAGAAGAATAATTCAATCAGTGATGTAATAAAAACAGAGGCTCGATTCAGCCCCGATTTTCATAACAAACAGGAAGGTGAGAAACAGTGTTGCCACGTCTCTTTATGAATGACAGTTTCACAGTTTGGAAATCTATGTTCAACAGATGCGGCTCTCATATGCAGGGCTGTGATGGATGCCTTTGTGAGCAGGATGAGGGACTGGGGAAGGAGGGAAGGAGGGAAGGAGGGAAGGAGGGAGGGAGGAGAGTTTTGGGGAAATAATGGGGAAGGGAGAGTGAGAGGGAGGGAGGGGAAGGAGGGAGGAGAGAGGAGAGTTAGGGGGGAATAATGGGAATGAGAGGATGAGAGGGAGGAAGGGAGAGAGAGAGTAGGAGGGGAAGAAGGGGAGGAAGGAGGAGGAGGTAAGGGGGAGAGAATTGGGGAGGGAGGATGAGACGGAGGGAGAGAGAGAGCCAGAGGGGAAGAGGGGAGGGAAGGAGGGAGGAGAGTTAGGGGAAATAATGGTGAAGAGAGAGGTGAGAAGGAGAAAGGGAGAGAGATAGTCAGAGGGGGAAGAGGGGAGGGAAGGAGGGAGGAGGGTTAGGGGGGATATAATGGGGAAGGGAGGGTGAGAGGGAGAGAGGAAGAGAGAGAGAGTCGGAGGGGAAGAGGGAAGGAAGGAGGGAGAGAGGGAATAAGGAGGGAAAAGGTCGGAGGGAGATGGAGGGAAGGAGGGAATTAGACAAACGGAAATGAAGGTAAGAAGGGAGAAAAAGGCTAATAAACATACAAAAAATGAAATAAAACGAGTAAGCGAGACATCTATATCAACCTACATCTCTCCCAATCGGCACACCCACATACATACAAACCAACCAGGGCATATGAACATCCGGATACAAAATTAAAGATTAACTAATTATCAACAAAAACGAAAGAGAAAAAAAGACAAAAGACACAAAACCTCAAACAAAAACGAAAGAGAAAAAAAAGACAAAAGACACAAAACCTCAAACAAAAACGAAAGAGAGAGAGAAAAAAAGACAAAAGACACAAAACCTCAAAGGACACAATTAAACCTGCAACCGAACATTGGCCGAACCAGCCCTCCGGAGGCACGGGCGTGAAGAGAAATGCCGGTCGAGGTTGAGGCGGAATCGCTATTCTCAAAGTTGCGGAAACAGACGATGTGCGGAAGGTCAGAGAGAGAGAGGAATCTGATTGAAATTGGTCTAAGATGATAATGGAAAAATTCCTCAAGGAAATGGAGGCCGGAGGTGATATTCTTTTTTTTTCTCTCTCTCTTTCTTTCTCTTTCCTCTTCTTTCTCTCTCTTCTCTCTTCTCTTTCTCTCTCTCTCTCTCTCTCTGTCTCTCTCTCTCTCTTTCGGGTATTGTGTGTGTGTGTGTGTGGGGGCTATTTTGAGGGGCTAAAGAAACTTTTATCCTTCTGAGCAAACAAAACTTCATGCTGAACACACAACACGCAAACGTATATTATATATATTATATATATATATATATATATATAATCATATATTAATATATAATAATAGCTAGTAATATATACTATAGTATATAATTAATATATATATATATTGATGTACTTATATATAGTATATATAATATAGTATATATATATAATTATATATAATAAATATATTTATTAATAAAATTATAGATATATACTCATACGCACAACATTAACACCATATTTGTAGTGCGCATCAACAAATTTTAGTTTGAAAAAAGCATAAATAAATAAATAAATAAATAATAAACCCAAAAATGCTACCCAAATAAAAACAAACGCCGTACAAATAAAAAAAATCACAAACAGCCAACTGCGAGGTAAAAACCAAACAAACAAAACAACCTGAAAATAAATTGTACCTGGAAAAAGATAAATAAATTAATCCCCGGAGACCTGAAGGCGTACACCGAACAGGCAATAATAACGACAAAAAGTTAAGATTAAATAGTCAGTCAGAGGCCCCGGTGCCAGAGATTATGAGGATGGGTAGGGGGGTGGAAGAGGTTGAAAGGAAATAAAGAGAGAGGTGGGAAAGAGGAGTAGTTGGAACTAGGGAGCTGTAAGGGGAGGGAAGGGAGGAGACCTTGTGCGAGAGTAAGAGAATGTTATCCGGACAGAGGCGAGATAGAGGGGAGGAGCTATTGTGGAAAAGGTGTAGTGGAGGGGGTAAGGGAGATGGCAGGGCGGGAGGAGGGTAGTAGAGAAAGGGGGACATAACAACACGAAAGAATCCATAATATTAATCAAGTTGATGGATAGGGAGACACAATAGGAAAAAGATCTGGGTAAGAGTGAATAGAATTTAGCGACGATAGGTGAGCCAACTTTTAGGCGAAGGGAGAAAGAAGGAAGGATTGTTTGGAAGGAAGGAGGAAAATCAGAGTGATGCGGAAGGAAAGGTTGAGGAGGTTTCTTGGACGTTCAATAACTCGGCTGGAGGGGATAAAATATACAGAAGCGTGAGGGAACCGAGGAGAAGGAGTGAAGAGAGAGGAGGCGTAAGACCGCTTTTAGTCTTAGGCGTTAAAAAGATAAAAATACAAAACTTACCTAGAAATTTCACGGTCTGGTCATTAAAAACTGGAGTGTGTGATAAAATATAGGAAAAGAGAAAAGGGTAAAGTCCACGGGGGTACGAAGAAAGAGACTGTGGGGGGGAGGGCTCCACGGTGCTTTATGGAAGGGAGGTGAGCGTGACGCACGATATTGATAATCGCGCCTAATTTTAATCCCCTATAGAGTTATCCATATTAAAAATCGTAGGACGAAAAACTGTTTTGGAAATGTCACTAAGCACAGCAAGTTATGTTGACGTATGTGTCGAGAGAAGAGAGAGAGAGAGGAAAAGAAGAGAGAGAGAGAGAGACTGATTGCCTGAGAGAAGACTGCACGAAGAGAGAGAAGAGAGAGAGGAGAGACTGAGAGAGAGACCGAGCAAAGAGAGAGAAAGAAGTGTGAGGAGACCAGAACAGGACGGCCAAGATAGACTAAGATGAGATGAGAGAAGAGAGAGAGAGAGCAAGAGAGGAGAAGCAATGAGAATCGAGACGAGAGACGTAGAGGAGAGGGGAGAGAGAAGACAAGACAGACAGAGAGACAGGAGAAAGACAGACTAACCAGAAGACAGAGAAAGAGGCCGTCCTCTTTAACCCTAAAAGGATTCGATTTCCAGAAAAATGTTAATGAGAACGACTTTTGGCATGATAAAGAATGGTAATGAGGAGGAAAGGAATATAGCGATAGAAAACCGAAAGATATAAACGGTAGAAATGTGTTGTGTCACAATATATTAGTGTACTATATATGTATTACTTCTATATATATATATATATATATATATTATATATATATATATATATATATTAATTATATATATAGACTATATAGATGAGAGAGGAGAGAGAGAACGAGAGAAGAGAGAAGGAGACGAGACGAGAGAGACGAAGAGAAGAGAAGAGAGAGAGGAAGAACAGACCAGAGAAAGAGACAGAAGAGACAGCTATAACAGAGACAGAGAGAGAGATGCGTCCTTTAAACCCTAAAAGGATCGATCCCAGAGAAATGTTAATGAGAACGACTTTTGGCATGATAAAGAATTGGTAATGAGAGGAAGAAATATAGACGATAGAATGAAACCAAAAATAGAACCTGAGCATAATGTGTGGTGTCTACATATATACTAATATTATGTATATATATATATATATATATATTATATATATATATATATATATATATATATATCTATATATATATATATATTATATATATATAGAGAGAGAGAGAGAGAGACAGAGAGAAGAGATCTCTCTCTCTCTCTCCTCTCTCTCTCTCTCCTCTCTCTCTCTCTCTCTCTCTCTCTCTCTCTCTCTCTCTCTCTCTTTCTCTATTTCAAAAAACAAGCATTCACTATAATTAATGAAGAGAGGACGACGCACAATCGGCGAGAGGTACACAGCAAGAGGCAAAGATGGGAATGAGGAAAGAGGGAAAGGAAG
>NW_020869885.1:570383-575383 GCF_003789085.1 Penaeus vannamei
TTCCTGGGACGTACTAAGTTCTCGCGAGGAAGAAAAAGAAGAAGTGGAAGGGGGAGAAAAATAAGAGGGGGGGGGGGGAGGGGGGATGGAGGGGAGGTGAGGGGGATGGAGGTGGTGGAGGTTTGGTGGTGGAGGTGTTGGGGGTGGAGGCGGAGGTGGTGGGGAGGAGGAGGTGGTGGGGGTAGAAGTGAAAGGGGGAGGAGGTGGTGATTGTGGTGATGGTGGTGAAGGTGGAGGTGATGGTGATGGAGATGGGGGAGTGGGAGGGGAGGGAGTTGGGAGTGGAAGGGGGTGGAAGGGGGAGGTGGAGGTGATGGAGAAGGGTGAGGAAAAGAACATGAAAAAGCAAAGGAAGAAGAAGCTAACGAAGTGGAAATAAAAAGAAGAAAAAAATTAAAACAGTGAAGTAAGAGCAAAAGGAGGAGAAAATGAAGAATAATGAGGTGATGATAATGATGATGAAGCAGATAATGAAGAAC
This sequence comes from Penaeus vannamei, assembly GCF_003789085.1. Classification (NCBI taxonomy): domain Eukaryota; kingdom Metazoa; phylum Arthropoda; class Malacostraca; order Decapoda; family Penaeidae; genus Penaeus; species Penaeus vannamei. The sequence continues at coordinate 570,863 of NW_020869885.1, forward strand.
ATCTTAAAAAAAACTGAAAAAGACATAACTATAACAAATGACCTTTCAAACATACAAAACAAAAAATCATAACAACACCCAGAGAGACAGAGAAAAAAAATACAACTCAATTTATAGACGATCCTTTTCCTCTCAAATCCTGAATTATATTGTAATTAGTTTTGGTGTCCCCCCCCTTCCCTCCCTCTCACCCCCAACCCCCTCCCCTCCCTCCCTCCATCCCCCCCTCCTCCCTCCTACCCCCACCACCCCCCTCCTACCCCACCACCCCTCCTAACCCCCTACGGAGCAACAATTTCGGTCCTGAGAGCGGGAGTTCAGCTGGTTTATATGCCATGCAAAATTATCCTTATATGTGCGCTGGAGGGGCTTCTATCACTGCCCTCAGGAGAACGGCGAGAAGGAAAGGGCTATCAGGTAGAGTGTACACATATGTTTACCAAATGGTTATAAAGCAGTGAGAGAGAGAGGGAGAGGGAGGGAGGAGGGAGGGAGGGAGGGAGGAGGGGAGGAGGGAGGGAGGGAGGGAGGGAGGGAGGAGAGAGAGGAGAGAGAAGAGAGAGAGAAGAGAGGAGAGAGAGAGAGAGAGAGAGAGAGAGAGAGAGAGAGAGGAGAGAGAGAGAGAGAGAGAGAGAGTTTTTTTAACAATAAATGGAAATCCAGATATATGTGAATGAATACGTTTAGTCGAAAATAATATTGAGTACATTGGTTAAACTATTTATTCTTCATACTTTTATGGCGATCATAGCATGGTCAACATCAGAAACGATAGTAAAAGAAATAACAGAAATAAAACAAAAGCAATAATAAAAAACAATAATAATAGTAACAATGCTTGAAAATTCTCTCCACATTCCTTCCCATACTAAGACTGGAAATTATGTGTGTATCTATTTCTATTATCATATTTATTTATCCATCGACTATCATTATTATGATAATATATACGTATTTTTTCTTTGGGGAGGGGGGGGGAGTGTTGGTCAAGGATGTTGAAAGAAAATAGAGGATGGTGGGGGGAGTAGAGGGGGGGGTGGAAGGGGTAGGAAAGGATGGGGAGAGGGGGGAGCAGAGATAGGGAGGAGAAACAGAGAAGAGAGGGGGGACCTAAGAAGGGGGTGGGGGATGACAGAAGAAGCCAGATTTTAATTTATCTTTGGGGGGGATGATTATTGGAAGGTAGGAGAGAAAGGAAGAGCAAATGAGAAGGGAGGAAAAGAGGGAAGAAGAAATAAAGGGAGGAGAGAAGGGAGTCAAGACGTAGAGGGGGAACGGTTACAGTAAAGAGGAGAAGGGAGAGGAAGAGAAGAAATAAAAGAAAGATAGGAAAGGGGAGAAAGAAGTGGAGGAAGAAAAGTAGAATTGGAAGGGTTGAGAAGTAGGAGAGAACGAAGACAGGAGAAAGTGGAATAGAAGTAGTATTTGAGGGAAGGGGGGAAAGAGAAGAGAAAGAAGAGGAAGGGGGATAAAGCAGAATAGAAAGGAGAAGAGGGAAAGAGTAGAAGCAAGTGGAATAGGAGAAGCATTAGAGAGGAGAGAAAAAGGAGAGAAAGAATCGGAAGGGGGGGGGGGGGTAGCAGAATGAGAACGAGTAAGAACAACAGAGAAAGTAGCAACTAGAAGAGGAGAGGTAGTAAGAAAGGAAGGAGCGAAAGCGGAGAGAAAGAGAGAAAGATATGGAAGGGAAAAGGTAGGAGAGGGGAGAAGAGAGAAGAGAAGAGGGAGAGGAGAGGAGAGGAGAGGAGAGGAGAGGGAGAAGAGAGAAGGGGGAAAGGAGAGGAGAGGAAGAGGAGAGGAGAGGGAGGGAGAGTGGAGAGGAGAGGAGAGGAGAGGAGAGGAAGGAGAGGGAGAGAAGAGGAGAGGAAAAGAGGAGAGGACAGTGAGAAGAGAGGAGAGGAAGAGAGGGAGAGGAGAGGAGAAGAGAGGAGAGGGGAGAGGAGAGAGAGGAGAGAGAGAAGAGAGAGAGAGAGAGGAGAGGAGAGGAGAAGGAGAAGCGAGGAGAGGGAGAGAAGAAGAGAGGGAAAAGAGAGAAGGAGAAGAAACAAGAGGAAGAAGAGAGGAGAAGAGGAGAGGGAGAAGAGAGGAGAGGGAGAGGAGGAAGAAGAGAGAGAGGAGGGAGAGGAAAGGGAGAAGAGAGGAGAGGAGAGGAAAGGAGAAGAAGAAGAGAGAGAGGGAGAGGAAAGGGAGAGAGAGGAGGGAGAGAGAGGAGAGGGAGAGGAGAGAGAGAGAGAGGAGAGGCAGCCGGAGGGACACAGCTGCCACTAACTTACAGCATGGAAAAGCCGTCGTTGATGTTAGGGAAGGAAATGGTACTGAACAAACACTGTCTCGCTTCTCTCTCTCTCTCTCTCTCTCTCTCTCTCTCTCTCTCTCTCTCTCTCTCTCTCTCTCTCTCTCTCTCTCTCTCTTCTCTCTCTCTTCTCTCTCTCTCTCTTCTCTCTCTCTCTCTCTCTCTCTCTCTCTCTTCTCTCTCTCTCTCTCTCTCTCTCTTCTCTCTCTCTCTCTCTCTCTTATTAATTTTTGGTCCTCATTCTCTTTCTTTCCTTTGGGTTTTCCATTTTTGATTACACGTCTTCTTTAGCTTCCTTCCCCCATCCCTTGTTTATTTGATCTTCCTCTCTCTCTCTCTCTTTCTATCTCTTCTCTATCTTCTCTTTCTCTGTCTCTCTCTCTCTCTCTCTCTCTCTCTCTCTCTCTCTCTCTCTCTCTCTCTCTCTCTCTCTCTCTCTCTCTCTCTCTCTCTCTCTCTCTCTCTCTCTCTCTCTCTCTCTCTCTCTCATCTATCTATCTCTCTCTATCTTCTAAACTGAGAATATTTATCTAGTCAGTTAGGTCATGAATAAACTTTCTTTTAAAGATGATTTATATTTTCTACTTTGCATCGTAAAGCACACCAGACTAACTTTTCTTTCCCTCCTCTTTCTACCATCTTTCTCTCGTCCTTCCTAACCACTCACTTTGCGTAAATTCTTGTCTTCTTTCTCTCTCATTTTTTTTTATCCCACCTCCTTCCTTCACTCTATCTCCCCCTTTCTCTTCTCTTTCACTTCCAGTCTCTCTCTCTCTCTCTCTCTCTCTCTCTCTCTCTCTTCTCTCTCTCTCTCTCTCTCTCTCTCTCTCTCTCTCTCTCTCTCTCTCTCTCTCTCTCTCTCTCTCTTTCGCTCTCTTTCTCTTTTTCTTCTTGTCCTCTCTCCCTCTCCTTCTTTATCTGCCTGCTCCCCTTCTTTTTTTTTCTATTCCCTCTTTTCTGTATTTCATTCCCTGTCCCGTTTCTCTTTCTCTGTTTATCTCTCTCTTTCTGTCCCCTTTCTTTCGCAGGGTCATTCTTTATCGCTATCTGTCTCTGTTTCACGTTCTCCTTCTGTTTCCTCTCTCTCCCTTCGCTTTTTCTCTCTTTGTCTCTCTTTCTATCTCCTTTCTCGCTAGCAAACTCTTCATTCTGTCTTTCTTTCAAGCTCTCATTTTGTCTCTTCTCCCCTCTCCCTTTCCCTCTTTGTCTCTCTTTTTTATCTCCTTTCTCGCAGTCAGACTCTTTACTCCGTCTTTCTTCCACGTTCTCATTTTGTCTCCTTTCCCCGCTCCCTCTACTCTTTCTCTCTCTTTATCTTCTTTCTCGCTATCAAACTCTTTATTCTGTCTTTCCTTCAAGCTTTCATTTTGTCCCCTCTCCCCGCTCCCTCTTGCTCTTTCTCTCTTTGTCTCTCTTTTTTATCTCCTTTCTCTTTATTCTTTCTTTTTAGCTCTCATTTTGTCCCCTCTCCCCGCTCCCTCTCGCTCTTTCTCTCTTTGTCTCTCTTCTTATCTCCTTTCTCGCTAGCAAACTCTTTATTCTGTCTTCCCTTTAAGCTCTCATTTTGTCCCCTCTCCCCGTTCCCTCTTCTCTTTCTCTCTTCGTCTCTCTTTTTTATCTCCTTTCTCTTTATTCTTTCTTTTTAGCTCTCATTTTGTCCCCTCTCCCAGCTCCCTCTCTCTCTTTCTCTCTCTCTGTATCTCCTTTCTCGCTTCTCGCTTCTCTCTTTTTTATTTCCTTTCTCTTTATTCTTTCTTTTTAGCTCTCATTTTGTCCCCTCTCCCCGCTCCCTCTCGCTCCTTCTCTCCCTGCCTGAAATACATTCACGCGCTCCCCCTTTCCTCTCCCTCTTTCCTTCCATCCCTCCCGCGTTCTCTCCTCGCCTTTACTCATGCTCTATAAATCTCCTCTCTTCCTCCCCTTGGCCAACTCTCACTTCCCTTCTCCCTTCTCTCTCTCCCCGAGTCTTTGTTGTAAGTTTCCCGCGTCTCACCTCTCTACTTTAATTCTCGTTCTCCTCATTCTTATCTCCCTCGTTCTCGTATCCTTGTCTCATTTCTGAAAAATTCGTTTTGTTTTCTTTCTTTCTCTCTCTATTTATCTATATGTTGTTCTATATTTCTCTCCCTTTCTCTTTCTCTTTCTCTCTCTCTCTCTCTCTCTCTCTCTCTCTCTCTCTCTCTCTCTCTCTCTCTCTCTCTCTCTCTCTCTCTCTCTCTCTTTCTATA
>NW_020869885.1:591035-595931 GCF_003789085.1 Penaeus vannamei
AAGGCCAGAAAAGGAATCCAGAATATCTGAAACAATAATTCAGAGATAATGAGAGGGGCATCAGGTGTCCTTACATTGAAACTTCCAGCATAAATACAAATTCTCGGCGGAGCTGCCTTGCGCCATCCTTGCATAATCATTAGTTTGTGTCCCATTCCACATTTGCCTTGTGCTGAACGCGGCTCCGTCCTTCGTCGCCGCTGCCCGCACTTAATGGCGCGTCCGATTTTTACCTCATTTTGAGCGCTTTGGGGGAGTCTAGACACATGCGCATACGTGGCAATGACATGAGCGCATTTGTAGACATGTCCGCACACACGGCGCATATTCACGTAAGTACACGCACGCACACTTAAGCGCGATCACGCATACACAATCAAGCATATATATTTTTTTTTCGACACAGGCAAAGACCTAGGGCTTAAACGGAGCCTCGGCGATCGTAAGGAATCCTGAAGGAAAAAAACAACGCGAACTCAAACTCAAACTCTCACTTCATGAACCTTAAGGAAGAGAGAAGAAAGAGAAGAAGAAAAAGACGAAGAGAAGAAGAAGAAGAAAGGAAAAAAAGACTTAAACGATCGCACATTTCACACTTTCAAAGGAGAGAGACGTGGATATCACAAACTCCATATCCACGAAATCATAAACATCCACCTCAGTGTGAACTCTGCGGCTCGCCTGCAAACAAGCCTATCCCTCACTGTCCCGGAGAGCTCAGATTTAGCTAGGAATCCTACAGCATTTTCGCCATTATCGGTCCCGACGGTGAGCACTGTGTTGCCGCCAGCCACTAAACTCAGCGTGAATAATGAGGGTACGGAGGTCTGGTAGCGTGTATTCATTTATTTCCAGCCTCTGCCGGGAACTGTAAATTTCCAGAACGTAGAGCCGCGCTAAGTTCTGGGATGGAATACTAAAAGGTGAGGGATGGCTGGTTCCAGACACAGGGCCACTATATCGCTAATTTTTCGGGGGGGGGGGGGGGGGGAGGAGGGTGTGATAAGCCATTTTGGTTTCAGGGTACCGTAGGTCTAAGGGCCATTTTTCCATCTTCGGTCCCCGTATGAAAATGAAGGTGCTAACTTGCAAGGATTTTATTTGTTGTGGGAGTTACTGCCTTTGGCCTCTCTCTTTGTATTGTTTATATAAAGGGTGTTTCCCCGACGATTTTTGAAGGGAGGAAGTTGGGATCTACGCGTCGAAATCCCTCCCTTTTCGGAAGAAAAAAGGGGGGAGGGAGGAAGAGAAGAAGGAGGATTTTTAAAAACCTAACCTCCCCTCCTACCCCCCCCCTCTACTCACTCCTCTCCTCCAACACCGCCATTAGCCTTGGTCTCTATGGCGGCCTGGCACTGCATTCACGCCGATTTCGCTAACCCTTTCGCTTGCCCCAACGATATGCCCTTCCCCCTCCTCCCCCTTCTCCTCCTTCCCCTTCCCCCTCCTCCCCCTCTCCCCTTTCCCCCTTTCTTTTCTGCTTCTCCTTCGCGCCATTTTCGCCCTCCTTATTTTCCTTCTGGCCGGAATGATTTAGATTCGCCCCACGAAAGGAAAATCGATGGTGCTTCATCATGAGCCGCTGCATGCATTAAAACAGATGAGGTGTTGATGGTGGTCGAGAAGTGAATTGCAGCATGTTGCAATTCCTCTCTTCTCCCCCCCCCCCTCCCCCTTTTCTCTCTTTTTTCTCTCTCTTCTATCTATCTCTGTGTTTCCTTCGCCCCCCCCCTCTCTCTTCTTTCTCTCTCTATCTATCTCTGTGTTTCCCTCGCCCCCTCTCTCTCTCTCAATCTATCTATCTATCTCAGTCTTCCCCCTCTCTGGCTCTCTCTCTCCTCCCTCCTCCCCTCTCTCTCCTCTCTCTCCCTCCCTCCTCTCTCTCTCTCTCTCTCTCCTCCCTCCTCCCTCCCTCCCTCTCCCTCTCCCTCTCCTTCCCCCTCCCTTCCCCCTTCTCCCCCCTCTCTCTTGCATATTCTCCGGGCGATCGCTCAGCCAAAATTCCCATTAGCTCAACTCTACATATCTAATAGCAGCCGGCTGAAGAGTGACATGCCCGCTCATCACGTTTGGTAATAGCTTGATGGGAGGGAAATTATAGCCACGCGTAATTCGCACACCACTTCTAGAACTTGATGAGCGAACAACTTCCCCTATTAACATCTAATGATTGTTTGTTGCCTAATGACAGGTTCATTATTTCCTACTGGTTTATTGTTCATAATACTTCTGCATATTCTTTGGTACTGTTATTATCTTTATTGATACTACCCTTTTCTGTTATTATTACATATTCTGTTTGTTTTGTTTTCAGCGCTTATTCGCACTGCATCCTCGTGGCCACTGACCGCTCACTCGCTTCGAAACAGTAAAAAGTTATTTGTTCAAACTCCGAATTCGAATCGGCTTGAGTGATAAAAGGTGACCATAGCGTTTTGTACGAAGTTCGATATCAATCCAATTAAGAGAAATGAAAAAGAACATCGGCAAAGCAATAAAAAAATCGTAATAATTTTCGTTGAATGATGATAAAGGGATTTCGGATATAGAGCGGTCATATAAAAATGGGGGGGGGGTGAAAAATGGAAAGCCAGATATATATGAAAAAAAAGAAACAAAGAAAAAAAAAAAAAAAAGTACCGGAAAAATAGAGTCCGCAGTCGCCATCTTTATATTACCTTGCTAGCGAGTATCTAGTCCCCTCTTCAACCTTTTGCCTTCACCCCCCCTCTCCCCCAGCCCCAACCCCTACGCCCTAAAATTAAGCAGGACTCAAAAAAAAAAAAAAAAAAAAAGTGAAAGAAAAAACAACAGGGATGATTATAACAACACTAGCCTTAGGCAAAAGGCTTCAATGGCTGCCGTCCCTGTTAAGACCAGAGGAAATATATTCTACAAGTTTAATTACTTTGCCCAACTCGTTATCAATCTAATTTACACATTCATTAAAACTTCGAGAGGACTTTTCCAGAAGTGCTATCAAATCAAGTAGAGGCTTTCGCACTGTGTTCTCTTATATTCTTTCCTCCAACCCCGCTACCCCTTCGTCCTCGCCCCTCCTAGTCTTCTTTCTCCTCTCTTCCTCTCCCCCGACTCTCCATCTCCCTTCCTCTATCATCCCCACTTCTTCATCTTCTCCATCTTCTCTCTCCTTTCTCGTTCTCTTATTCTCCCTTCTTTTCTTCTCCCCTCCTTCACTCCGCATCTTCTTCCTCTCTTCCCCTTCCTCAAGCACTGAACCCCACCTCTCCATCTCCTCCCATCCCTCTCCCTTTCCTCTTTTCCCTCCTCCCCTCCCCTCTCCTTCCCCCTTTCCCCCTCCTTCCTCCTCCCTTTTCCCCCTTCCCCTCCCTTTCCCCTTCTCTCCTTCTCTCCTTTCCCTCCTTCCTCCTCCCTCCTCCCCCCTTCCCCTCCTTCCTCCTCCTCCTATCTTCTCTTCTCTCGTGTATACTTCATGTACAAACATACCGTCCTCTTCATCTACTACTGAACAACCTCCATCAGTGTCTTCTAAGATGACTTGTAAATGACTCGCTAGACTTTCTAAGCATGCACCGACGGGCGTTATCTGACTCCACTTTGCATAATTTTCTTCTTTTTTTCTTTTTCCTTTTTTTTCTTTTACGCAAAGAAGAGAGAGTGGAAGGCAAGGAAGGGAGGTAGACGAAGAAGGATGGAAATAATGATAGGGAGGAAACTTTTTCTTTTTTCAGTTTTCTTTCTTTGTTTTTCTTTTCTTTCTTTCTTCTTTTTTTTGTGATAATATTATAACAAAGAAAAGGAAGGAGAACAGAATGAAGAAAATAGAATAAAAAATCCTCCTTTTTTTAATTTTTTTTTTTTCTTTCTTCCTTGTTCTTCCTCCGCAATGATATCATAACAAAGAGGCGGAAGGAAAACAGAATAAAGAAAAAAAAAATATATATATATATAATTACATTTTCCTCCTTTTTTCCATCTCTTTCTCCACCAAGATAATACATTCGCACGTACACTTAACAGGCCCTCCCATGGCTCACAGGCACAATACCTTTCAGAGGGCACTGGCACCAACACCTCGACCTCCGTACATCTCCGTGCATCACCGCTCCTTGTGTGGTTTAATTCCGCCCTGGACAGACTACATTAAGTTCCTCAGTTAGGCCAATTTCCACTCTTTACTTATGGCTCACCTTCGCTAGCCCATTCATTTTCTACGTTTGCATAATGTACTGCCTTAATCAACATTGTTTATTCCATTTCCGGTTGGTGGAGCATTTCTCGCAGAGGCTCATTCGTATTCCTCCTGTTTGTAGGCTTCTCTTGCTTGCTTCTTCTCCTTATTCCTTCTCTTTCTTCTCTTCTTTCGTCTCTTTCTTCTAATTATTTTCCTTCTCTTTCTATCGTCCTCTCTTCCTAATTGATTTGAGAAGGAAGGGAGGGATGGAGGAATGGAGAAAGGAAGGAAGGAGGGAAGGAATGGAGAAAAGAAGGAGGGTAGGAAGGAGGGAAGGAATGGAGAAAGGAAGGAGGGGGAAAGGAATGGAAGGAGGGTAGGAGGGAAGGGGGGAAGGAAGGAAATAAAGGATAATATCGTCTTCCTGTCTTCTATCCTCCTTCTTATTTCATTCTTCCCAGACGTTTTCCCTTCCTCATCCCAAGTGAAATAATGGAATAGAAAGAAAATGATAAGAAGAGAAAAAAACAAAGAAAAAAAAATATATATTGAAGCCTATCGTCTTCCTCCGTTGCTTATTCCCTTTTCTTCTGTTTCTCTTTCACACACACGTACGTTTTCCTTCGATTCCTCTGAGTAGACTCCTGGCGTCTGTAGCTCATTTCTATCTAACACCCTTTGTTGTTCAATTTCTCTCTTCCACTTTTACTCTTTTTTCTCCCTTGACTAACACTAATACA
>NW_020869885.1:596529-599029 GCF_003789085.1 Penaeus vannamei
CAAGTCTCACTCTCTCTCTCTCTCTCTCTCTCTCTCTGCTCTCTCTCTTTCCAATCTCCCCCCCTCTTTCTCCATCTCCCTCCCCCCTCTCTCTTCTTTCTTTCTCTTCTCTCTGTTACCCCCCCCCCCCCCTCTCTCTCTCTTCTCTCTCTCTCTCTCTCTCTCTCTCTCTCTCTCTCTCTCTCTCTCTCTCTCCTCTCTCTCTCTCTCTTCTCTCTCTCTCTCTCTCTCTCTCTCTCTCTCTCTCTCTCTCTCTCTCTCTCTCTCTCTCTCTCTCTCTCTCTCACCTATCTCTCTCACTCACTTTCTCTCTTTTTGTCTTTCTCTCGTCATCTCCCCCCCACCTTTCTCTCTCTCACTCACTCTTCTCTCGTCTCTCTCTCTCTCTCCATCTCCTCCCTCCCCTCTCTCTCTCTTTTTCTCTCTCTCCCTCTCCATCTCCCTCCCCTTCCCCCCCCTCTCTCTCTCTCTCTTTCACTCACTCTCTCTCTCCCCCCCCCCCCCCCCTTCTCTCTCTCTCCCTTCCCCTCTCTCTCTCTTACGATATTTATTTCTTCTTTTTCACTTTGCGATTTACTTCCTCTCGGCCGAGTTTGCTTCTTCATCTGCTTCTCCCTTCACTAACTTAATTTACTCCTCTGCTCATTCTAATATAAAGCGACTTTACAAGTTCACTTTATTCCTGTTGCTGGGCGCACTTAATACCAAGTCATATCTTTGGTGTACTAAGTGGCTTCCCTTCCTATCATATACAACTTACTGTTCCCTCTTGTGCAATGCCATTTGCTCTCTCTGAGTTCTCTCTTTCTCTTTCTGTCTCTTTCTGTCTCTTTCTCTCTCTTTTCTTTCTGTCTCTGTCTCTTCTCCTCTCTCTCTCTCTCTCTCTCTCTCTCTCTCTCTCTCTCTCTCTCTCTCTCTCTCTCTCTCTCTCTCTCTCTCTCTCTCTCTCTCTCTCTCTCTTCTTCTCTCTCTCTCTCTCCTCTCTCTCTCTACCTTTATCCCGTTTTTCTCCCTCCATTCTTCCACTCCTATCGTTTCTCAACATATTTTTATAAACACCATTGTACAATGCTACATGCCCCCCCCTACCCCCCCCTAACCCCATCCCGGAATGTTAGACACTATCACTCGCCTCTAACTATCTATCCTTCCCGCCATGTCTATTTTTGCCTCATTTCACTTTAATATAACGAAGGGGGGATTGCAAAAAAGTTGGCACAAGCAAACAAATGAAATCTATGTACATAATGCAGAGACACTCATACAGAAGCATGTAAGGGTTTGCAAATGCTATAATCCCGGGTAAGTGAACATGAATTCGTACTTACGGGCTTGAGTGTGCTTTTATTATTCATTGGAAAGCATGGGGAGTGGTGTAACGAATCAGTGTGATTATGTGTCTTTTTTTTACAATACTATTCGTGTGATGGTAAGTTTGCGCAGACACATTAGCTGTGTCTACCTACCTCGTGTTTTTTTTTCTCAATCTATATATCTGTCTCTGTCTTTATCTCTCTCTCTCTCTCTTTCTTTCTCTATGTACCTATCTATCTGTCTCTATCTTTATCTCTCTCGCTCTGTCTCTGTTTGTCTGTCTGTCTGTCTGTCTCTCTCTCTCTCTCTCTCTCTCTATCTATCTATCTATCTATCTATCTACCTATCTATCTGTCTATTTATCTATCTATCTCTATGTGTGCCCCTCCCCCCCACACACACATTTACAGATATACAGTATATACCCAGGCACAGACTGCATCTTTTACGAATCAAAAATGATCTTGCAATAAAAAAAAGAACGCTTATCAAAAAGTGATGTTTATATGAAAAAAATATACATATAAACCTGAAAGACAGAAGAACAGAAATAACATAAAAATGAAATATATTCCCTGTAAGAAGCTCTACATAACACAATCTTAGACAGAGAAGTCATTTTGAATTATAAACGTTTTTCAGATTACCTCATAGCCAAACTTCAACCAAAGAGAACATATGTGAATTAAAAAGATCAAGGCAATGCTTTTCATAATCCTCTTCCATTATATACAAATATCGACGATCACCATAGGGAAATCCACATGGAAATCCACAATCCACACGGAAATTCACACGGAAATTCCACCTGAAAATCTACCTGGATATCCACCTGGAAATTCCACCTAGAGATCCACCTGAAAATTCACCTGGAAATGCCACCTAGGATGATCCACCTTCAAATCCACTTGGATATCACATAAAATCCACCTAGAGATCCACCACAAATCCACCTGGAAATCCACCAAATCCACCTGCAAAGTGTTAGTACAAGCCGTTGTTAGAGTCCCTTCTTCCCGAACGGTTGGGCGTCTCACTTACCGGATCCGAACTGTTTAACTCCAGCGACCGGAGAGCTCTGGAGGGCGCCGTGGGGGAATGTACGGCATGGGCTAGCTGGCAGGAAGGATTGGAAAGGTCAGTTACTATAAAGGTGACTCAAGGAGCCCTTACGTAGCTAAAAGGC
>NW_020869885.1:609029-616529 GCF_003789085.1 Penaeus vannamei
ATATTTATAGATATGAATAGGTGAATATACATATAGACAGATAGGGTATTCGTAAGGTGTCGTGGTGTGGTGTGTGTGTGTGTGTGTGTGTGTGTGTGTGTGTGTGTGTGTGTGTTGTGTGTGTGTGTGTGTGTGTGTGTGTGTGATAGAAGATATACAGAGCGGGAGAAAGACACTATAAAATGGCTTCTCTTTGCCTGAATCCTCTTCACACCTTATTCTATCTTTAATTCTCACTTCCCGTCTCTTTCCTCTCCATTACTCTATCTCTCCACTTCTATTTCTTATTCCTCCTGTTATTCCTTCCTACTTTCACTAACCTTGAATCTGTCGCTCTGTTTCCTATTATATTTACCCCTTAATTTTTTCCCCTCTTAAATTTCAAGTCCAAATCCCTTTTTCCCTTTAATCCCCATCCATCCCCCTTTACCCCTTTACCCCTCCCCCCTCCGTCTTCCTCCTGCCCCTTTCCTCTCCCTCAGACTCCCCTTCCCCAACACCCCTCCCACATCCGTCACTCCCTCCCCACACCCCTCCCCCATCCGTCTTCCTCCTGCCCCCCTTCCTCCCCATCCGAATCCCCCTACTAACATCCTATTACATTTCTCCCCTTTCCCCTTACTTCCCCATCCGTCCCCCCCCCCCAATCACCCCTCCCTCTTCACCCTTCCAGCAGTCCATTTCCCGACGATGTAGGGGAGGGGCGGGGGGGGGGGAAGGGGCGGGGAGATGAATTTGTTATTTGTTTGTTTGTAAGATGATCTAATTGACGAGGTGTGAGCCAAGGTGTGTTTGTAATGCCCTTCTTGATTTACGAATTCGTTCAATTTGGACCTGGCAAGCGGGAAGGAATCTTAGTAGGCACACACAGGTTTAGTGTATACTTGTGTGTGTGTGTGTGTGTGTGTGTGTGTGTGTTGTGTGTGTTGTGTATCTGTTGTGTGTGTGTGTGTGTGTGTGTGTGGTGTGTGTTGTGTGTGTGTGTGTGTGTGTTGTGTGTGTGTGTGTTGTGTGTGTGTGTTGTGTTTTGTGTTTCTAAAGATTAACATTCAGATCGTAAAAATGAAAATAGATATAACAATATCAACATTTCCTATATAAAAAGCATGTGTTTATACTAATTTGTGACTGAAAATAAATGAATAAAGATGTAGAGCGTGAAAGTGGGGGGTGAGGGTGAGGGGTGAGGGGGGGTATCAGTTTATAATGGTCTTAATGGGAAGATCTTCAGGGATTCTTCAACTTCTTTTGAGGTGATAATTTAGTGAAAAATATATGACCTATCCTTATATCCTTATCCCCGTCTGTCTTCATCCTTCTCTCTCTCTCCTTCTCTCTCATCTTACCTCCTCCTTCTCACCTTCCCTCCTCCTTTCTCCCTCCATCCCTCTCACCTTCCCTTCTCCTCTCTCCCTCCCTCCCTCCTTCTCACCTTCCCATCTCATTCTCTCACCTTCCCACCTCCTCTCTCCCTCTCTCCTTCTCACCTTCCCTCCCTCCTCTCTCACCTTCTTCTGTCACTCTCACCTTCCCTTCTCCTTCTCCACCTCCCACCTTTCTCTCACCTTCCCTCCCTCCTTCCTCTCACTTTCCCACCTCATTCTCTCACCTTCCCACCTTTTCTTTCAAAACCTTCCCTCCCTCCTTCTCATCTTCTCTCTATCCCTCTCACCTTCCCTTCCTCCCTCTCTCATCTTCCCATCACACTCTCTCACCTTCCCTCCCTCTCTCACCTTTCCCACCTTATTTCTCCACCTTCCCTCCCTCCTTCTCACATCCTCCCAGCACATCCTCTCACTCTCACTCTCTCCCTTTTTTTTACCTTCCCATCTCCACCCATCCTCCAACCTTTTCTCTCTTTTTTTTTCTCTCTCTTTTCTTTTTTCTTTTCCGTCAAGGGTTCTCGATAATCGGAGCCGATTTACGAGCGGCGTTTTGGGTGGGGGATTCACGTCATTATAACAATTGAATCCAGTGAAATTAGGCTCGTAACTCTCGGTGCATTTAACCCCTCGTGCAACATATGGCCCTCCGCCGTGCACCGCTGTTTACGAGCAGGTACTGTGTACTTACGGTGTAACTCACACAGGGAGGGGGGATGGTAGGGGGTGGAGGGTAGGGGGAGGGGGGGTGGTGGGTGGGGGGGATGGAGGGTGGGATGGAGGGGGGAGGGGGGTGGAGGGTGGGGGTTGGGGTGGATGGGGGGGTGGGGGTGCTCTCTTGTCTTCTCTTGAGGGCGGGCGGTCTATAAGGGGGGTTAGGGGTGGAGAAGGGAGGGGAGGGGATGGAGGGGTAGGGGGTTGGGGTGGGAGGGGTGTGATGGGAGGGAGGGGAGGGGGTGGGGGGTGGAGGGTGTAGCGGGGGAGGGTGGAGGGGAGGGGGGTGCTGGGGAGGTTGAGGGCAGGGGCGGGGGGGGGGTCGGTGGGGTATGGAAGAAGGGAGAGAGTGAGGATAGTATAGGGTTGAAAGGAGGGGGGGGAGGGGGAAGGAGTATGGGGGGGGGTAAAGGAAAGGGTAAGAGATGGTATGGGGTAAGGTATTTGAGGAAGAAAGGGTCGGGGGGGTATGGTGGGTAGGGGTATGAGGTACAGGGGAAGGAAGGAGGGTAGGAAGTGGTGAGTAGAGGTAAAGGTAGAGTATAAGGTTTAGGATAAGACGAAGAATTACGGGTTGAGAAGGGATAAGGATGAAGGAATTGGAAAGTGGGGAAGGAAGGGGGAGGGGTAGAGGGGGTGAACTGGAAGGGGAAGGGGGGGAGCCGCACTTAAGGGAAAGGGGTGTGATTGATGAGGGTAAAGGGAAGAGGGTGCTAAGGGTGAAAGGTACATTAGGGTGATTTTGTGATTTTTTTTTTTTTTTTTTTTTTAAGTGGAGATTTGTGAAGGAATCTTTGCGGGATCCGAAATAGGTGAAATGGGAAAATAGGTGGAGTTCTGGCATAAGAACCGATGTTGAGGAACGATGTAATGGAGGAATAGGAAGAGGAGAGGGGGTAATTTTTAACTCTCTCTCTCTCTCTTCTCATTCTCTCTCTTATCCCCCCCCCCTCTCTCTCTCTCTCTCTCTTATTCTCTCTCTCTCTCTCTCTCTCGTATTTTCTCTCTCATTTTCTCTCTCTCTTATTCTCCTCTCTTCATTCCCTCTGACACTTCCTCCTCCCCCCTCTCTCTTTCTCCCTCCCCCCCCCCCCACCTATCTATCTATTTATCTATCTGACCAAAAAAGGCAAATTCCCCCAAACCACAGACCCGTCTCAAGCACACTGACTGACGTACGGTATCAAATGATTAGGTATTGGTCAATCCAGCGGTATGATCTTGTATACACATTGCACTCGGCTCATGATAAGATTGGGTGACGTTTCTCTCTGATCGATACGGAGTGATTTTTGCAAATGAATTCTGATATATTATTTATCATTTTTATAATTTTATTATTATGATAACAATAATAACTATTATTGTTTATTATTATTATTATTGTTGTTTTATTTATCATTATTATCATTATTATCATTATTATTTATTGTTATTATTATTTTATCATTATATTATTATTATTATTATTATTATTATTATCATTATTATTCATTATTATTATTATTATTATTATATTATTATTATTTTATTATATATCATTATCATTATTTATCGTTATTAAGTCTTTTATGGAATATTATGAAAAAACATTATTATCATATATCTATTATCTGCATACACCATATAATATATATATACACAACATATACAATATATATAAATAAATAACACACACACACCACAAAACAATAGAAACCCCAACAACAACACAACACACACAAAGAATCCGCCTCATGCCACACAAATAAAAACAGACAGCACAAAGGGACCCCGACGTCATATAATTGAAATAATATGGACTCTCGCCTCATACAGACTTCCCATAATTACATCACATCAGACGAAATGGAAAATGAATTCGTTCCTGAAACAGATGAGGGTTGTAAATTATAAAGAAATTCATAATTCATCTGTAATCATAAGAGTTATAAGGGTAATTCTTCTGAAGTAACGATGATAACGCTCGGCAGTCAAATTTCTTGAATTTATATTTTTTTTCTTTTCTTGTGTTTTCTTTCCAAATTTCTTGTTTTTTTAAATCTTTCTTGTGTTTTCTTTCCAAATTTCTTCAATTTATTTTCTTTTTTTATCTTTTCTTGTGTTTTCTTTCCAAATTTCTTCAATTTCTTTTTTTTTCTTTTCTTGTGTTTTTTCTTTCTAAATTTCTTGAATTTCTTTTTTCTTTATATTTTCTTGTGTTTTTTTCCTTTCTTTCTTTCTTCTTGTTCCCGTTATATACATGTTTTTTTGTTGTGTACATGTTTTTTTTTTTTACATATCTATCTATTTGTCTAGCTGTCTACTTTGCGCAGATATACAGTTTTATATGAAAAAGATAATGATGATAATAATAGATAAAGATAAATCAATTAATAAATGAAGCGTGTGTGAATGGGTATCGTAAATATTACCCGTTTAGTCTTTGGGAAAGATTGGCCTTTTTGACGCTAATGTTAATCAATAAATTATTTCTGAAAATTAGCCCCATGGAAAAAAAACTCGTTTTAAATCATAAAACCGACATACGTACATACACGCCCGTTTAACCTTGTTATCTTAGATTTACCAAGTGAACTTTCCTCCTCCCCTTCCTCCTTCTCCACTGTGCTCCTCCCCCTTTTCTTCCTCCTCTTCCTTTTCCATTCTATGCTCCTCCTTCGTTTCCGCCTCCTCCTCCTCCTTTTCCTCCTTCTATTTCTCCTTTCCCCCCTCTTTATTCTACTCCATCTATACAGTCTCCTACGCCTCCTCCCCCACTCATGTTCCTCCCTTCCCACTTCTTCCTCTTCCTCCTCTTCCACCTCCATCTCCTACTCTCGCTACTCCCTCTTACCCACTCCCCCTACCTTCCCTCCACTTCTCCTCCCTGCCCAACCCCACCCCCACCCCTCCCTCCCACCTCCCCCTTTTCCTCCTCCCACCTCCTTTCCCCCTTCTCCCTCTTATCCACTCCCCTACCCCTCCTCCCCTACCCAACCCCACTCCCCCTTTTCCTCCTCCCTCCCCATCCCCTTCATCCATCCCTCTTCCCCCCTTCCCATCCACCCCACTTACACCCAACCCTCCCCTTCATCCCCCCCAACCCCCTCCCCATACCTTCCCCCCCCACCAGGCCATACGTCCTCCCACCTCCCTATCCCCCCTTACCCCCCCCCCACAAGGCCATACCCCCCCCCCCCCCCCGCCGTCCCGCCATTAAAGAGCAAGGGCGCCGTAAACTATCACTATGTCAAGAACACAGAGATACAATTATGGGCGGGGCGACGACCTGCCGGAGGTCTCCTTCAGCGACGCACGAGAGGGAGAGGGAGAGGAGTGGGGGGGGGGGTCGTCTCGCTGTTGCCGTAATCTGTCTCTCTCTTTTTTTTCTCTCTCTCTCTCTCACTCTCTTTCACGGTCAGAGGGCGCTGTGTGGTAGGGCGTTTTTTTTTTTTTTTTTTTTTTTTTTTTGTAATGCTTGATTTGTTTGGGGTATTTGATTGTGTTTTATTTTTTATTTATCTTTTATTTTATTATATTATTTTTTTTTTTGGGGGGGCTTAGTGGGCGAAGGGGTTAGGTTTAAAAAAAAAATCTCTTTTTCTTTTCTCTCTTCTTTCTTTTTTTTTACTTTTTTTTTTTGGGGGGGGGGGAGGGATGTATGGATAAGGCGCGATTTATTGATTCCATCCTTTTTCCCTGTTTTATGATGTTTCCCTTTTCTCCTCAATTTTGTCCATGCTATTTTTTTCTTCTTTATCATTTTATTTCACCATTTTTTCTCTCACTATTTTATTTTGTTTTAGAAAGATCCATGGCAATCTCCCCCTTCCCCCTTCTCTCTCTTTCTTTATATATATATATATATATATATATATATATTATATATATATATATATATATCTATCTATCTACTCCCTACCTACTTACCTATCACTCCATCTATTTATCAGTCTATCTATCTATCTACCATTTAATTTATCCATCTATCTCCCATCTTACCTATTTATACATCACTACTACATCTGTGTCTATAAACTTCTATTTCACTCTTAACAAAAACGAAATAGATGCCATAATAAGATAAATAAATAAATAAATAAAAACAGAAAACACATACCTTTTAATTCATATAAGGTTATGAATTCCAAGATCATTTTATTAAGTGTCACGATTACCCAGACTAATTATACATCAAGCTCATTAAAATTGATATATGGGTGGGGAGTGGGGGGGGGAGGGGGCATCTCCTCGTAAGGAAAAAAAGGGACATAAATTATCTACAGTCATTTCAAGTAGCTGTGCCCCTCCCCTTACTCCCCTTCCCCCCCCTCTCCCCCTCTCCAGCCTTGTCTTCCCCTACTCTCCCCTTCACCCCTCCCTCCTACCCCCTCGTAATTTCTCTCTATCCTATCCCCCTATCCCTTTTATCATTCCCCTTCCCCCCTTCTCCCTTCTCCCGTCTACCTCTGACCCCCTCAACCCCCCCCCCCCGGACCTTTTTTGCTCTACCCTTCAATTCTCTCCCTTTTTCCTCCTCCCTCTCCTATCCTTTTCTTCCTGTCTCCTTCTTCCTGTTCGCGAGTTCTAATCCTCCTCTAACCCCCCTTTTCCCTTCTCCCTCTCCCTTCCCCTCCCTTTTTTCCCTTTCTTTCTCCCCTTTACCCCCCCCCCCTCACTTCCCCTCTTCCTCGCCTTTCTTCCCCTCTCCCGTCCCTTTCACCCCCCCTTCCCCTCCTTCTTTCTCCCTCTTCCTCCATCACACCCCTTACCCCCTCTCTCCCTCCCCCCTGTAGAACGCAAGCCTTTATAAAATCATCAACGAGAAGGGGGTGGAGGGAGGGGGAGGGGGAGGGGGCGCCGGTGTCCGTAAAGGCTCGAACAGATGACATTAACTGGCGAACTAAATGACCTGGTGGACGACTCCGGGGGGGATATGATCCTTCCGTTAAGGGAGCGTAAGGTCGTCTTTTGGGGGACCTCGTGCTTGGGTGTTAAATGCCCGTCTTATGAGCAGAGATAGAAGTACTTGTTACTTAATATTTGTTGTATGAGGAAGGGTTCATGGGTCGTACAGGGAGGGGAGGGAAGGGGAGGGGAGAAGAGGGGAAGGGGAGGGGAAGGGGAGAGGAGGGGAGATGGGAAGGGGGGAGTTAGTTTAATGTCAGTTGGGAAAATTATATAATAGGCGTGAGAGTTATGATACATTTTAAGTGTTTTTTTTTTAACTCTCTTGGAATTGAAATGAATATGTTATATGTTTTATTCATTGGTGATAGAAATGTTTAGTAAATTGTAAGTAATATCGATCACATTTCTATTACTTATCATTTGATAATATTCACTGACATCTGTTCTTCGCAAACAATTACTTGCACATCTAATAAAGTTGATTATAATTGCAACAAATGCATATTACTGA
>NW_020869885.1:621529-627862 GCF_003789085.1 Penaeus vannamei
TACCCCCTATCTTTACCTCTCTCTCCTCCTCCTCCTCCTCTTCTTCCTCCTCCTCCTCCTCAGCCCCTGACCAAAATCCCAACCCCAAAGACCTCAAGGACGAACTTGAAGGGCGACGCACGTGCGAGAGGGAGACCAAAAGACCGAATCTCACGCCCGAAGACCAAAATACGAGGGCGGTGGTTTAACCCTTTCCTCTCCCGGCGAACGAAATTGTAAACTTCGACTATTGGTCTAAACTTTGTCAGTGACAGTAAACTTCGATATTGATAGGCGAACTACAACAAAGGAAATAAATCGGGTGACGTGTGAACAAAACAGAACAGCGTGGAGAAGAGAGAGATAGAAGGGGAGAGTTATTGGCGTCGCGAGAACAGAAGAGTGAAGGGATGAGAGGAGAGAGGAAGGTGAGAGGAGGAGAGGGAGGAAGTAGGAAGAAGGGGGATAGGGAGAGAGGGAGGAAGTAGGAAGATGGAGGGATGAGAGAGAGAGGGACGTAGCAGGAAGAAAGGGGTATAAGAAGGAGGGAGGTAGGAAGAAGGAGGGATAAGAGAGAGAGGGAGGAAGTAGGAAGAAGGAGGGATAAGAGAGAGAGGGAGGAAGTAGGAAGAAAGGGGTATAAGAGGGAGAGGGAGGAAAAGAGAGGGAGAGGGAGGGATGGAGTGATTGAGATGGAGAGATAAGGAGAAAAAGGGAGAGAAATGAAGTTATGGGGGAGGGGAAGGGAGACGCAAAGAGGAAGTAAGAGACAGATAGATGGAGAGAAAAAAAAGGGCGGAAAGAGGGAGATAGAGGAAGGTCCTTAAAGATGAATAAGACATTTAAATGCTTTCCTGTAACACAAGGGAAGGGAAACACGCCCCCTATAGAAATCTCCTTTTTTAGAGTCTATAGTAATTTGGAGAATAGCGACCGGCGCGATAAATTTCCGAGGCTAGGGAAATTGCTTTCTGAAATCCTCAAGGCTAAATTTATTCTCTTTGTCTCTCTCTCTTCTATCCACCGCCCTTCGTAAATAATCCGCCGACAGCTAAAATAAAAAGAAAGAAAAGAGAAGAAAAAAATGAAAATAAACATGAAAAATAATGAAAAAATAACTAAAATGGAAAAGAGAAAAAAGGAAAACAAACGCAAAAAAAAAGAATGAAAAAACAACAAAAAAGAGAAAAAATAAATAAAGAGAGAGAGAAAAAAAATACACCAGATCAAGAAAGAAAAATAATCTTCAGTGATCTACAGAAAAAGTTTCAAGACGATACCGGATCTCCGTGTTCAAAAGTCGTTCAAAGAATGGCCGAGAGGGATCACTTTATTTCTCCAGAAACAGATGACGATCATCCGCGTTACCGCTGCGCCATCTATTGCGAGCTTAGGAACACGTTCACACGGAAACCTTCTCGTGATAATTGAACATTCGGCGGCTTCAGGCAACGCTTAGGCAGTCGATTCCTGATGGTTAGGATAATGGAAGTTGGTGTGTGTGTGTTGGGGGAGGGGGGGGGGGCGTGTGCGTTGGATGATGAGGGGGGGTGTTTGGGAGGGGGTGCGTGTGTGTGTTTGGGGATGGGGGTGCGTGTTGGGTGTGTGTGGGGGGGGGGGGCGTGTGTGTATGTGTGTGAATGTGTGTTTGGGGGATGTGCGTGTGTGTTTTGGGGGCGTGTGCATGTGTATATGTGTGCGTGTGTGCAACGCATTCTGTGTGCCCGTGTATGGGAAAGTTAATAGGTATATCCATACACATATAAACTACATGTACATACCTATATATGCATGAGTTCACAAAGGACCTTGGAACGATGGAACGAAATACCTAGCCAATGTGAACAAAGAAATAAATAGAAGTTTCCCGAAAAAGGAAGTCGAAGGAGCGAAACGATTTGGTAAATGTTCCTCTCGGCGGAAATAAAACAAACGGAGTGAAATGATCTGATTGGGAATTCATTAAGACTTCTAATTAAGGGGAGCTCTGGATTTTGAGCGAAATAAAGCGAAAAAGTGTGTAATGAATTGATCGTATCATATTGGGATGACTTAGCGGGCATTTGGAATAAATGGAAAGACTTACAGAACAATGACGAAATGATAAAATAAGTTTGTACCCTAAAATGGATTTGGCGACAGCGATAGCCTGATGATCGGGAGAAATTGCAACGGTGGAATAAAGAGGGAGGTAGAGAGGAAGAAAATAAAGAGGGAAAAGAAGTAATGAGCTATTAGCTCAGGTAGAAAGAGAGAGAGAGAGAGAGAGAGAGAGAGAGAGAGAGAGAGAGAGAGAGAGAGAGAGAGAGAGAGAGAGAGAGGAGAGAGAGAGAGAGAGAAGAGAGAGAGAGAGAGAGAGAATGAGAGACAGAGAGTAGGAGACAGGAAGAGAGAACAAAGAGGAGAACGAGTGGGAGAGAGAACCAGGGAAAGAGAGAAAGACAGAGAAAGAAAGACAAACAGACAGACAGAATCCCTGTTGCACAGAGCTTAAAAGAGAGCACTGAAGGAACACGAAAACTATATCGTAACGTGGTCTTTAATCAAGAACCGAGAAGCATCTCCAGTTGCCACATATAAACAAACATACTGATAAGGGAAAGACAAGTTAATGATGAAGACGACCTAGATCTCCCCACACCAAATACACACATATGTAATCAAAAAAGAAGAAGAAAAAAAAAAGAATACACACAAAAATAATACAGACACACACACATACACGCGCACACACACAAACACACACACAACATACACAAACACACACACACACACACACACACAAACACACACACACACACATAAACACACATAAACACACACATACACAACACTGGACCTCACACAACGACAGTCCATACTGCCTTACGCACACTTCACAACCACAACACACAACAAAACACCACAGCACACACAACCACACACCACACACACACAAACACACACAACACACACACAACACACAGCACACACACACACACCACGATATCTCCGAGGACCGTAGCAGTCCCTCCGTCGAATCCTAAAAAACCGGTAGCTGATACACATGGTTTGTGTGCACAGCGTGGAGGGCCAGCGCCACACCAAACCTAAACCCTCTGTGGTATTTCATTTTTCCCCCTCTCGCTCACCCTTCTCACCCTTCGCCCTGCTGGACAAAGGCCACTGCGAGGGGGCTGTAGGGGTTAGGGGGTATAGGGAGGCGGAGGTATAAGGGAGGGAAGGGAGGGGGGTTAGTTGGGAAGGAGGGAGGGAGAGGAGAGAGAGAAGGGGGAGGGAATGGTGAGAAGAGAGTGAGGGAGAGGGGATAGAGAGAGAGAGAGAGAGAAACAGAGAGAGAGAGAGAGAGAGAGAGAGAGAGAGAGAGAGAGAAGAGAGAGAGAGAGAGAGAGAGAGAGAGAGAGAGAGAGAGAGAGAGAGAGAAGAGAGAGAGAGAAGATAGAGAGAGAGAGAGAGAGAAAGAGAGAGAGCAATGACAAACAAACAAAACGACAGCACCTTTTCATCCTTCTTATGCATTCAGCACACATTTCCTCCTCATTTCTCATATGTAATTTCACACTAGTAAATGAAGATTAGACTTGGTGAACTATATTGCACGATGATCCTCAATGTTTTCAATTGGATGCAATAACTTAAATATACACGTCACGTGAGAGAAGTTGGGGAAGTTCACTGTGTGTGAGTGTGTTTATGTGCGTGTGTGTTTATGTGCGTTTTTTGTCTGATTATTCATGTATGCATGTCTGTGTCACGGAAATAGACACCCAATTATATTTCTCTCCATTCTTATCACCAACTAACTCTCCTGAAAAGTTACATAAACATAATCCACAGGTTATCGAGGCTTAACCCAGACGCGACGAGGTCCAAGTTGGCGACACAATGGCCTCGGGGTCTTAGTCGAACCAACACAATCAATAAAAGATATGACTTATTGAAATCCAACATGACTCGACATCTCCGACTTTCTGCAACTGCAAAGACAATGCTCCTGCAATCACAGACCCTAAAGGGAAGTAAAAAAAACACGAAATATAAGCGTTGGCGAAGCATACCCCCAGAGACATCTTTTGGGGGAGAACCGTAGCACAAACCAACAGAATATCAGCTGTTCAACCTGGTCGCGTAAGTTGTAAGTGAAGTAAAGGGAGGTAGAAGTAGAGGGAATTGAAGTAAAGGGAGATAGAAGTAGTGGGAAGGGAAGTAAAGGGAGGTAGAAGGTAAGTGGGAAAGTGAAGCAAAGGGAGGTAGAAGTAGTGGAAGTGAAAAAGGGAGGTAGAAGTAGTGGGAAGGGAAGCAAAAGGGAGAAGTAGTTGTAAGGGAGTAGTGGGAAGTGAAGCAAAGGGAGATAGAAGTAGTGGCAAGGGAAGCAAAGGGAGGTAGAAGTAGTGGTGAAGTAGAAGTAGTGGGAAGTGAAGACAAAGAAGGGAAGGGAAGCAAAGGGAGGTAGAAGTAGTTGAAGCAAAGTAGAGTGTGGGAAGTGAAGAAAAGGGAGGTAGAGTAGTGGAAGTGAAGGGAGGTAGAAGTAGTGGGGAAGTGAAGCAAAGGGAGATAGAGTGTAGTGGGAAGTGAAGCAAAGGCTTGCAAAGGGTAGAGTAGAAGTGGAAGTAGAAGTAGTGGGAAGTGAAGCAAAGGGGAGATAGAAGTAGTGGGAAGTGAAGCAAGGGAGATAGTAGTGGGAAGTGAAGCAAAGGGAGATAGAAGTAGTGGGAAGTGAAGCAAAGGGAGATAGAAGTAGTGGGAAGTGAAGCAAAGGGAGATAGAAGTAGAAGTTGGGAAGCAAAGGGAGATAGAAGTAGTGGGAAGTGAAGCAAAGGGAGATAGAAGTAGTGGGAAGTGAAGCAAAGGGAGATAGAAGTAGTGGGAAGTGAAGCAAAGGGAGATAGAAAAGTAGTGGGAAGTGAAGCAAAGGGAGATAGAAGGGAAGTGAAGTGGGCAAAGGGAAGTAAAGGGGGTAGAAGTAGTGGGAAGTGAAGCAGATAGAAGTAGTGGCAAGAGGAAGCAAAGGGAGGTAGAAGTAGTGGAAGTGAAGCAAGGGAGTAGAAGGAGTGGGAAGTGAAGTAAAGAGAGGAATAGGTACTGGCAAGTGTAGTTTCAGTGTCTGTCGTGAGTCTAGAATGAGGGCGTCGACAATCTTTTAAGGGAATTTGGGAGACTTCTTTGTAGACTCGCCATGTGATCTCGTCCTTCTGCCTATTGCTTTTCTATAGAAAGCGTAGGTCATACTTGAATGATGAAGAGAGGAAGAGGGAAGAGAATGAGTGAAGTATCTAGAATCTATTCTTTCACTCTCTCTCTCTATATATATCTATCTGTCTGTCTATCTATCGATCGATCTATCTCTATTTCTCTCTCTCTCCCTCATTCCCCTCCATCTTCCCTCATTTTCTCTCTTATCCCCTTACTCCCTCCTTTCCTCCCTATTTCTCTCTCTTATTCCCTCACCCTCCTTCCCCCTCTTACTATCTTACTGTCTCTACTCATCTCTTTTCTCTTCTATTTTTTCTCTCTTTTTTCCCGTTTTATCTCTTTCACTCGCTCCCTCCCTTCCTCCCTCTCTCCTTCCCACCCCTCTCTCTCCTTCTCTCCTCTCCTCTCTCTCTCTCTCTCTCTCTCTCTCTCTCTCTCCTCTCTTCTCTCGTCCTCTCCTCGTCCCTCTCTCCCTCCTCTCCCTCTCTCTCATCTACTCTCTCTCTCATCGTCCTCATCTCCACTCTCGTCCCCTCCCTCCCACCCTCCCTCACCTCTCTCTTCTTCTTACTCGGGTCCTCTTCCCTCCTCACTCATCGTCTCTCTCCTCTCGTCTACCCTCCTGCTCCCCTCATCCCTCCCATCCCTCCCTCCTCTCCGTCCTCAAAGAACAGCTCGCGCCCGCATGAGAAGCGCGTCACGGCAAAAAAAGGTGAGCGTGCGGAGCCATTGAAATATTCAGAGTGACACGCTCTCTGGCTCTCTCCCTCGCTCGCCTCCGCTTGCAGATGGCGCGGACGGAATCCACTCCTGTTTTCGAGATCAATGGCGAGAACGGCGAGGTCTTTTGGGGCTATTTTTGCAGGAGGAATGATGGCGAACGGGTCCTTATGGCTGTTTGGATGATGGCGGGTTAGAGATATCAAAAAAAGGCAATTAGTAAAAAAGAGGCAATTATAAATGGAGAAATAAGTGCCCTTTTAGCTCTTTTAAGCGGAAATTATCGTTAAAGTCCTCCTGTTGGAATGGCAATAACAATCGCAAAATTAGCAAATTAGCGAGAATAAAGAAAATCATCAACGAAGTCAAAAGCAGCAAAGCTAAATAAACAAGGTGAATTGCGTCAGTGACAAGAGAGAAAGAATTAATTTGGAAGTATCC
>NW_020869885.1:631306-636306 GCF_003789085.1 Penaeus vannamei
TCTTGTGTTCTTGTCTTCTTCTTAGAGGGTTATTCTTGGTTTCCTTGCATACCCTTCTATTCGTTCTTGTTCTTGTTTTGTGTCCTCTTTCGTATTCTGTTTTCCCGTCTTTTCCTTGTTCTCTTCTTTGTCTTCCTCTCAACGACCTATTCTTGTTTCCTTGCCTACCCTTCTCCTCGTTTCCTCTGTCTTTCTGTCTTGCCTATTCTTCCTTTTTGTCCTCCGTCTCATCTTTGTTCTTGTCTCGTGTCCTCTTTCGTATTCTGTTTTTCCTGTCTTTTCCTTCTTCTCTTCTTTGTCTTCCTCTCAGCGACCTATTCTTGGTTTCCTCGCATACTCTTCTCCTTGTCCTTGTTCTCGTCTCGTGTCCTCTTTCTTATTCTGTCTTTTCCGTCTTACCTTTCTTCTCTTTTCTTCCTCCGTCTCATCTTTGTTCTCTTTTCGTAGCCTCTTTCTCAATCTGCTTTTCCGTCTTTTCCTTCTCTTTTTGTCCTCCATCTCGTTTTTGTTCTTGTCTCGTGTCCTCTTTCTTATTCTGCTTTTCCGTCTTATTCCTCTTCTTTCTTTGTCTTCCTCTCAGCGACCTACTCTTGGTTTCTTCACTTACCCTTCTTCTCATTCTTGTCCTCGTCTCATACCTCCTTTCTCAATCTGCCTTTCTGTCTTACATTTCTTCTGTCCTTGGACCCCTTTCATACCCTCTTTCTTGTCTTCCTCCCATGCACTCCATATTTTCTTTCCTTGTCATACTCCTTCTTTCCCTCCTCTCTCCATACCCTCCTTCTCCTCTCTTCTTTCTCTCCTCTTTCCTTCTCTCTTACTCCTCCTTTCCTCCCTCCTCCTCCTCTTTTCACTCTCCTCCTTTTTTCCTCCCCTCCTCCTCCTCCTTCCATCCCCTCCCCTCACCGCCCCTTCCCTCTTTTGCCCTCCTTTCTTTCCCCATCATTCGCACTTTTTCCTTCCTATCGCATACGGATGATTATGCAAATGACACTTCAATCAATGTGATCGAGAGCAAATTAACATAATAAAAATACCTGCAAAAAGATGGACATAAATGGAAACCCTCGTCTCTTCGGCAGTCACAAGATGGTGGAACCCCTGTGTGGACATGCCTGGGACGTCCATTGCATTCGGGGTGGGAGGGAGAAGGAGGGAGGGAGGGAGAGATGGAGGGAGAGGGAGAGAGGGAGGAAGAGGGTGGGAGGGAGGGAGAGGAGACGGAAGGGGGGAGATGGGAGGAGGGAGGGAAGGAGGGAGAGATGGAGGGAGAGGGTGGGAGGGAGGAGGAGAGAGGGAAGAGGGGGGGGAAGGGAGAGAGAGGAGAGAGAGGAGGGGGAGGAGGGAGGAGAGGGAGAGGGAGGGAGATGGAGGGGGGAGAAGAAGAGGAGGAAGCGGAGAGGGGGGGAGGAGAGGGGAGGGAAGGAGAGCGATGGGAGAGAGGGAGGGGGAAAGAGAGAGAGAGAGGGAGAAATAGAAAGAGAAAGAGTAAAAGAAAGAGCGAGAAATAGAACGAAAGAGAGAGAGAGAGGAGAGAGAGAGAGAGAGAGAGAGAGACGAGAGAGAGAGAGAGAGAGAGAGAGAGAAGAGAGAGAGAGAGAGAGAGAGAGATGATAGAGAGAGAGAGAGAGAGAGAGAGAGAGAGAGAGAGAGAGAGAGAGAGAGAGAGAGAGAGAGAGAGAGAGAGAGAGAGAGAGAGAGAGAGAGAGAGAGAGAGAGAGAGAGAGAGAGAGAGAGAGAGAGAGAGAGAGAGAGAGAGAGAGAGAGAGAGAGAGAGAGAGAGAGAGAGAGAGAGAGAGAGAAGAGAGAAGAGAGAGAGAGAGGTAGACAATAAAAGAGACAAGAGAGAGGGCAAAGAGGAGGAGGGAAAAGGGAGGAGCTGGAGGAGGGGAGAAAGGGGGAGTGTTGGGGGAAGCCAAAGGGGGCTGGGGGGGAGTGGGAAGAGGAAAGGGAGCGAAGAGAGGGAGAGGGGCGAGGGCAGAGGAGAGAGGAGAGAGGGGCGAGGGAAGGGGAGAGGAGAGAGGGAGAGAGGAGAGAGAGGGAAGAGGGGAGAGAGGGAGTGGTGGCGCAGCTTCGACACGAGGGTGGGACTTAGACAAGTTATGGCCGCGGGCGAAAGATCTATAGCGTTGAATAGATTGGGAAATGTCGATTCAATGCGACTGTGGAGGTTCTGGTTATGATATATTTGCGCGTGTGACCTTCCTCTTGTGCGCGATCATATGAGAAAGAGAGAAAAGGAAGAAGGATAAAATAAGAAATATAATCAGGAGACAACGATTATAAGAAGAGCCATTGATGAGACGAATCAATTAAAGGTTTAGAAGCTCCACGATTTGTGAAAATGTTAATTTGTTTTAATTTACATTACGCTTCGGCAAGTGTCATTCACCCGCAGTGTTGCCGTCCAGTGGGTTAAATTATTGGAATGTACCCGCACAATGCTTGGTCCCGAACGCGTGTTCCAGAAGGGTCATTCGGGCTTGCTTCGGCACGGGACTTTCAACCTAAACGCCTCCCTTGAATGGAAATAAAATATGCACTTGTGCTCTTTTCAAGCGTCCGTCAGCCATTTAAATAGATAAAGCTGCAAGGAAGCATTCAACAAAATTTGACACGTCCCTTGCGACAGTAAATTCACCCTCGAAAGGGAATTCATTCTCGGGCGCCGTAATCGAAATTTAAAAGCCAAATTAGAAAAAAAAATACGAAAAGAGAAAAAAAAAATCAATAAATATATTAGTTTATTCAACTTGTTACGTTACGTCACGCTAGCCTTACGAACGATTCGGTAACACACACTAAGATATTGTGACACTATTTTCGTTGCACAATACACGTCCTTAAAATGACTTAGAGGTTGCTGTTGCACTGTACTTCTTTGGCACCGCGTTCAACCTCAACCGTCTTTGTGTGATCAGCTGATAAGGAAAATGGCGATGGATAATGTGGATAAATGAAGAAAAGAATGATGGTAAATGGCAAAAAAAGAAAAAGAAAAGAAAAAAAGATGAAGAAGAAAAAGATTCTGGTGTTGATGATCGTAATATTTCTAATAAGAATATGAATTATAACAATGAAGGTGATTGTGATGATAGTGTTATGGTGGAATATTAATGAAAATTAGTGACGATTGATGATGATGATGGTATGATGACAATAATGACATAATATGATGATTTCATGAAAATTATACTGATCATAATGGCGATGGTACAGATCATGATTCTGAAGAACATGAAAATATGCAATAATATACAAAAAGCAAAGAGCATTTGCAAGGTCCAGTATTAATATATAATATAATGAAGCCATAAAAATAACTTAAACACCAAAGAATCCAGTCCACAAGATTGCAATATGTCGGATGACTGTTATGACGATATTCATCAACTTACCTTAAAAGTTATCGAACATAAAACAAGAGACGAAGAGAGAGAAAGGGGGGGAGGAGAGGGAGAGGGTGAGGGTAAGGGTAAGGGTAAGGGTAGAGAGAGAGAGAGAGAGAGAGAGAGAGAGAGAGAGAGAGAGACCAGAGAAAGAAAGAGAAAAAAGATGAAGAAGTAATGAGAGAGAAGAGAGAGAGAGAGAGAGAGAGCGCGAAAGCGGGAGAGTGAATAAGAGAGAGAGAGAGAGAGAGAGAAAGAGTGAGAGAGAATGAGTGAATAAAAGAGAGAGAGAGTGAGAGAAAGAGAGAGGGAAAGAGGGAGACAGACAGGCATACAGAGAGAAAGAGAAAGTAAGACACAGAGTATGACAGAGATAGAAACAAAGATACAAGGACAAAGATAAGAATAGAGAGAAACAAACGAAAGAAAGAAAAAGACACAAAGAGAGAGAAAGAGAGAATAAAAAAAAAAAAAGGAAAGTAGTCTTACACATTAAAAAAGCTTTTCCAATATATATATTTTTCTCTCTCTTTCTCTCTTTTATTCATGTTTTAAAACTTAATATCCCACCCATAATATCATAAAATGTCATGCATATTCCCAATGCAGAACATAATTCACAATTATTGCAAAATGTTTCGTCGAATTCTATGCGATCACTCTAAAGCATTATCATACATTGGTGTCTATACGAAAAAAAAGAAAATTCAAAAAGAGAAGTAAGTAAAAATAATGTAGAATAAAAACAGGAAAACGGTAGATGGCGAAGAAGAAAGAAGGAGAAAAATGATGAAAGAAAATAAAATGAAGAACAGAGAGACATATAGAAAAGATGACAATGAAGAAAAGTAGTAATAATATTGATGATGAGGATGAGAATGATGATGATAATGATAATAGTAGTAGTAGTAGGAATGATAATAAAAGGAATATTAATGATAATAGTAATAATAATAATAATAATAATAATGATAATAATTATTATCATTATTATCATTATTATTTATTATTATAAAAACAATAACACCTATAAAAAATAATAATGATAATAATAATGAAAATAATAATATCAATAGCAAAAATAATAACAGTGATCATTATGATGATAATCACCATTACTATTCGTAATATCATTATCATAATTATTATCAATACCATTATTATAAAAGATATTACAAAAAGGATGATGAGGATGATAATGATAATAATAATAACAATAATGATAATAACAACAATGAAAAAGATAATAATTACAAGAAGGAGATGAAGAAGAAATAGAAGTAGTGATAAGAAGAAAACGAAGACACAATTTGACTCTGTTTTGCATTTCTTTTCCTCATAATTCCGATATTCCGGACTGGGCGTCTTGGCTCGGACTTCGACGGTTATGTCCAAAGAGCACGTATTGTTATCAAGGTTATTAATGTTAACGATAATAACAGATAATGATAGTTGATAAGCTAATGGCAATGTTGGTGTTTTCTTTTTTTTCTCTTTTCTTTTCTTTTTTTTCTTGTTTTCGTGTTTGTCCTTCGAGTAAGTCTGTGAATTATTTCGTTTATTTAGATTATCTGTTTTGTTGTGGTTATTTCTGGTATTGTGTTTGTGTTT
>NW_020869885.1:641306-648806 GCF_003789085.1 Penaeus vannamei
TTTTTCTTATTTTCATGTATGGATTATTATTATTATTATTATTATTATTATTATTATTATTATTATTATTATTATTATTATTATTATTATTATTATTATTATTATTAATCATTCTTATTATTCTTATTATTATTATTGTTATTATTGTTATTATTATTATTATTGTTATTATTATTATTATTATTATTATTATTATTATTATTATCCTTATATCTTTGTTGTTTTTGTTATCAGTGTTACATATTATTATTATTATTATTATTATTATTATTATTATCATTATTATTACCATCACCAATATTGGCATTATTATTATTATTATTATCCTTAGTAGCATCATCATTACTATTATCATTATTATTACTATTATTATTATAGTAATAATAATAATATTATTATTATATTATCATTATTATTATCATCATTATTTTTTTTGTTTTTGTTATCAGTGTTGCATATTAATATTATTATTATTATCATTATTATTATCATAATTTATTATTGTTATTACTATTATTATCATTGTTATTATTATTATTATTATTGTCATCATTATTATTATTATCATTATCATCATTATCAGTATGATTATTACTATTATTATTATTATTATTATTATTATTATTATTATTATTATTATTATTATTATTATTATTATTATTTGCATTATTGTCATTATTATCATTATCATTATTACTATTTTTTCTTGATATTATTGTAGTCGTTATTAATAGATTTTTTTTATTGATATTATTATTATTATTGTTGTTGTTAATATTATCATTATCATAATTATTATCATTACTATCATTAACACTTGATTTTGTTTTTCTTTTTGTTGCCAGTTTCAATTATTACACTATTATGATTATTATTCCTTATCAATATTAGTATTATTATCATTATTCTTGTTGTTATTAACATTATCATTATAATAATTATTATCATTACTATCATTCACACTTGATATTGTTTTTCTGTTGCCAATTTCAATTATTACACTATTATGATTACTATTCCTTCTACTACTACTGGTATAATTTTCATTTTCATTATCATTATTCTTATCATTATTCCCAGTCTCTTTATATTTTTTTTATTATTATTATTTCTTTCACGTGGCTCTGAACGTGTGAACCCAAATGTGCAACGAATAAATTATCAACAGGTTTAGCATTCAGCATATTTAGCATCTGATTATACCTCATTAGTTAGATCAACATGAGTTCGAATATGTGCAGTTCATTGGAAGTTTAATGATGTTATGCAAAGGATTGGTCGAAATGTATAAAAACGAAAAAATATATATTGAAAAGGTACATATTTCATATCTAATCGTTCACCCTACATGAGTCAACTATCGAGAGAGACAGTTGCCAGGGTGTTTTTTTTTTAGGATGTTTTATTTTTTCGTTTCATTTATATATTTGTTTATTTGTCTGTATATTTATTATTTATTTATCTATTGATCTATCTATCTACTTACTTTTTTGTTTGTTTGTTTGTTTGGTTGTTTAGTTTGCCATGTAATGCATGTGTAATGCTTGGATGGGAGAACGAATGATCAGGAACTAATGACACTGACTAGAATATGAATAGTTTTGAACACGTAGACTTACACACATACACACGAATGTACACCCCATCCCCTCACACACACACACACACACACACACACACACACACACACACACACACACACACACACACACACACACACACACACACACACGCGCGCGCACTCACACCACACACACACACACGCATACGTACAGACACATATATATCTTCTATATACATGGAGACTGATAGATATGATAGATCCTGTACATAACAAAACCACAGTCAGTTCTTTCCTGGATAAAGTAGAGGGAAAGAGAAGAGAAGGAGAAGGGGAGGGATAAGAAGAAGAGAGAAAAAAGACGAATAGAGAAGAAAGATAAGAAGAAGAAGAAAGGAAAGCGAAATGAAAAGTGAGAAGGGAGAAAAGGGAAGATAAGAAAAAGAAGTGGAAGGGGAGAAGAGAAGCAGAGAGAACTAAAAAGAGGAAAAAGGGAAAAGAAAAAGACTAAGAAAGAAGAGAGAGAAATGGGACAAAATAAGATAAAGAAAAGGAAGAAAAACAGACCCCAAAAAGAAGAAGAAAAGAAATAACCCAGAGAAAGAGGAAAACCAGAAAAAAGAGTACCTTGAGAGAGAATCGAGAAAGGAGACAGAAGAAAGGGAAAGAGAACAAGAAAAGAGAGAGAAAGAGAGAGAGAGAGAGAGAGGAAGGAAATCTCCGCATGTGACTTACTCCCTTTTAAATTACAAATTCCGGTCAGCATTGGCATCAGCATCGAGCGGCGCGTTCTTTTTAATTGGTAGGTGAGTCGGCCATTAAACGCAGGCCATTGCAGTTTCTCCTTAATTTAACAAGTTCCTCCGTATTCTGATAACTCACTCCTGCCTGGAATCCGACGCGGGCGGAC
This sequence comes from Penaeus vannamei, assembly GCF_003789085.1. NCBI lineage: Eukaryota > Metazoa > Arthropoda > Malacostraca > Decapoda > Penaeidae > Penaeus > Penaeus vannamei. The sequence goes on from NW_020869885.1 coordinate 643,778, forward strand.
TTCATGGGGGGGGGGGAGGGCGAGAGAGAAGGGGGTGGACTTCATGGGGGGTAGGGGGAAGGCGAGAGAGGGGAGCGGGGAGGGGGCACGGGGACTGGGGGGAGAAGGGGGAGGGGGAACTGGGGGGGAGGGGGAGGAGGAGAGCGGACTGGGGGGAGGGGAAGGCGGAAGAAAGAGAGGGGATGGGGGGAGGGGGGAGGCGGGAGAGAGAGGGGGGGATGAGGGGAGGGGGAAGGCGAGAGAAGAGGGGACTTCGAGGCGACTAGGGGGGATAAGGTGAGAGAGAGAGGGGAGTGGAGGGAGGGGAAGGCAAGAGAAAGAAGTGGGGGAGGGGGAGGGGGAGGCAAGAGAGGGGGGAATAGGGAGGGGGAAGGGGGAAGGCGAGAGAGAGAGGGAGCTAAGAGGTGAGGGGAAAGAGATAGAGGGGAGATTGTGCGTGCATGGGCGTGAAGGGGTGGGTGTTGGGACTTGTCTGTGGATTTTGGCGAATGTCTGATGTCTGGGTTTGGGACTTGTCTTGGGGAATGGGTGAATGTCTATTATCTAATGTCTGTCTATGGATTTGGAGGGATGTCTGTGTCTCTTGTCTTTGTTTGGGTCTTTTCTGTGGATTTTGGGGAATGTCTGTGGCTGATGCTTGAGTTTGGATCTTGCCTTGTCTGTGGATTTGTGGGGATGTCTGTGAGTGTATCTGAGTTTTGGTCTCATTTTATCTGTGTCTGTCTGTGGATATCTTTAAATGTCTGTCTGTATGTGGATATCTTTAAATGTCTGTCTGTTTGTGGATATTTTTAAATGTCTGTCTTTATGTGAATATCTTTAAATGTCTTTATGTGGATATCTTTAAATGTCTTTATGTGAATATCTTTAAATGTCTTTATGTGGATATCTTTAAATGTCTGTCTGTGGATATAAGTGAATGTCCGTGCCTGTGTTTGGGTTTGGATCTGAAACTAAAAATGCGTGTCTTTTGTCTGTGTCGCTGTCTTTGTCTTACTTTTATTCTGTGTCTGATTTCTGGAGCTAGATGCTAGATACATTTTCTTTCAATATATATATATCCTCTTTCTCTTTTTTCTCTCTCTCTTTCTCTTTCTCTTTTTCTCTTATCTAGCCCCTTGTCTCTTACCTTCCTTTCCCCCCTGTCTCTCTCGCTCCCCCTTCCCTCCCCTCACTCTCCCCTCTCCTTTCCTCCCTCCCTCTGTCTCATCTTCCTCTCTTTCTCTTTCCTTCTCCCTCTCCCTCTTTCTTCCTCTCGCCACACTTGGCTGTTCTCTGCATCACAATAACTCCCTGCCGCTACAGTGACCTGTAAAAATACCCAGGAAAGTTATGTGAAGTAATATATTTTGAGGGAGGCCACAGCAGCTGTCCCTCGTAAATACTATTGTGATTTAATTCTCTTCCCACCCCATTATAAAGCCCGTAATTGCACAATGAGAGAAAATGTTATTATAATCTCGCGATGTAATAAGCGCTGGCCAATTATCCCAGGGGAGGGAAGCTCCGGGTGGGTGGTCCCCCTTCCCTGTACCCCCCCCTCCACCCCTCCCCATGTAGGGCAGCTGAGGGATCATGAGGGTTCATGAGGGCTTCCCCATACTGATCGGTAGATGCTCTTGTTAGACGGCCATGGGGGTCGCCGCTCCCTTTAATCCGAATGTGTTTCTTTAACTGTAATGGAAGCTTGGTGGAAGGGGTCGTATGCGAGTGAGGGAGAGAGGAGAGAGAGGAGAGAGAGAGAGGAAGAGGGAAGGAGAGGGAAAGGAAGGTGAGAGAAAGAGGAGAGAGAGAGAGAGAGAGGAAAGAGGAAGAGGGAGAGGGAGAGAGAGAGAGAGAGAGAGAGAGAGAGAGAGAGAGAAGAGAGAGAGAGAGAGAGAGAGAGAGAGAGAGAGAGAGAGAGAGAGAGAGAGAGAGAGAGAGAGACAGACAAACAAGCAGTCAGATATATAGCCAGAGAGGGGAGAAGATGAGGGAGAGTAGCAGGGAGAGAGGGAGATATACGAAGATAAATAGATAGACAGATAGATAGATTAGACAGATTGAAAGAGACAAACATAGAGACAAAAAGACATGGACAAGGAAAGGAACCAAAGAAATAAAAAAGAAGAAAGGGGAGAGGCAAAAAAAAAAAAAAAAAAAAGAGAGAGAAGAAAATAGCGAATCGCATCTCTTTCCATCGCTTCGTTCCGTGGCACCGAAGTGAAATGAATTGGCCCTGTTTGTGGCCCTGGGCTTCCACCTCTCAGCAACACGGGGGAGGAGGGGTGGGGGGGGGGGTGGCCAGAGCTCAAAACTCCCTGTTTCTGGCCAACATGTCCACCTCAAAATGTTGTTGGATCGTGAAATGTCGAATTCATGAGGCATATTAAAACTTTTTAATTGCACATTTGTTGCCCATAATACCCCGTGGACTGTCGAACTTGTCGGGGAAACCAAAGTTGCTGTGACGGGGCGGTGGGTTGGGGAGGGAGGGGAGTAGGGGAAGGGGAGGGGGGATGGAAGGGGAGGAGAATGAAGGGATGGTAAGGAAGGTGGGGATGGGGAAGGAGAGTGGAAGAAGGGATGGGAAGGAAGGTAGGGGGATGGGGAGGAGGGAGGGGTGGGGAGGGAGGGTGGAGGAAGGGAAGGGGAGGGAGGGAGGGGTAAAGGGGTAGGGAAGTACAAAGAAGGATGAGGAGGAGGGTTCAGGGAAGGTATAGAGGGTAGAGGAGGGAGGAGAGGGAAGATATTAGGAATAAGAATAACAATGATAATAATGATGATAATAGTGATTATGATAATGATGATGATAACAGTAATAATAATGATAATGTTAACAATAATGACAATGGTAACAATAATGATAATGATAACAGTAATGATACTGATAACAGGATTGCTCAATAACTCACAAAACACCGTACCAAAAATGACAAAAATAACCAGAATTGACAAGCATTAGTGATTCGTATTTTGTCTCTTCTTCAGTACATCCATGAAAGTAATTTCTTATGAATATATATTCAATAAAAAAAGTTTTAATTTGTTTTGTTTCGGTTCATCATCGTTCTCCGTGTTTCATTTAGCTAGAAATATTTTCCGAAATAAATTCTTGTTTGAATTTAAAGTTATTAATTCGGCTTTGTTGTTGTGCAAAAAGTTTATTTGGGTAAATGAGGTTTGATTATTTTTATTATTTATCGTTACGTGTGTGTGTGTGTGTGTGTGTGTGTGTGTGTGTGTGTGTGTGTGTGTGTGTGTGTGTGTGTGTGTGTGTGTGTGTGTGTGTGTGCTTTTTATACTAGGTGGGTGTTTATGTGTAAAGTATTGTATTTTCATGACATACACACATGCATAAATACATACATACATACATACATACATACATACTGTACATACATACATGAAGGTATACACCACACAAGCAAGAAAATGATAGATAAACAGTATACAGACAAATATATATACGACTGGACATAAATAACTAATAACAATAACAAATAACACTTTTTTCTCTCTGACAATTTTACTAAGACACAAACAATCATTTATCTCTTCACAAAAATCCAACATTGCTCAAAAGTGTTCAAGAAAGTAACACTCGATATAAGCAGAAACATTTTCACTTATATACACGAGGGGACAATGAATCTATAATAGATAAGCTATCATGAACTTTATGTCAGTTTCGGTGGGAAAAAAAAATATTTGTGTGTATAATCCTTCAAAAAGACTGGTGACCATAAATATCATTCGAAAATAATTCCAAAATGCATATGCACTTGTCTAAAACGTTCTGGTATTTTGGAAACTGTTTCTGAGTAATATATCAGGCAGTAAGATCTTTTTGTAAATAAATGTTTGTTGCGGGAGTTTCATAGAAATAACAGGATTGACAATAATAATAGTAACAATAATGATATAAAAATAAAACCAATAACAATAACGGTGATAGTAATAGTTATGATTATAATAATGGTAATAATGATAATGGTGATAAGCATAAATGACAATAATAATAGTAATACCGACAGTGATGAAATCATGATACTGAGAGTTATAACAAAATAACAGTAGTAATGATAATGATGATAATAATATAAATGATAATAATAATAATAATAATAATAATAATAATAATAATAATAATAATAATAATAATAATATATAAAAAATAATGAAATATATTGATAATGATAACAATAATAATGATGATGATAATAATAATGATGATAAATAATGAATAAAAATGAATAATTATAAAGATAATAATAACAAAATAAAATAACGATAGTGATTACAATAACAATAGTAATAATTATAATAAAAAATAATAATAGTAGTAATATCAATGATGATGATAATGATAATGATAATTATAATGATAGCAATAATAATGATAATGATAAAAATAATAATAATAATAATAATAATAATAATAATAATAATAATAATAATAACAATAACATTAGTAATAAAAATAATAATAATAAATAATAATAATAATATAATAATATAATAATAAATAATAATAATAATAATAATAATAATAATAATGATAGCAATAATAATAATGATAATGATAATGGTAATGATAATGATGATGACGATGATGATAACAATGATAGTAATAATAATAATTGTGATAATAATCTTTAAAAAATATAACAATGATTATGATGATGATGATGATGATAATGATAACGCTATAATAATGATTATAATGATCGTAATAATGATAGTAAGAATATTCACAGTAACAATAATATTGACAATATTGATAGTAATGTTAATGATGATAGTAATAATAACACTAATTACAGGCACTAGTGACAAAGTTTAATCATCATTTTGTTCACAAGTTCTTAACCACGATTGACAAACGAAAAAAAAATACAAACAAACAAAAATAAAAGATGAACCATAATGTAACTAAAAGGAAGGAACAGAGAGAAAAAAATACCCCCCCCCCACAACCAACCCCCATTCAAAAAAAAAAAAAATAAAAAAATCGTTCGGTCAGCTGAAATCCGGGGGCCAAAGCAAC
>NW_020869885.1:656306-673806 GCF_003789085.1 Penaeus vannamei
GAATGAAGTTGGTAGAGGTATTTCTCTTTTTTAAATATTTATCTGTTATTTGTTATTACGCTTCATTTGTATTATCTAAACGTAGATGCAAAGACTGAATGTTTACAGACGAGGTACGAGGGGAAAAAAGCTCAATCAAAGGGGTTTCTCTCTATACCCCTCTCCTCCCCTCCCTCCCCTCCCTCCCCTCTCCTCTTCCCCTTTTCTAGACGATCATGAAATGATTTCCAAACTTTTCCGCTTCCATTGCACCTACCCCTCCCCCCCCTCCCCCATCCCCTCTTTCCTCTCTCCATTCATCTCTCTCTCTCTCTCTCTCTCTCTCTCTCTCTCTCTCTCTCTCTCTCTCTCTCTCTCTCTCTCTCTCTCTCTCTCTTCTCTCTCTCTCTCCGTTTGTCTGTTTGTCTCCCCCCCCTCTCTCTATCTACCTATCTGTTTATCTGTCTGTCTCTATCTTTCTTCCTCTCTCTTTCTCTTATTCTCTCTCTTTCCCAGTTCCCCTGTCTCTCTCTGCCCCCTCCCTTACTCCTACCCTCCTCCCGCGTCCAATCTTTCTTGTCTCTATTCATTGTTCTCTTTCTCCTTATCTCTTTCTCTCTCTGTCTATCTATCTATCTATATATATATGCTCTGTCTCTCACTCTATCTCTCTTTCTTTCTCTTTCATTCTTTCTTTATCTCTCTGCTCAGTGTCTTTCTCTCCCACCACTCTCTCTCTCTTATATCTTCCCCCATCTCTCTCTTCCCCTTCCTCATTCCCCTAATCTTTTAGACACTTTTCCGCCTCTATGCTTATCCTCCTATCCTTCCGGGCTCTTACCGTCTTTCTATTATAGTTCCCCTCTTCCTCTCTTTTCCACTTTCCTCTTGTTCTCATTTTCCCTTCACTCATTCCTCTTTCTCTATCTCGCTTCCTCTTCTTATCAGTTTGGTTATTTTTTCTTCTTTTCCTTATGCTTCGTTCTTTCCTTTTCCCTTTTTCTTTGTCTTTCTCTTGATCTTTTTCTTTCTTTTTCTTCTTCTCTTTCTCTTTCCTCTTTCTCTTTAATTCTGTCATTTCCTTATCTCTCCCTTCGTCTCCCTTTTGGCAAGAATAATGACGTAGATGAGGATGAAAAAGAGAAAAGAAATAATAGGAAAAAGGGAGCCATTAACCGCCCCCTTTAACCCGACGAAAGAGAGGAAGATGACAAACCTGATAAATGACAATGACAAGAAAAGTTGAAAATAACGATGAAGAAAATAATACTCAACCGATGATGATGATGACGATGATGATGATGAAGTTGACAGCGATGAAGAAGATGACGAAGAGGATAATGACAAAGAAGGGAGGAACGATGAACGAGGAATAACGATGATAATAGCAACAGCGACGAAAGGAATCGAAGATTTACACAAGGATGGTGGTAATGGTAACACTGAGGGAAAAGAACGAGGAGGCAATAGATGATAATTATGGTAAATGCGAGTAGAGGAATCATGAATTTAGAAGACACTTAACAACGAAAACAATACCACGACAACACCGGGAGAGCACTATGATAACAACACCACCAAACCACCACGGCAACACCGCAACAGCGCTACAACACCACTACAATACACCGACAAAGCTGCAACACCTCGGCAACATGACTACAACACCCCGACAACGCTGCAACATCACAACACCACGACAGCATCACCCCGAAAACACCACTGCAATACCCCGACATTCCGACAACACCACCCCGACATCCCGACAACACCACCCCGACACCCCGAGAACACCACACCGACATCCCGACAACACCATCCCGACAACACCACCCCGACATCCCGGCCACACCATCCCGACATCCCGACAGTCCCACCCCGACAACACCACCTCGACATCCCGACAGTCCCACCCCGACATCACACACATCCCGACCCCACCCCGACATCCCGACAATACCACCCCGACATCCCGACAACACCACTCCCGACATCCCGACAGTCCCACCCGACATCCCGACAACACCACCCCGACATCCCGACAACACCACCCCGACATCCGACAACACCACTCCGACATCCCGACAGTCCCACCCCGACATCCCGACAACCCACTCCGACCCGACAACCCACCCCGACATCCCGACAACACCACCCCGACATCCCGACAACACCACCCCGACATCCCGACAACACCACCCCGACATCCCAACACCACCCCGACATCCCGACAGTCCCACCCCCCGACCCCACCCCGACATCCCGACAGTCCCACCCCGACATCCCGACAACACCACTCCGACATCCCGACAACCACCCCGACATCCCGACATCCCGACAACACCACCCCGACAACACCATCCCGACATCCCGACAACACCACCCCGACAACACCACCCCGACAACACCACCCGACATCCCGACAACACCACCCCGACATCCGACGACATCCCGACAACACCACCCCGACATCCCGACAACCCCACCACATCCCGACAACCCACACCCCGACAACCCCCCCCGACAACCCCCACCCGACATCGACATCCCGACACACCACCCCGACCCGACAACACCACCCGACATCCCGACAACCCACCCGACATCCCGACAACACCACCCCGACATCCCGACAAACATCCCGACAACCCACCCTCCCGACCCGACATCCCAACAACACCACCCCGATATCCCGACAACATCACCCCAACATCCCGACAACACCACCCCGACATCCCGACATCCCGACGACATCCGACAACCCGACATCCCGACAACCCCACCCCGACATCCCGACAAACCCCGACATCCCGACAACCCCACACCCCGACATCCCGACACCCCACCCCGACATCCCGACAACCCCACCCCGACATCCCGACAACCCACCCCGACAACACCGACGACATCCCGACAACACGACCCCGACACTCCAACGCCTCCTCCGACGCCACCGCCGCCTCCTCCATCCCCGGAGCCGCCCTCGAACCCGCTCGTCTCGTGGCGCCAAGAACCCAGAAGAGGATTTAAATCACACCCTAAGTTACTGTGGTGTTGGCTGTTTCTCCTCTCCATCATGTGCAGCTATATTGCCCCGGAAACTCGTTCATAACGCCACTTTTGCCATACTCCGAAATGTTGCCAGATCTTAAAGATGGAGGTCCTCGCTAAGGCCGGCCGTTATTTAAGCACTTGAACCACAGACGTTAGGGGTCTTTTTGGCTTTTTTTTTTTTTTTTTTCCTTGTTTTTGTCGTGTCTTTTTTTTATTATTTATTTTTTGGTGTGTGTGTATGTGTTTTATTTGTGTGTGTCTATGTGTGCGTGTTTTTTTTTTTTTTTGGTGGGGAGGGTTGTGTTTTATTTCTTTTTTTTTTGGGGGGGGTGGCTCTCATACTAGGTTGTTTTTTGGTTTTCGTTTTGTTCGAGATTTGTTCCTCGTGGTGATGGCGATATGAAACATTATTTTCTTTTTTCGTTATTTTCCTTTTATGTCGTTTTTCAAGATCATTTCTCGATTTTCGTCTTAGCCCCCCCCCTGCCCCCTCCTACCCCTTTCCATTCCTCCCTTCCCCTTTTCCTCTCTGCCATTAAGACGCCTGAAAGACTGATTTCCTTCCCTCCCCCCCCTCCCCTCTTCTCTTCCGCCATTAAGACGTTTCCAGGTCTTCCTTCCTTCTCCCTTTTCCTTTTTTTCCCTTTCTCTCCTCTCCTCTTCCTGTCAAAAGGGGACTGTATTCCTCACTCTCACTCAATCCTCTTCCTCATCTCTTCCACCATTTTAAGACGTTTCGAAGACTTTCTTCCTTCCTCGCCCCCTCCCCCTCTTCCTTTCCCTATCCTGTCTTCTCTCTCAAAAAGCCTAACTTCCTCCCTCCTTCTCCCCTCCCACACCCTTTCCCTTCCCTCTCTTCCTCGTTAAAAAAAGCTGATTTCCTCCCTCTTTCCCTCTCCCACACCCTTTCCCTCCCCTCTCTCCTCTGTCAAAAAGACCTCTCTTCCCCTTCATTATATTTATCATTATCATTATAACTATCATTATTTTTCTTATTGTTGTTATTATTATTATTACTAATATCATCATTATCATTATTTTCATATTTATTATCATATCATATTATTATCATATTTATCATATTATAACTATCACTATTGTTATTGCTTTTATTTTTACCATTATTATTATCACCATCATTATTGTTTTTACTATCATTATCATTATTATTATCATTATCATTATCAATATCTTTATCATCATCACATTTATCACCATCATTATCATATTGTCCTGACCCTCCTTGCGTCGACCCGGCCGCCCTCAGCTCGACGCCCTCGGACCAGGCGGTACTGCGCTCGACAGTCACACGACTCGAGGAGGACGAACCTACGAGTGCTGAGTCGAGGCTTTTGGGAACAGCTGATAAGAGGGGAAGGGGCGGAAGTGGATGAAGAATTTCGGAAGTGGAAGAAGTGGTAGATTTTTTTATGGAAAATGTGGGAAGAGGGGAAGGAGAGGATAAAGTGGAAGATTTTTTGGAGGGAGTGGATGAAGAATTTTGGAAGTGGAAGAGGTGGTAAAACGATTTTTTTTTAGAAAATGTGGGAACAAGGGGAGTTTTTTTTGGAAGGAGGGGATTAAGTGGAAGATTTTTTAGGAAGGAGTGGATGAAGAATTTTGGAAGTGGAAGAAGTGGTAGAAGATCTTTTTTAGAGAATGTGGGAGAAGTGGAATGTTTTGGGGGGAAGGAGGGGATAAAGTGGATTTTTTGGAAGGAGTGGATAGAGTGGATGAATGATTTTAGAAGTGGAAGAAATTGTAGATTTTTTAAAGAATTTTTTTGAGGAAGGAGTAGATAGTGTGGAAGATTTTTGAAAGTAGAAGTGGTAGAAGATTTTTGGCTGAAGAAGAATGTTTGGAAAAAGTGAAAGAAAAAGGGAAATTCATAGAAATGGAAAAAAAAAACATAAGAAAAATTGAAAGAAAGAGTAGAAGCGGAAGAGGAAGAAGGAAAAAATGAATAATCGATGCCTTAGGTTTGCGAAAAGAGAATTTAATGGGAAGTTTTCCGTTTCGGGGGCGAAGCAGAATTACAAGACAGCGAGAGCGTAAGTGGAGTCGAGAATGAGGCGAGTTTGTGTGCGTGTGTGGAGGGGGGAGGGGAGGAGGAGGGGGGTTAAGCGGTCGAATTGGGGTTCATGTACGTTTGAGGGGACATGTGTGTGTGCGTTGTGTGGGGGCGGGGGGAGGGGTAATGCATGTGTATGTTTGAGGGAGGGGTAATGTATGTGTGTGTGTGTGGGAAGGTAAAGTATGTATGTGTCAGTACGTGCACACACACAAGTACGTACATGAAAAGAAAAGAGAAAAAAAGATAGAGAAAGAAAAGAAGAAGAAAAAAAAAAAAAGATAGAGAAAAAATGAGAAGAAAAAAAAAAAGCAAGGAGCATATGGCTCTGAAATAATGCCATCATTTTTTTCTTCCTCTTTTGAGTGCTGAGCCATACGAGCCCCGCCTCCTATCCCTCCTCTTCTTCCTCCTCTCATTCATTCCTCTCCTCCTCTTCCTCTCTTCTTTCTCCTCCTCCTCCTCCTACTCCTCTCCTTTATCTTCTCTTCTTATCCCTCCTCCTCCTTTTCTCCTCCCTCCTACTCTTTCTCCTACTCCTATCCTCCTTCCCCTCCTACCGCTCCTCGTCTCCTTCTCCTCCTCCTCCTACTCCTCCCCTTTCTCCTTCTCCTCCTTCTCCTTCCCCTCTCCTTTATTCCTCTTTCATCTCTTCTTTATTCCCTGTATTCTTTATCCCCATATGTCCCGTGTCTTCCGCGCCTTGTCTTCCGTCCCTCCTACGCCTTCTGTGTCTGCCTTTGTGTGCCATATCCTCCCCAAGCCTCGTCTGCTGTTTATTCCGTGTCTTCATGTCTATCGTGTTTCCGTGTATTGTGTCTTCTCTGTCTCTCGTGTTTTGTGTCTTCTCTCGTGTTTTGTGTCTTCTCTGTCTGTGTTTTGTGTCTTTCTCTGTCTCGTGTTTTGTGTCTTCTCTGTCTCGTGTTTTGTGTCTTCTCTGTCTCTTGTTTTGTGTCTTCTTTGTCTCGTGTTTTGTGTCTTCTGTGTCTCGTGTTTTGTGTCTTCTTTGTCTGTGATTTGTGTCTTCTCTGTCTTCCGTGTTTTGTGTCTTCTCTTCTCCCATATTTTTGTGTCTTCTCTGTCTTCTGTGTCTATCGTGTCTCCCGTGGAATGGGGAGGTGGAAGAGGGGGGGGGGGTACCAAGGAGGGGTATGTAGGTAGGAAGGGAGAAGGAGAGGTAGGTATGGAAGGATAGTGGAAGATAGGGGGGGTAAGGCTCGGAAGTGGAAGATAGGGGGGTAAGGCTCGGGAGTGGAAATGGTGGAGAATGGGTTAGGAGTGGAATTGGTGGAGGGAGTGGAAGGGATTAGGTGGAGTGAATAGGGAAGAGTACGACTGGAGGAAGGGGGACTGGAAGAGAAACAGGAGAGGGAGAGTGGAAAGGCGAAATAGAGAGTAGCGGGAGGAGTGGAAGAGAAGAGAAAGCGAAAGGGAGAAGAAGCGGGTGAAAGAACATAGAAGGGAAGAGGAAGTGGAAAGGGAGAAAATTGAAGATTTAAAGAAAAGGGAAGCGAAAGGCGAAAGAAGTATGGGAAAGAATAAACCAAGAAAGATGAGGAATGGACAACAGAAGAGGGTTAGTAGGAGAAGGAAGAGGGGCATATAAGGGAAATGGGAAAGGAGAGGGACATGCAAAGGAAAGGAAAAAGGAGAAGATAATGCAAGGGGAACGTAGAGGGGAAATGTAACGGGAAGGGGAAGGAAAAGGGGGAAAGGAAAAGAAAATGCAAGGAGAAGGAAGGGGAAAATGTAAGGGAAAGGAAAAGTGGGAAAGAGGAAGGAAATGCATAGGAAAAGGGAAAAGGAGAAGAGAATGCAAGAGAAAGGGAAAGCGAGAGGAGAAAGGAGAGGAATACGTAAAGGGAAAGGGAAGGAAATGCATAGGAAAAGGGGAAAAGGAGAAGAGAATGCAAAGGGGAAGGGAAAGCGAGAGGGGAATGCGAGGGGAAGGAGAAGGGGAGAATGAATATAGGTGTTCTACGTTCTCCCGATCCATAAAAGGGCATCAACCTGCACTTCGAAGTTGGGTTGTAGATCATGTCACACCTATAATTCCCTCGCTCAGGTCACGCTGTGTGCTCGTGTGTGTGTGCGTGTGTTTTTTGTGTGCGTATGCGTGCGTGTGCGTGTGTATGTGCGTAGTTTCTCTCTGTTTGATCAATAGGGTTGTGAATTATATATAGGAACAAAGGAAATGGGATGTATGGTAGAGAGGGAAAGGAGGAGAGAAATTAAAAGTCTCCCATTAAAATTGTTGTCAACTAGATGATTACGCAAAAGAGAAAATATGCATGGATGTATATATATTTTCTCTCTCTCTCTCTCTCTCTCTCTCTCTCTCTCTCTCTCTCTCTCTCTCTCTCTCTCTCTCTCTCTCTCTCTCTCTCTCTCTCTCTCTCTCTCTCTCTCTCCTCTTTTTTTGAAAACTGCAGCATGAACGATACATTAATTTATCACCTCTAACTCCACCCCCATCCCGGCCACCCCCATCACCCCCCCCCCCCTCTCTAAAACCAATGAGCCAATGGCGGTGATGAACAGCTGTTGGTGGGAGGGGCGAAGTGAGCAAAAAAGGGGGGTTGAAGGGGGAGAGACGCAGGGGGAGAGAGGGAGAGGGAAGAAGGAGAGTAAGGAAGAGAAGAGGAGAAGAGGGAGGAAGAAGGGGGAGAAGAGGGAGGGAAGAAAAGAAGAGGCGTGAGAGAAAAGGGAGGGAATAAAAAGAAGAGGCGTGAGAGGAAGAAGGGGAGAAGAGGGGGAAGAAGAGAAGAGGAAGGGAAAAAAGAGGAGAGGGGTGAGGGAAAAAGAGAAAAGGTGTGAAGGAAAGGGATGTAAGATATTTAAAAGAAAGGATAAGACAGACGAATGAACCAAAATGATTCCCCAATAAGGCAAAAAGAAGAAGAAAAAAACGAGGAGGAGGAGAAGAAGAAGAAGAAGAGAAGAAAGAGGAAAGAGAAAATAAGGGAATAATCAAGAAAAACCCTTAACCCCCCCCCCATCCCCCGACCTTCCAGCAACTAGGACACACCCTTAACTTAAAAGAAATCGCCCTCGAGATAGATAAAAAACAGAAAGCAGTGTCAAGACAAAATAGTGGCACTGAATCAACGAAATGGCACCGCCAGACGAACAAAGAGGTGCCAGCGAACAAATAAATAGAGTGGAAATGTGCAAGTTGAAAAAGCTAGAATGATTAAGAGGAAGTTTGTCTTGGGGTGATATAAGGGTGGAGAGGAGGGGTGGGGTGGGGTGGGAGGGGGGGTGCTGCTCAAAAAAGGGTAAGATGTTGATGGAAAAAAAAAACACACACATACACAAAACTACAAGGCATAAAAAGCGTGTACATACATACTATACATACAGTCAAGCACATGGACACACCTCCAACTACACATATTGACTCCCACATAGACACATAAACACGCATGTGTTTCTAAGTGCGTCCACACACTCAAGCGATATCAACAACAATAAAAATGACAATAATGATAATAATAACAATAATGATAATGATAAATAATGATAATAATAATAACAATAATAATGATAATAGTAATAGTAATAATATAATAAAATAATAATAATAATACAATAATAATGATAACAATAATAATAATAACAACAACAATAATGATAAAAGAATAATGATAATAAAAAGGACGATGGAATCCAAACAGTGCCACTTAAGACAAAGACAAAGTGCCACCTCTTCGAATGAGTCGCCAAGTGGCACAGCCGGCAAAATACTTCAGAGGAGGTCGAAGCGTTGAACACAGACCGGGGAGAGCAGCCTTACATCAAGCACTATCTTCCCCCGGACATACGGCTCCGAAGACCCTCCCCCTCCCCCCCCACTCCTTCCCCTCTCCCTGACCCCCTGACCCCCCGAAGACCCGACCCCCCCCTTTTCCCCTCTCCCCTGACCCCCCCCCCCGATGACCTATAAAGTAAAGGGGGGAAGGCCAGGTCACCATTAGGAGTGAAAATCTCGCTTGTACACCTTGCCTCCTGTGTCTTAACTGTGGTTGTGGAGGAGGTCGCGAGGGGGGAAGGAGGGGGCGAGGTGGGGTGGGGGGGGGAGTAATGGGAGGGAAGGAGAGGGAGGGGGAGGGGGTCGGAGAAGAGGATGTTGGTAGGAAGGGAGGGAGGGGGGAGAAGGGGGGGGGGGGGAAGTAACGATGATCATTACTATTACTATTACTATCATAATTGTGAACATTGTTATGATTATCCTCATTTATTATTGTGAACGTTGTTATCCTTATCTTCGTAATTATTATCATTATTATTATCATTTTTTACAATTATCAATATCATTTTCTCATTGCCATTACTACAATTATCAAGATTATCTTATTATCAATAACAATAATAAAAATAAATCATGACGACGTAAAAGAATCCTATCCCCGTCCCCCCTCATCCCTTCCCCCCCCCATCCATTTATTTCCCCCCAAACAATTCCCATTATAAAAACCCTCCTCCCCCGCGCCGCCCGCACTCCCAGGTCGCCAGCCGAGAGGAACACTTCTGGTGACGAAGGAGCCGAGGTCCTCCTCCGCCAGGCAGGCCCCTCCATCGTGCCAGCCCTCATAATCCATTGCCCTTGCAACAAGAGAGAGGCGGCCTCCGGTGAACCAGATTATAGCTCGATGATGTGTTGCACCGGACGCCGTGACGCGCCGTGATGCACAGTGTCCGCCGCGGGAGCCCGATGTACGATGGGCGGCGGTTTATGGGCGCGGACGCCGGGCGGGATTGCTTGCGTCGGCGGCCGAGTCGGCGGGGCGGCCTCCGTCTCGGAAGGGCGTGCGACCCTGAGGCTTATTAACATTCTATCCACACATACGTTTACGAACATTCACACACACACACACACACACATACATACACACATATATACATATATGTATGTATGTTAGTATGCATTTACGAATGCATATGCATATTGTTCTACTTCGTCTCCAAAGGAATCTGAATCTTTATAGCGAGTTTCCTGCTGTTCTTTGTCCTTGTAAATCGTCTTTTGATGCCCGTTTTCTTTCCCTATACCTATAACATACATTGCAATAATTTCCAGCACTTAGCTTTTCCACGTTTCTTTGCCATTCCCACAATCTCTCCTTTATTTCTGTTCTTTATTCTGGGGTTCAGGCACTTCTAAACTCGTTTCGCTTCTCTCTCTCTTTCTCTTTTGTTTTCCTGTCTTTCGTTAGTAGTAAATAAATGTTCTTCTGGGCCTTGTAAACAGTATTTTAGCTTCGATAGGTAACCTTCAGGCCCACATACCGATCTCTCTTTCTATCTCTCTCTCCTCTCTCTCTCTCTCTCTCCTCTCTTCTCTCTCTCTCTCTCCTCTCTCTCGTCTCTCTCTCTCTCTCTCCTCTCTCTCTCTCTCTCTCTCTCTCTCTCTCTCTCTCTCTCTCTCTCTCTCTCTCCTCCCTTCCTCTTTCTTTCCTCCTTCCCACCCTCCATTTCGTCCCCCTCCGTCTGTTCTCCCATTGCACACCCTCCCCCCTCCCCCCTTTATTCCCCCCACCTCTTCCTTACGTCTTTCAACACATGCACCATGTTTTATGACTGATCCGATTTTTCCCTTTCATATATAACGCTTCCTTGCTTCCACACACTTCATCTTCGTAAGTTTCCCCTTCCAAATTTCCGTCTCGTTTCAAGATTCAATTTTCATTTCTCACGTCTTCGTCGCGACTTCCATCTCTCTCTCTTCTCTCTTTATTTTTTAAATTCTCCTGTCCTCCCTCTTTCTATCTTTTGGTCCGATTTATCTGGATAATTTGATTTCTTTGTTTTTTTTTTGTTCTCTCTCTCTCTTTCCAATCCTTGCCTCTTTCATTCGTCATTTTTGGGGAAAAATGATTTTGTTCTTTCTTTCGTCTGTCTTCGTAATTTTACATGTCGTGTTATCCTCTCTCTCACCCTCCTGTTTGCCTTCTCGTTTATTAATTTTCTGTACCTCCATCTTCCTCCTTTTTTACCTCTTGTCTCCCTCGTCTTGTTCTGTTTCCTCCTTTCTTCATTGGTTTATTTCCTCTCCTCTCTGTTCCCTTCCTCATTTTTTTCCCTTTCTCACCCATCCCTAATTCTCTCCGCATTCTTCATCTTTAATCTCCTCCATATCCTTCACACTCTTTTCCATATAATCCCTTCCCCTCTTTCGCTTTTTTTCTAGTTCCCCTTCTTCCTCGGGTTTCCTTCTCCCATTCCTTCTTCTTCTCTTTCGTCTCCCCCCTCTTTGCTAATCTTCTTTTAATCCCTCTTTCCCGATCCCTCCTTGCATCGCCGCCCCTTTCTCTCTCTCTCCTCTCTCTTCCTCTGTATACATACATACATATATGTATATATAATATATATATATATATATATAATATATATATAATATATATATATGTGTGTGTGTGGTGTGTGTGTGTGTGTGTGTGTGTGTGTGTGTGTGTGTGTGTGTGTGTGGTGTGTGTGTGTGTGTGTGTATGTATATATATATATATATATATATATATATATATATATATATATATATATATATAATATTATATATATATATATATATATATATATATATATATATATATATATATATATATATATATATATATATATATATATATATATATATATATATATATATATATATATATATAGTACATGACACACACACACACACACACACACACACACACACACACACACACACACACACACACACACACACACCACACACACACACACACAACACAACAATATATATATATATATATATATATATATATATATATATATATATATATATAGATAGAGATAGAGAGAGAGAGAGAGAGAGAGAGAGAGAGAGAGAGAGAGAGAGAGAGAGAGAGAGAGAGAAGAGAGAGAGAGAGAGAGAGAGAGAGAGAGAGAGAGAGAGAGAGAGAGAGAGAATGTTAATGTGTCTGTGTGCATGAAACTTTGCATACATTTACGCGTTTCTCCCCCACCCCCCCATCCACCTTGCTTTCTTCCACCTATGTATATCACCTTCTATTCCTCCCCATTCTCCCTCTCCCTCCCTTCCCCCACCCACCCCACCCACCCATCCCCACCTTCTTCCTTCTCCCACTTCCCTCCTTCTCCTCTCCTTCGTCTTCCATCTCTCCGCTCGCCGCCATTATCTCTCCGGCGAGGCAACCTTCGATTAACAAGAATAAGAGCTCCGATTTCGGGTGTAGACAACATAGATTATCTGGAGAATTCTGTTGCAGCATTTGCGGTAATTTTATTTCTCATTTAGCCAATCAGAGAGCGTCGGAAGAGGAAGCAGCCAATCACGACCTCTCTATGTCAAATTGTACGAGCCATTCATAGACCCCCATGCAGATACTTTAGCCAATCAGCGCGCGGGTTATATATCAATATCATGCAGCTTGCTTGCCCCCCTCCCTCTTCCCCCTCCCCTTCGTCCACCTCCCTCTCTCTCCACCTTTCTTCGTTCCTCCTCCTCCTGCTTGCCTCCCCCCTCTACCCCCCCCCTTCCTCTACCCCCTTTTCCACCTTTCATTTCTTCTTCCTCCTCCCTGCTTCTCCTCCCCCTCTCCCCCTCCCCTTCGTTCCCCCCTCTCCACACCTCTCTCCACCCAATTTCTTTCTTCCTCCTCCTCCTCCTGCTTCTCCTCCCTCCTCTGCCCCTCCCCCTTCGTCCACCCCCCTCTCTCCACCTTCCTTCCTTCCTTCCTCCTCCTGCTTCTCCCCCCCCCTCCCTCCCCTCCCTCTCCTCCTCCACTGCCTTCGGGCCTGCTGAAGCACGTGACTGGAAGCAAACACGTTCTATTTGATGACATTATTTGAAGAAAACGCTAAACGATGCGTAAACACACGACATATTTGATCTAGCAACATCAGCGCTGGCTAAGAGACTACGGGGCTATTGACCAGCGAGAACAGATATAGCTACAAGCACAAGCAAATACAAAAAAAAATGTCCTGCTTGCCACGAGTACAGAGGCGCGAGGGGTGCCTATCCGTACAAACACGCAGACACGCGAACGAGGGAACAGACGTGTAATGCGTAATAAAGAGGAACAGGGTACAAACCCAGAATACAGGCCTTCTTGTCTTGTCTACGACTTCGGAAATCAATCAAGCGGTATCTGGGTGCTTTCGGGGAGTGCAGCGCTCGCCTGTCTGTTTTTTGAGCGCTCGGAATATGCATGTGTGAGTGAGTGAGTGAGTGCGTGAGTGCGTACCTGCGTGTTTATGTGTGTTTGCTATTTGTGTGTGTTTGTTTGTTGTATGAGTGGGTGTATAGCTGAGTGCATCCGTACCTGTGTGTTAATGGGCGTGTTTGTCTGTAGTGTTGGGATGTGTATGTGTGTGTCTGTATGTTTATATAGGACAGTATATTCAAGTGTTTGAATTGGTTTATGCTTGCTCCAGTTTATGCATGTGTATGCTTGCAAGTTTATGTACAAGTATATGTGTTTGACT
Source organism: Penaeus vannamei (assembly GCF_003789085.1). Lineage (NCBI taxonomy): Eukaryota > Metazoa > Arthropoda > Malacostraca > Decapoda > Penaeidae > Penaeus > Penaeus vannamei. The sequence goes on from NW_020869885.1 coordinate 669,886, forward strand.
GTGTATATGCTTACAGGTGTGTGCACATGTGTGTGTATGTTTGAATGTCCATCTACTTGCACGTGTTATATATATGCGTGCTTCAATATATATATATATATATATATATATATATATATATACTATATATATATATATATATATATATATATATATATATATATATTATATATATATACGGGTGCACGTACATACATGTGTACATCTGCATTTCTATGTATCTTTCTTTACATATTTGTTTATCTTTTTCGCCGATGGTATTTACCCAATCCCATGACGTCACAAACTGAGATCGATTCAAGTTGATGTTGATTTTAGCTTCTCAGAGCTATATGAAATGGCGTGATGGATGCAGCCCTGATTTTAAATGTAGATTTGGTGCAAAATTAACTCAAAAACGGATCGATTTTGTAATCATTTAATGTCCAGTAATCTAATATGCATGATGTTTTCTTAGGCTAATCTATTGATCACTTTCCGGAGAATAATAGGGTTGAATTTTGATGGGGTAGATTAATGTTTTAGATGCGGTCGTCGGGGGGAAGAATTGAATGGCGTATAGAATGTTTTCTTTATTGATATATACATATGTGAAGGTACATTAAAAGCAAGAGAGAGAGAGAGAGAGAGAGAGAGAGAGAGAGAGAGAGAGAGAGAGAAGAGAGCAGAGACATGGACAGAAAAGATAGAGATGGTTTCATTTGACATGAAGTAAAAAAAAAAAAATGTTGACCATGATAGAAAAAAATGAAAGAACCTTGAAATAGAGTTGTGACAAAATAGAGGCCTGCTGATAAGGAATATAAGAGAATGTAAAATACTGATAATAAAGACGATACACGAAACAAAGAGTAAACAATGAAAAAAACCCTCCCACACACACAACGAAAAAGGAATTTAAACAAAGACAAAACAAGAACACAAAAAACACAAAAATCTCAAGAACAAATCAAAGACAGCCACAGACATCAAGCCAGACATCAAGCCAGACATCTCAACATGAACTCCTCAATACATGCAACCCGGAAAACCCAATAAGACTGTTTATATGCGGAACTAATTACAAATATCCCCGGGTCTGCAACGTGTTATTTGCAAGACAATAAAACGTCGTAGCATTGCAAAGTAAACAAGCTATGTCCTTACTCTCCTTGTATGAATAAGACAGCCTTGTATTCGTTGGGTTTGCACAATACTGTTATAATTTTTCTTGGGTAAACATGTATATGTAAGATTCCGAGTGTGTAAACAAGGACACGCGTAATTCTTCGCTAATAGTACGTGTATATCTGCTTAAAGGGGGGGTGGGGGTGTATGTGTATCTGAGTGGCGTGGTGAGTGTATTTGTTTTTTTGTTTTGTTTTTTTTTTTTTATTTGGTATATCTGCTTAAAGGGGTGTATGTGTATCTGAGTGGCGTGGTGAGTATTTTTGTTTGTTTGTATTTTATATGGTGTTTTGTTTGTATGTAGAAAGGAATAAGTGGAGTGGATTGATGAATTAATGTGTATGTATAAAAACATATATGGAAAAAGGTATATAAGAGTTTAGGATTTTGTGTGTGTGCGTGTGTGTGTGTGTGTGTTGTGTGTGTGTGTGTGTGTGTGTGTGTGTGTGTGTGTGTGTGTGTGTGTGTGTGTGTGTGTGTGTGTGTGTGTGTGTGTGTGTGTGTGTGTGTGTGTGTGTGTGTGTATGGGATTATGATATATTTACGTAATTTTCCACGAACTATTGTTACTAAAAAGATGATTTACCAATCAATTATCAGATGATCAATATCGATTGCAAAACAAGATATAAATTTCATTATTGGACATAATTAATACATTATCGAACATCATTAATAATACATTCACGTTATTTTTCTTGCTTATTTTACCATCCTCCTTAATAATAAACACAGGACAAATAAACACCAATACTGCCTTTGTTTGCTTTTGTTGTTGTTGTTGTTCCAGTCCCTGTTGTTGTGTGCAATAATGCAACTTCGCCTTGGTTTCGGGACTTGCAATATCCAGCGACATCAATCTTCATTCACCTTAATTCCAGAATGTAAATTCAAGATGGCGGAATGTTTGGGGATGGGGGGGGGGGTCGCTCCCTCTCTCTTCCACCCTTCTACCTACGCTTTTTCTTTATTTTTTCTTCCTTTTTTCCTATCTTAGAGGAGAAAGAGACTTGAGAATTAAAGAAAAAAATCGATAAGAAAGAATAAGAATACACGGTAATCTTGAGAAAATATTCTACGTTCTCCCCTTTCCCGCCACCTCTTCCCGTTTTCTTTCTCGAACGAAAAAAAAAAAGATAAAAAATGCGCAATAATTTCCGAAGCAATTCCCGCGATTACTTCACCGAAACCCGAGGTGAAATTTTGCCAACAAAGGAAGACTTATAACATTCATGGCCGGATGAATATTACGATTTATTCGAACCGCGATTCACCGGTATCCGAACGCGCCCTCGCTCTCGTCCGGGTGGCTGATCGTCTCTCCATTAGCCGCGAGAGGAGGACGATCATCCCGGACTGAGTCACTTGTTCGTCAGTCCGTCGACGGGTCACAGCGCCAAGGTATAGGTTCGGGTTATCGAGGTCGGACCGTAATATGGTATATATAAGTTACAATCTACGTCGTTATTGCAGTGTTATTGAGTCATTTATCTCTTGCTGGCACGACATCCTATTATTCCCAGGTGTAAGTTATGAACGCTGGGAAATTATGTATTGAATCCACTCTACCCCCCCCCCCTCCTCCCCTCCCTCCCCCTTTCCTTCTCCTTTCACGCTTTCTCTCTCTCTCTCTCTCTCTCTCTATCTATCTATCTATCTATCTATCTATCTATCTATCTATCTATCTATTCTTTCTCTCTCTCTCTCTCTCTATCTCTCTCTTTCTCTCTTAAGTTTGTTTTCCCTCATCTTGTCTCTTTCTATTCACTCTTTCCATCATCTTTCTGCCTACGTTTCCCTCCTTCCACCCCCCCCCCCCAGTTCTCCCTTTTTTTCCAGACTCTCCCTTTTTTCTCCCTCATTCCCTTATCTCTTTCTGTTTCTCTCCCTTCCCTTCCTGTCTCTCTCCCTCTACTATTCACTCAAGTAATTCTCTCCCTCTCCCTTTTCTCCCGAGGATTTTCTCAAAGGTATGCAAGGGGGGGGCAGGGGAAAGGTAGGGGGAAGAGAGGAAAGAGGAGGAGGGAGGGAGGGGACACCGGGGGAAGAGTGTGGACAAGGGGTCAGAGGAAGGAGGCAGTGGGAGGGAGAGGGAGGGAGGAGGAGATGGAGGGAGGAGGATTTGGAGGGAGGGAGATAGTGGGGATAAGAAGAGGGAGGGAGGAGGAAGAGAGGGAGGGAGGAAGAGAAGGAAGAAAGAAAGGAGAAGGGATAAAGGCAATATCAATAGGAAGAGGATGGGAGTAGTTAGGGGGTTGAGGTAAGAGGAAGGAAACTAGAGGGAGAAAGTAGGGCAGTAGAATAGGAGGATAAATGGAGGAAGGCCATAAGGTGATAGTAAAAAGGGGGCGTAAAGAAGATGAAAAAGAGGGGGTAAGAGGAGTCTGAGGAATAAAGAAAGAGGGAGGCGGCGGGGAGGGAGAGGAGGGAGAAGAAAGGGAAGGGAAGGGGGGGACGGCAGTAGGTTAAGAGTAAGGGAGGGAGGAGGAGGAGGGAGGAGGATGGGGGGGAGGAGAACATTGGAGAAGAGAAGAGTGGAGGAGGAGGGGAGCAGAGGATTGCGAGGGGAGCAGGGGGTTGCGGAAGGGGGGGGTCGGGGGGGGCGGCGGGGCGCATCATTTGTTGATAACTCGGATTCATTTCCTTTCTTAGAATATGATACATGATTATGCCTTAGGACTGGATTCCGGTTTTTTAATAATGAAATACTGGGGTTTCATGGGAAGGGAAATCTATTATGGGATAAATATCTAT
>NW_020869885.1:681306-698806 GCF_003789085.1 Penaeus vannamei
CAACCTCAGGCTGTAAATTCCGAGCGTGTTCTATGCACACACGCATGAATACAATGCAGCCGCCGTTGCACTTCCACTCCGACCAAAGCGGACCCTTACGTCACTTCAGTCTAGTGAATATATGAATAAATACTAGCATGCGTACACATTCACGCCCATATACATACATACCCTATCCGTTCCTAACGCTTATGTAGACACAAACACGCAGAAACACACACGCGTACACATTTGCACACACATACACACACGCACACACACACACACAGCGTATTCACAGAAAACGGGAATCTGGCGAGATCCTTCTCTAGTCCTTAATATGACCGTATCCTTCGATATTTCTTAATGATTCGATCCTCCTTCCCTCTCCTATTATTCTCCCTCTCTTCCTTCTTCCCCTTCCCATCTCTTTCTGTAACTCTGTCTGTAAGTATTTCTCTGCCTCTCTCTCTCACTCTCACTCTCTCTCTCTCTCTCTCTCTCTCTCTCTCTCTCTCTCTCTCTCTCTCTCTCTCTCTCTCTCTCTCTCTCTCTCTCTCTCTCTCTCTCTCTCTCTCCTCCCCTCTCTCTCCTCCCTCCCTTCCTCTCTCCTCCCTCTCCTCTCTCTCTCTCTCTCCCCTCTCTCTCTCTCCTATCTTTCTCTTCTTCCTCTCCTTCCTTCTATTTCTCTTTTCCTCTTCCCCCCTCTCTCTCATATCAAAAAATCTCTTCATTCTAAGAGAATATTCTACCAAAAGCGCGACTTGGTACACGGCCAACCTCTCCATTGTATTGTTTATTCAGTTTGACATTAATGTTTTGCAAAGTCGATTTTACTCTCGGAAAATCCCTGCATGTCTGGAGACCTTCCTGTGGATCCTTCACTTTCACGAGTCTCTGTATGACCTTAGGAGTTGATTTTTCTTGTTCCCTTCCTTTCGATTTATCATCATTTGTCTCTCTTTGTTTGCTGTGTTTGTTTTCTTTGTCATTTTGCTTGATTTTTTTTCTTCGTTTTCTATTTCGTTCTCTCTCTCTCTCTCTCTCTCTCTCTCTCTCTCTCTCTCTCTCTCCTCTCTCTCTCTCTCTCTCTCTCTTCTCTCATTCTTATTTCCTTCCTCGCTTTCCCTTCTTCCACTCTCCATTCTCTCTACTTTCCCTCCCCTCACTTTCACTCTTTTCCCCTATTCTCTTTCCGTCTTTCTCTCTCCTCACTTTCTCCTCTTCCACTCTTCACTCTCTCTACTTTCCCTCCTCTCACTCTCCCCTCTTCCATCCTCCTCTCTCTTTCTACTTTCCCTTCCTTTCCCTTCCCCTCTTCCACTCTCCTCTCTCCCTAATTTCCTTCCCTCACTCTCCCCTCTTCCATTTCTTCTTTCCACACTTTCCCTCCCTCACTCTCCCCCTATTCACATCCTCATCTCCCTCTCTCCCTTCCCCCATCCCCCTCCTCCACCTATCTTTCTCTACTTTCCCCCCCTCACTCTCCCCCTATTCACACCCTCCCCCTTCCTCCACCTATCTTTCTCTACATTCCCCCCTCACTCTCCCCCTCTTCACATCCTCCTCTCGCTCTCTCCCTTCCCCCCTCTCCCCCCTCCGCCCCCCACCTCCTCCACCTATCTTTCCTCTCTACCAATTCGCGAGTTTTTATTTTAAGCGGTTAACACCACGAGTTGTAATGATGCACAGTGCAGTGGCCAGGAAATTGGTCACATTAATTGTACTCGGCGCGCTCACGATCCGCAGAACGTCGGGAAATAAGTAACGGGGGGGATTGGGGTGTTGGGGGATGGGTGGGGGAAGAGGTGGGGGGTGGGGAGGAAGAGGGGTGGGTGAGGGGTTGGGTGGGATGGGAGGGGATGGGGAAGAGGGTGTAAGGGGAAGGGGATGAAGGGGAGGAGGGAGGAGAGAAAGATTGGGGGATTGGGAGGGAAGGATGGGGAAGAGGGGGGGGAAGAGGGGTGGGGGGAAAGAGGAGAGGAGGGGAGGAAAGATTGGGTGGGATTGGAGAGGAGTTGGGAGGGGAGGGTGAGGGGAGGATGTGGAAGTGGGAGAGAAATGGGGATTGGAAGGGAGGAGAGAAGAGGGGGATAAAGGGGAAATGGAAGTGAAAGAGGAGAATAGGGGAGGACAAAAGATTGGGAGTGCTTGAGGGGGGTATTGGAAGGGACGGGAGGAGAGAAGAGGGGGAAAAGGGGAAAGGGAAGGGAAAGAGCAGAGAAGGAAAGGAGAAAGGGAAGGAAAGAAAGAGGAAAGCGACGAAATGGAATAAGGAATAAAAAGGGAGGGTAAGGGGAGAGGGAGAAAGAGTAAAAGAAAAGGGAGGGAGGGGAAAGGAAGCAGATAAAGGAAAAGGTTTCAGTGATAGATAAAAAGAAAAAGAGGGAAGTGAGAAAAACAACAACATAACAGTGCGAAAATGAATGATAACGAATGAAGAAGACTAAGGAAAGGGAAGAGAAAGGAAACAAGAATATAGAAAAAGAAATAGCCGAGGGGGGAGGGAGAGAGGAGGGAGAGAGGGTGCAGAAAGGCCCTGTATATTCGCCAAATTCAAAGTTTTGGTAAATATTAGTTATGATATAGGACGAAGCCTCTTCCAAACTTTCACATTATCTGAAGCATAACATTCAATGGCGGACGAAAGATAGATGAAGCAATGTAAATAAAGAGTGGGGAAAGAATGGCCTTATGTCAGTCGTTTTCAAAATACGTTTATGATTTAATAGTATGCACAGACGTGGGCTTCTTTCATCCCAGGGTTGTAAATGCTACCCTGGGTGGGTGTAAATAGAGGAAAGACGGATAAGTGAGGAAAGGAGGAGAGGAGAGAAGATAGCATAACGTAGGGATAGGGGAAACGTGTGGATGGGGATGTGCTGCTATTTCTTTTCGATTCTTCTATCTCTATCCTTTTCTATTTCTATTTTCTTTTCTTCTCTGTTTCTCTTTCCCTCTCTATTTCTATATTTTTTTCTATTTCTCTCTCTTTTTCATTCTCTATCACCCTCCCTCCCTCCCTTTCTCTCTCTCTCTCTCTCTCTCTCTCTCTCTCTCTCTCTCTCTCTCTCTCTCTCTCTCTCTCTCTCTCTCTCTCTCTCTCTTTCTCTTTCTCTCTCTAGCTCTTCTCTCTCTCTCTCTCATTTTTTCTTTTATCTTATGCACCATCCTACCTTCACCCATCCTCCCGCCCCCCCTATCACCCCACGCACACGGTATCCCTTCGTCCCAATTAACAATTAAATAACAAAGAACATTGCACCTTAACAACCCCAGAACCCCCACCCCCACCCCCCATCCCCCTCTCCTATCTGAGGAGGCCGGTCAGAATCCTTTACTCATGTAAAGTGTGGGCTGGTAGCAGTGTGGGCGTGATACCAGGTGTAGACGGGTGTAGAGAGAGTGTGAGTGGATGAACATGTATGGGACTAGGGTTGTGAGTGGGTAAGTGGATGGGTTGGGTATCTATGCATTTATACAGATGGATGAATGGGTTATAAGTGTATAAAGAGATGCACAGAAATGGGTGGATGGTAGGCAAACCTGATAGATAAAAGTGTAGATAGACAGTGATATACCTACAGATAGATATGTAGACAGACAGACTGGCAGACAGATAAATATATATACACAGTTTGAGTAAATCAGTAGATGGTGGTTCAGACTGAGAAATAATAGACAGATAGATATATAGATAGATAGATGGCCTGGGTGAACATAGGTATACATCCGTTGGTGGGTTGGTGGGTCGATGGGTTGGTGGGCTGGTGGGTTGGTGGGCTGGTGGGGTGGCTGAACAAACCTTATAAAGAGAAAAAATGTGAAGAAATATGATGAGAAGAGAGGAGGAGAGAGAGGGGGAGAGAAAGAGAATGAGAGAGAGAGAGAGAGAGAGAGAGAGAGAGAGAGAGAGAAGAGAGAGAAGAGAGAGAGAGAGAGAGAGAGAGAGAGAGAGAGAGAGAGAGAGAGAGAGAGAGAACGTAATACTCGAATGCCGAGACAAGCGCGAGAGAAACGAGGCAGATAAATTGCAGAAACGGAATGCAAGTTGAAAGGAATGCAAGAGATGTAAAGCAACATACCAGGGTAGAGGAAGGAGAGTTAAGAGAAGGAAATAAGCCGAGAAAAATAAAAGAAATAGAGAAGAAAGAAAGAAGGAAAGAAAGAAAGAATGACAAAGGAAGGGAGTGATAGAAGATAAGAAGTAATAAAATCACAGGAAAAGGGCATGGGAAGATACTGATAAAGGATAAATAGATAAACAAATAAACGGGAACTGAGAAAAGGGAAGAAAAAAAGAAAAAAAACAAGGGAGAATATAAGAAAAAAGACAGACGAAGGGAGGAACAAGAAAAGACTGATAAACGATACATAGTAGTTGAAAAAATTGAGAAAAGAGGAAGAACAATAACAGAAGATAATAAAAACAGACGAAGAGAGAGAACACGGAGAGACACTGATAAAAGATAAACAGATGAAGGTGATTAACGGAAGAGTAAATTAGTTCTAAATGACATAACAAAAAATACTACTTTGTCCCCTAATTATGCTTTTAATAAACCCTGAAAAATGTATTAAGGTTAATGTGCAGAACAACCACATAAAATTGAGTTGAGAATACGGTGTTTTTTTTTTTTTTTTTTTTTTTAGGTTTTATATTACATCATTAACGCACGATAAAGTCATTTTTTTCCTCCGAACTTTCTGCGAATTTTGCTACGGTAAAAGAGAGAAAAAAGTAAAAATCATATATCTTTTGAATTTGTAATTTACATTGTGGATCAATATAGCCCACACGAGAGAGAGAGAAAAAAATGGAAATATAATTGCACCTAAATATATACAATTGCGTAATGTTTTCTTTCTTTCTTTCTCTCTTTCTTTTCTTTTCTTTTCATATCGACTTTAATTGCAGCGAGTCCCCTTCCCACCCCCCACTCCACCCCCCCCTCCAAAAAAAAAAAAATAAAAAAAATAAAAATAAAATAAAAAAAAATAAAAAAGTAAAAATAAATTAAAAAAGACTCCATCACATTTTTCAATTACCAGTTATTATCAACAGTGACGTCGAAAAAGTTTACCTCTTGCCATGATATCCTGCCATTTGTCACTCGCGTTTCAGATTGCGTCCAGCGGCAAAAATTGTCTTTGCATCATAACCTGCTATCAACGGGACCTCAGTAGCCTAATGCACACTGTCGCTTATTTACATTATGAATCGCACAGCAAATTTTTTAACGATATAGACTATCATACACTCGCGCCACTGTGTCCACACCTCTCGAACGCACGCACGCACGCACGAGGTTGTATATATGTGCTGTGTGTATGTGTGCATGTGTTCATTGCTCTGGACTTTCCCACATTCATTCCATGTTCTCCCATACTTTTATGCTGTGGCCGGTCTGGATTCGATATCACACACTATTCATTATGAGTTGATTTTTTCGTTTCAATATTTTTTTCTCTTTAATTATTTCTGTTTTTTTTTTTTTTTTTTTTTTTTTTTTTTTTTTTTTTTTAGTTCAGGTACTATGAAATTTTGCTACGTTAGTTATAATCAGATCTCATCTATTTCTTTTTTCTTCTTCTTCTTTTTTTAAGTTGGTTCTTTCTCTGAGTTTTGCAATCTTGTTCCCATACCTCTGCTGTGCTTTACGACCCACATTTTCATTGCATTGCACCATTTTGCAACTTAGCCTCACGACTGTGTCCTCCGCATGAAGAAAGGTACTCCAGTTCTTTATCATCATAATAACAGTGAAAATAATAATAATGATATTAATCGTAAAGATGATAATGATGATGATGAAAACAATAATAGCTCGTAATAATAAAAAGGATGATATCTATAATCATCGTGATAATAATGCTTAAAGCAATGATAAAGATAATAACAATAATAACATGATAATGCAAATAGTAATAGTAATAATGATAATATTGGTAATGATTATCAAAAGGATAATGATAACAATAATAGTAATAATGACAATAATATTAAAAACAACAACAACAATAATAATGATAATGATAATAATAATAGCAGTATTAGTAGTAGTAGTAGTGGTAGCAGTAGTAGTAGTAGTAGTAGTAGTGGTGGTAATAGTAATGATAATTAAAATAATGATGATGATAACATTAATAATGATAATAACAATAATAATAATAATAATAATAATAATAATAATAATAATAATAATAATAATAATAATAATAATAATAAAATAATAAAATAATATAAATATATGATAAATAATGATAACAATAATAACAATAAAAAGAATAATGATATTGATAATGTTCACAATGATGATAGTAAATACAAATGGTAATAATGATGGTGGGGAAATGCTATGAGTAATAAAAATAATAATCCGCATAATAATGATGAAAATGATGATAAAAAGAATAATGATAGTATTGATGATAATAATAGCAATAATAAAGATAACAATTATAATAATAACTATGATAATAGTAACAATAATAAAGATAATGACAATAATGATAATAACGATAATGAAAATTATAATAATGATAATAGCAATAATAATAATAATAATGATAGCATCATTATGCTTATTACTACTATATTCATGATAAAGATAATGATAATAATAATAATATCAATAGAATAATGATAACAATAAGTAATATCATTATCATTATGCTTATTTCTACTATTAATATTATCATTAACATCACCATCAACCCTATCATTATGATGATAGTAATAACATCAATAATAGTAATGAAAAGTAAGAAAACAAGAAAGAAAAAAAAACATAAAAAATGACGCTGATGATATTGACAGGAAAATGATGACACCAACTTATGATAAATGAACTTGTACACTGAAGATAGAAACAAGCAAACAACACTAAATGGAAGAATAAATAAGTGTTAGGGATGTTAACACTAACAAAACTATAGTATTGCAATATCATTAATCATTCCCGAGTGTTCACGAATATAATGTAAACGCATTTTCATAAAAAACTTAGCGTATATGTATAGAGAGACACGCACAAACACATAAGGGGTCAATAGATGAAGTATATAGATGGATATTTTCTTTAATGCACACACACATAAAATACTCATGAAATATGTATACACGGAAATAGATATATGGATGAATGAGTAAACACAAATACAGGGATATACTTACACAAACACAGGAGCACACTCACAAACACAGGCATTCACATACACAAACATAGACATGTACATACACAGTCACAGGCACACACGTACACAAACACAGGCACAGACATATACAAACATAAGCACACGTATACACAAACACAGGCACATACATACACAAACACAGACACAAAAATACACAAACACATACAAATACAGGCACATACATACACAATCACACACAAACACAGGCACATAAATACACAAACACATACAAATACAAGCACATACATACAAAATCACACACAAACACAGGCACATACATACACAATCACACACAAACACAGGCACATACACACACAAACACAATCATACACACAGACCCCCACAAACAAAACAAAACAAAACAAAAAGGGACAAACACAAACACCGTCACACAAACACGAGGCCATCCGCACACGCTCTCGCCCCCGAGCACACAGCCATGGATCAGTATATTATACACTGCTGATATTGTTCCGAGATTAACCGTCATGCTAACACACGCGCGCAGTGTAGCGTCGGGGAAGCGAGTGTAGTCAGGCAGGTGTAGCAGCAAAGCGTGTGTGATCACAACCATTAATACTTAATCGGACTGTAATGTATACACTCCTTTATATCGTATGGAATGTTTAAGCTTCGTAGTTCGCTCTAATGAATGGTCTATAATTCACAGTAAGCCCGGTGAATGTTATGTTTAGATATCAAGAACGAGGCCCTCGCATGATACCTGGGGCCCCGACACGACATGTATATGTATAGATTTAAACAAACACACACCGACAAATATGTATGTGTGTGGTTATGTCATGCGTACCATTTGTGTCACGCACACATGCACACACACACATATCATAGTATAATGATATATATAACTATTATTACATAATATAACATATTAGTATACAATAAATACCATAATAACAGATAGACCATACACATAACCTGCACCTATGTTGATATTTCACAGCCTATACTCAACTATACAGAGCTAAGTTACGCTACCCTATACATCCTACTTTATCTGTCTCACCCTCCTTAGTCTCTCCATATTTTACTGTACTTTCCCTTATATATGTACATTTTTCATATACATTAGCATCCTCACATCTTAACATTACATACAAGCATACTATTTTACACATACAACCACTACACACACACATTCACACTACACACTACACACACCACACACACACACACCTTCTTACCTGTATATATATTATTTGTGCCAGGGCTTATTCTGTACCTTATACCTACTATATACCCTCCCTACATAATACCTATATACTACTAATAACATAGTATACCATCTCATTTGCGTTTTTTGTGTGTGTGCGCTGCTGTGTGGGTGTCCTGGTCGCTCTTTGTTGTGCTAGTTTTCGCTCGTGGTGTGCTCGCGTCTGATCCGCTTCCTCTTTCTTGGATCTGTTCTCTTCTTATTAGGCTTACTTTATATATCACTCTTTCCTTCCCATTTACTAATATCTCATTTCACTTATCTTTACTTACCTAAGTTCTCCCTACCTATCTCTCATAAGCTACTCCCTACCTTCCACATATATCTATACCCTCTTAATATATATATAATCCTACTTTTCCTCCATCTTTCTTATCTTCTAATATATTATTAATTATATTCCTATCATCTTTCTTCCTCCTTCTCTTAATCTTACTTTACTATCCTTTCCCGCTCATTTACTACCTTATATCTATATTATATTAATTACATATTACTCTGCTTAATCATATTTTACATACGTTTATCATTCTTTATCAATTACATCGGTTATTTACTGCTTCCCTCTGTTCCTTCTATTTTTAAACTTTACTATCCCAATGTTATTCAATGATCCATATATCGTATTTTGCTCTCATTATCTTGCTTACACTCTTTCCTCCTCTATGATATCACTACTATATACGCATAAATATATACTTAACGCCTAGTTTACCTTATATACTACTTAGCTCATTCCTACCCCATTTTATATTATAACTAATATGATATATATATATATATTCTAGTTTACCCGTCTATATACTATTCCGTTATACATCCACCGTGTTCATCCCCCTGGAGGTACGTATTCCCCCCTTCACTTCCTACTATATAGATATTTTTTCACCCCTTATCCCTATTATTAGATGTTATTAAACTATATACCTCCCTACTATTATAATTTTCCTCTCGCATCCATCTCGTTCGTACAATTCATATTATCACCTCTTCCCTACGACCTTCTTTTTAATTACCTTACCCAATTAATACGTCCTACTTACTTGGTAGTTATATATATACCTTACAACTATACATGCAGTGTGTGTGGTGTGTGGGTGTGGGTGCTCGCTTGTTGTGTCTCGCGTGCTGTATGGCGGTTTTATGTTTTCTTGTCTATCGTCTGTTTTGTCCTTTCCCGTTCCGGCGCTGTGCTCTCACATATATTATATACTCATCTCTCCGCGAAATTACCAAAGAATAAACGTGCTGTAACGAAATAATTAAGCACACCTACACACGGATTCTTCACACAACCACTAAACTGCCTTCCCGCATCTCCTCGGTATCCCACTACCAACATAAAAATCTCATCACAGCCCGTTGACGAAACCGTACATCTTATTTTATTTTCCCGATACTGCACCCAAGTAAAATTTCTGATCTTCCTCGCAATCAAAGGATGACAATTGCTCCTGTGTACGTATTGTTATATATATTGATTTTAGGCTTTCTCTACTACTTTATATCCACCACAGAGTAAACTGGCTTCCTCGCCTTCCTACTTATGATGACTCCTAGCCAATAATAGCATGCCGGATAATAACTATCATTTCTTACGGTTTCTATACTTCATGACTTTTGAAAACTATAATTTCCACATAACATCTCTTTCTACTCTTCTCCCCACTGTTTATTAAAATCGGTAGGTACTTTGTACTGCGGCCCATACGGCCAGCACCTAATTTACCCTCCATTTTCGCTTGTCCCCTCTCCTCCTTATTTAATTAATAAGCATAAGTTCCCCCAGAATACTGCCCCCCGCCTAACATTATAAGACTATTTATTTTTGCCGGTGCGCTATATTTGTGTCATGAGGCCGTCCGCAGACTTGTTTATCATGACCTATAGATCCGTTTTGGCAATTGAGATACCTCACCCGCTCAAGTTCCTATACTCGAATTAATTGTTATTTTTTTCTGACTTCATATATTGGGATTTGGTGTACCCGACTAACCTTGACATCCTCCCCTTTGACCTTGCCAGCTTAGGGCGTCTCGTTTCCTTTTTTACCTTTCTATTGCTTTAATTTTGTCTTATCCCTTATGCGACTTTCTGTCATTGTTGGCTCGCGCTTTTTTATTTCGCTGTGTTGGACTATTCTCCTTTAAATATACTTCTTGCTTATCTCTTTTCCCTCATTCCCTTACTCACTTTCCCATCCCTAAACTTCGACAGGTATTCTTTTCCCTACCCCCACAATGCTCGATTGTTTTCTACTTTTATCTGCGATCGTGGCTCGACTATTCCACTTCTCATTGTTCTTCCACATAGATCAAGTCGTTCTCTTTCCTCTTTTTTCTCCGATGCCTCATTTGATTTTCCGTCTGTATTTGGTTTCCCACCTGTTTCCATCTCAGCTATGAGCTCTCCTTCTGTCTCCTCTCCCCTCCCTTGCTTTTTTCTCGCCCTCTCCTCTCGTCTCTGGCGTACACGCGCACGTGCGACATCTTGTGTCTCACATCTCCACGCAGGATCCAGTGAAACTCTCTTTACGTGACGCGAGGTGCCCAGGTATTAGCTTCTCGGACCGGCTCTCTACTTCACACCGAGATTCCAGTCCTTTGCGTTCAAGCTACGTCCCCTGTCACGCTTCTCTATTCGTACATCGTCGATCCTCTCTGGAACGTTCCCTGTGTCTCTCCAACTGAGGAGGAGATCGGTATCAGGGCTCCGGGATCCATCTTTCTCACTTCCCCCTCCCATCCTCTCTCTCCCCTCCATCTCTCTTTCTCCCTCTCCTATCTCTCCTTCCCCTTCCCATCTCTCTTTTCTCCCTTCCATCTCCTTTCTCCCCTCCCATCTCTCTTTCTCCCCTCCCATCTCTCTTTCTCCCCTCTCATCTCTCTTTCTCCCCTCCCATCTCTCTTTCTCCCTCTCCTCTCCTCCCTCTCCCACTCTCCCTCTTTCTCTTACAAGACGTTACAACTAAGACGTGCACGTGAGAACCGGGAGATCAACACAGGGACATAAAGCGCTTCAGAAAACTTAGTTGCTCAGCGCCAGTAACTTGCTCGCGAAAACGGCTTGAGATCTTTAACTTTTGGGGAGAAGATTAGTGTGAAGAAATTACAAATCAGTTCGCAGTGTTTGGGATTCTGTGAAGATTATGGGGAGGATGTGAAAAGGAGGAGAGGTTGGAGTAAGTGTGTGGGGGTTGATAGATGGGGAGAAAGATGAATACACGGAAGAGAAAGAGAGGAATAGATATACTGTAGAAAGAGGAATAATAAGAAAGAAAATGTAAAGAACGGTGAGGAAGAGATGAAGAGAAATTAGAGCAAACGAAAATATGTAAACATATGAATAATCATTGATAATACTCATAATAAGGATGTAGATTAAAGTCATTTGTGTAATACCATTAAAGGATGCAGATTAGTCATTTGTGTGATATTTTTTCTTTTCTTTATCAATTATTTTCGTACAGTATATGCAAGCATCACTACTTTTTAACATAACTTTCTTAAAATAACAAACTAAGAATAAACATCAAATGAAGAGAAAAAAGCAATTCAAAACAAAAACAAAAGAAAAATAAACAAGACAAACCAACCCGGAGGCGATTCAGACAAAAACAAGAAAGACAATGAAGAAAAATGCACAGAGACTGACGCTTTTAATGAATTCTTTGGCAACATTACTCCAAGTGTTTCTGCAATTAAATCATTCTCCCGTGTGAATCACCTCCTCTTGGGTCATCTCAACGCTTTGCTTATTAAGGGAATAACTTGTTTTTTATTCGTAGCTACTCAAAGGAAACTAGAATTACATAAGGAATGTGATTCTGAAAATTCGATTTTTTTTAGGTTAAAATAAAGTTTGTTTATGCAGATTCCCATTTTGAGTTATATTTGGTTATATATAAATTTATATGTTGTTTATCTTGTCAATAACACTTTTTTTTCTCTCTCTCTTTCAGAAAATATCACACGATGGAGACAACATGGCAACTACCGGATCCTACTTTGCTCTACAAGATGGCGTCGCGAGATTGATTACCTTTTGACCATGTAAACAAAAAGAGGAGAAAAAAATGGCCCGCGCTAATCCCCCCTCCCCACCTCCTCTCCCCCTACGCACACGCACACACACAGAATAAAAAGGGAAGAAGACCAAACACACGGAGAAAAAGAAGAGAAAGAAAAGCGAGTGAGAAGAATAAAAAAAAAAAGAAACAAAAAACAAAAAAAGAAAAAATAAAGCCTGCTAGTCCCGACACACGCACACAAAGCTGTATCTAATTTTATGTTCTCGACCAACAACGCACATTCATCTTGGGAGTAAAAACAAAGTCTCGGGTACGTCGACCATTACACAGAGTATATAATGGGGAAGACATACAAACCTCATGCCCAGCACACCCAAGGCAACAAAGCAAAATATATCAGGAGGAACTTTTTCATTGTAAATCAAGACCCCATTCTGGAGACCCGTAAATCCCACACTTAGATAAGGAACGACGATAATAAATGGGGAAACTAAAGCTCGCAGAGATGCCAGGACGAAACGGCTCAAACGGGGCCTATTCGGGTCCCATTAGACCTTCGCAACTAGGCCTAATGCGACCACCCATCTAAGCCGGTCGCATATATCAAGGTTATAATGTCGACATATCACTGGGATGCGTTTGCTTCTGGGGTGAATTTCTGCCTCTCGCGACCTGGAGGGAAAGCGATATATCTAAGGTATATCGGAATACCTATTTATCGCTTTGTTTATCTGTCGATACGTGTGTGTGAGAGAGTGATTTTTCAACATGACCTCCGTGTAATGTCAGCATTCATGTGCATCAAATTTCAATTATTCGTGTTTTTTCTTGGAAGTAATGTGATTTATATGGCCGTTTCTTTTTCAGTGTGTAGGTATTGCGAAAGTAATATACTCGTATATATGCATATACATATATATCTATAAACATATACATATACAAAGATATATGTGTGTGGGTGTGTGTGTGAGTGTTTTTATAGATAGATAGATAGACACATATAAATATTTATCTATTTATCTATCGAATCTTCTATATACATAAAAAAAGAACAAAAATATTTTCGTCCATCGCCAAACACTACCCAGCCTCATGACAAGACCAGAACAGGAAATTCCTTAGGAAATCCATCTCCCGTTCCCCGTAACATGACACTTTAACCTCCTCTCCAGTGACACTACAGGACTCCGCATGCATGAACGACCCAAGGAACACCCAAACAAAGAGGACGTGCAATGATCGCTACTCTGACGTCACAAAGACCGATATAGCTTACGAGACGACACGATACCATTGGTTTGTTAAGTCATGTAAAAGGCCATTAAAGTTCCACTAACTGCCACGGGAAAACCAACCTTTATGACATCTCCCAGGCGAGGGGGCGTCCGTATGCCCCTCTTCCTCGGAGTTGCACTCACACCACGAAGTTCCACCCGTTCTTGAAGTTTATGAAGCCACATTTGTCCGCCGGCGTAAGATATCTCCTTCAACACTCGACGGTGTGGTATAAGGTTTGGAATTGATTATAATCTTAATTCGGATCAGTTTGATATCATGGCCGGAGATAAAACATTCGATAGGCAGTTCCGAAGAGATGGCGTTTCCCTAAAATGGCGAAGTTACTGATACGATATTGACAATTATTGATTATCATTATTTATCGTTCAATTTATATCCCTGTGTGTACACGAGTTGACCATGGCATTAAAAAAAAACGAAATTGATAAATAAAAAAAGATAATAAATTGTACATTCCATTTTCTACACCTAACTTGCACATACCAAGTGAAAAGAGACGCAAAATAATGAAAAAAAACGCCATAAACCATTCAAAAATTGCGAAATGGAAGACGTTCAAAAAAAAAAAAAAAAAAAGCGAAAAGGGAGGAGAGCTAAAAAAAAAGGGGTGGGGGGAAGGGGATGAATGATTTGCATTCACGGGGCCTTCCTCTAATGCGATTATTATTCACGAAAGGTATGTATGGGCAGACACGCCACGGAAGGATCCCCATGATGGATGCCTCGCCCACGGCTGAGGTCTCGGGGGCTTCCACCACTATCATCGTCCTCTGCCACCTTTTCCCTCCGTGGGTAATTGCTTTTGTTCCAGTCTAAGAAAGCCTCCATTTTTTTTTTTTTTTTTTTTGGGGGGGGGAGGGAAAGGGAGGAGGGTAAATTGGTATTTCTAATCCTGGACTTTTTTTTTTTTCTCTCTCTCTCTAGTCGACTATTAGTACTTTGCATTTGTTTGTTTTTTGTCTGCTTTTCAAAAATATTTTTTTATATGAATACAATCTTCTTATTCATTTCCATGCTTTCAATACCCCCCCTCCCTACCTGCCATCCCCCTCCCCCATCCCCCGCCTCCAGGCCCTCTTCACCCTCCTAAAAATACCTCATTTTCCCCTAGACTATCCGATCTCCCCCCCAGACCAAATTTTCTCCCCTAGCTCCCCCCCCCCCCTTTGCTCCCACATTCCCTCCCGTCTTGACTTGCGTGAGTCCAATACCAGCGGTAATGGCACTGACTGGGGCGACCATGGTGTGGTGAGGAGAGGGTGCCATTATGAATTTCTTCGGTAATTGGCACTCCCACGCTCGCCTCGGAAATACGATTAGGGCGAAGGATTGGAAAGAAGGAGAAGGGATATGAGGAGGAGGAGGAGGAGAAAGAAGCAGGGAGAGGAGAAATAGGGAAAGATAGGAAAGAAGAAAGGGATAAGAGGAAGGAGAGCAGGAAAGGGTTTAGAGCGAAAGATAGGAAAGAAGAAGGTGGAATATGAGGAGGAGGAGTAGAAGAAGCAAAGAGAGAGGAGGGACGAAGAGGTTTAGAGAGAAAGATAGGAAAGAAGAAAGAGGAATATGAGGAGGGAGGAGGAAGAAAGAGGGAGGGGTTTAGAGCGAAAGATAGGAAAGAAGAATGAATAAGAGGAGGAGGAGAGAGAAAGAAAGAAAGGCGGAGGAAGAGGAAAGAAGAAGAACGAGGAGGAATACAAGAAAAAAAAAAAAAAGACAAAGAAAGAGGAGTAGAGCAAAAAAAAAAAACAAAAAAAAACATAAAAATTAAAAATAAGAATGACACAACCTCCCCAAGGCGCCGGCAACCCAAGGTGATTCTACCCGACCAGTAAGCAAGTGCAAGGGGGGGAGTGGGGAGTGGGGGCGGAGTAGGGGGGGGGGGGAGTACGGGGGAGGGTCAGTCCCGTGGTAATTCTCCATCTGTCATGCGATGATGGAGGAGCCTCGACCCAGGGTAGCACGCGGGGGTAAATAAAGAAATAACCCCCTTGTTTTACACCGATAGAGGGCGCAGGGACACTTCTTTTTTCCCGTAATTAATTCATCGAGTTGCCGTGTCATTGTTCTGTGTACTTTTCATTATTGAACATCAGGGGGAGGTTCAATTCGTGTTTGGTGTAAGGCAGTCGGTAGATAAGGAAATTGCTTTTGTACTTCGTTGTGTGTGTGTGTGCGTTTATTTTTAATTATTTATTTATTATATTTTTTCTGATTTTGTGTGTGTGTGTGTGCGTGTGTGTGTTTGTATCTGTTTATTTGCGTGTGTGCGTGTGTGTCTGTTTATTTGTGTGTGTGTGTCTGTTTATTTGTGTGTGTGTCTGTTTATTTATGTGTGTCTGTGTGTGTGTGTGTTTATTTGTGTGTGTGTGTGTGTATTTGTGTGTGTGTGTGTGTGTTATTTGTGTGTGTGTGTGATTTGTGTGGTGTGTGTGTGTGTGTGTGCATCGTATACATATATGAAGCACACACGCACACATATATACAAGGCGCAATATAATGGCTACCGTCGTGTGCGCAGGTGTCTTTGTTTACATCCATGAATCTTCCCATATTTCATGATCATAAACGAATGAAAATTTATGCGGCCTTAGACCTTCACATTGTTATCCTGGAGGCAAGACTTGGTATCTTTGCCGGCGTGGGCAAGGTAGGAGGTGTAGAAGAAGGCAACAGAGAGCAAGAGGAAGAGGAAGAGGAAGAGGAAGAGAGAGAAAGAGAGAGAGAGAGAGAGACATGGTAATGATATAATATGCTAAATATACACATGTATGTATGTATGTATATATATATATATATATATATATATATATATATATATATATATATATATATATATATATATATATATATATATATATATATATATATATATATATATATATATATATATATATATATATATATATATATATATATATATATACACACACACACACACACACACACACACACACAACACACACACAGTGTGTATATATATATATATAATATATATATATATATGTGTGTGTATTATACATATGTATATGTATGTATGTATGTGTGTGTGTATGTATTTATTTATGTATGCATTTATATATCTATAGAAAGAGACAGAGATAGGAATGTCGAGGGAAAAGAGAGAGAGATAAATAATGAGGAATAAAGTATCAGCAACAGTAAGGTAGAAGGATGAGAAGAGAGAGAGAACTCGGAGAGAGAACTCGGAGAGAGAGAAATAAAAAAAATATAAGATAAATAATGAAATAAAGCTGATCCAACGCTGGAGCGGCGCATGAGGCATCGGCAGCGTCCAGCTTAGCGAAGGACGTGTAATCAACGCGGGTCGTACGTCATCCCTACAAAGAGAGCGCGCGCCTCCCATTGGCTCGCGGGACCCCGTGGCGGCGGCGGCGGTTGGCCAGGCAGTTACCAGGTGTATCAAAAACGCACAATGGACGATCGCATTATCTCCACATTATCACCCGTTGGTATTTAGTTTTCGGGGGATATCCGATCGCCGCGTGGGTGTTGAGGTTCATCGCGATGGTGGAATAACCTTATTTCGATCGGGGACGGAGGGATGGCGCCGATAGAGAGCGATAAGATTGAGGACATAAATCTGCGAGGGGGTAGTTTATCGGCGATCGGCTCGTAAATAAAGGCTTCCTTGCTCGATGCGGCCGTTGCATGGTCAGTGAGGGTGGGGAAGCGACCGTGCAGTTTTATGGGGTTATTTATTTTTCTATTTTCCTTACTCCCTTTTTTTTCTCGCAGGTCGT
>NW_020869885.1:713806-716306 GCF_003789085.1 Penaeus vannamei
ATCATCAATATCATTATCGTTGTTGTTATCATTAATGCTTTTATCATTATTATCATTATTAGTATCATTATCATTATCATTATTATCATTATTCCTGTTATCATTATTGTTATTATTATCATTATTGTCATTGCTATCATCATCATTATCATTATCATTACTACTATTATATCATTGTTATTATTATTTCTGTTGTTATTATTATCCTTACTGTTATTGTTATCATTATTATCAAAACTGTTATTCGTATTACTAGTAGTAAAAGAAGAAGAAGAGGAAAAAGAAGATGAAGGAGGAGAAGAAGGAAAAAAAGAGAAAAAGAAGAAGAAAAGAAAAGAAGATGAAGATGAGGAAAGAAGGAGGAGAAGAAGAAGAGAAACGAAAGAAGGAGAAGAAGAAGCAGAAGAAGGAGGAGAAGAAAAGAAGAAGAAGGAGAAGGAGAAGAAAAACGAAAAGAAGAAGAAAAAAGAGAAATGATAATAAAAAAATGTCGATAATGATATAAGGGATAACAGTGATTATAACAATAACCATCATAATGGTAACAATCATAACAATAGCAATAATAGCAAAAATCCTAATCATTTCTAATATTAGTTTATTAATTATTAATTAAAGCACACGATAATAACTAAACATTACTACTGTAATAAGTAATAATAATAATGATAGTAATGATAATGATAGTGATAATAATAGTAATAACAATAACTGGCATAGTAATAATAATCATAATAACAATAATAATGATAATAATATAATAATAATGATAGTAACAATGATGAATAATAGCAATATGATTATAATAAAAAACAAAAAGCAGAAAAGTAGAAAAAAGAAAGAAAATCCAGAAAATTGATGACCGACCACGTTATCACGAANAGAAAATCATAATAAGAAAAGAAAGAGAAAGCAAAAGAAAAGAAAAAAAAGAAAAAAGAAAGAAGAGAAGAAATAATAACAAGAAAAGGAAAAGGAAAGCAAAGCAGAAGAAGAAAAGAAAAGGAGCAAGAAAAAGATAAGAAAAATAATAAGAAGAAAGAGAAAGAAAGCAAAAAGAAAAAGAAAAAAAAAAAAGAAGAAAGGAAGAAGAAAAAGAAAGAAAGAAAAAATAATAAGAAGAAAAAGAAAAGAAGCAAAAGAAAAAGAAAAAAAAAGAAAAGAAAACGAAGAGAAAGAAAGAAAATAATAGAATAAGAAAAGAAAAAGAAAAGAAAGCAAAAGAAAAAAGAAGAAAAAGAAGAAAGAAAAAGAAGAAGGAAGAAGAAGAAGAAAAAGAAAGAAGAAGAAAGAAGAAGAAAAAGAAAGAAAAATAATAATAATAAGAGACGACCAAAACCCACTCCTGACGTGTTGACGCGGAATCCATTAGGCATTCTGAAGCCTAGGCCTAAGGACCCTAAGCCCGCCCCTCCTAGGCCCGAGCGAGTACCTGACCCCCCCCCCCCCCCCCCTCCCCCCCTTTGGCCCCGTGCCCCTCAAAAGCTCACACCTGAACGCCTTCGCCAGCGCCTCATATTTCTCATTCCTCATTCTTTTTTTTCTTTTCTCTCTCTCTCTCTCTCTCTCTCTCTCTCTCTCTCTCTCTCTCTCTCTCTCTCTCTCTCTCTCTCCCTTCGTTTCTTTCGTTCTTCATTTATTTATTTATTTTTATCTTTTTTTTTCGTTTTCATTTTCTTCGTTTCTTTCGTACTACATATTTTTCATTTTTTTTGTTTATCTATTTTTGATTTTTTTTTTCATTTTTGTTATATTAAATTTTTCTTTTGTCATTTCTTTTAGTTTCTTTCGTTCTACAATTTTTTTTTCACTTATTTATTCTTATTTTTTTAGTCATTTTTTTTTTTGTCATATTCAATTTTTCTCTTGTCATTTCTTTCGTTCCCCTCAATCTTCATTTCTTTTTTTCTGTTCGTATTCTATTTTGATTCTACTTTCTTGTAATTTTTTCCCGTTCCTCATTTCTTTATTTTTTTCGTTATCGTCATATTTCCTTTTTTCTCGTTCAGGATTTTTTTTTGTTTTTGTTGAATAGATGAATATCTTAAAATAAATCTAATGAAACGTAATAAATTCACATCTAATAAATATAGAAAATAAATATAGAATAGATACAATTAAATCCAATCGTATCTACAATGAACAAATACATAAAAATAATAAAAAAAAAATAAAAAAAAACAAAACAAAACAAAAAAAATAAAAAAAATAAACTAAACAATAAAAAAAAGAGATAAAGAAAAAATCGACATTAAAATCTGCTTAAAATCCGCCAAGATTCTCGTACCTTGCGATAAATCCTCATAAATCCCCCAGGTCTTTGGCTCTCTTCCTCACCGGCACTCACACCCCACGTTAATCATCTGACGTTCCCCTCATTGGCTCGGAAATCCTCATCTGACGTTCCCCTCATTGGCTCGGAAATCCTCAATCCTCATCCTTGACGTTCCCCTCATTGGCTCGGAAATCCTCATCTGACGTTCCCCTCATTGGCTCGGGA
>NW_020869885.1:723806-726306 GCF_003789085.1 Penaeus vannamei
GAGGAGAGGAGGAGGAGGAGGAAGGAGGAGGAAGAAGAAGAAGAAGAAGAAAGAAGAGGAAGAGGTGGTGGAGGAGGGGGAGGAGGAGGAAGAAGAGGTGGTGGAGAGGAGGAGGAGGGAGAAGAAGAAGAAGAAGAAGAAGAAGAAGAAGGAGAAGAAGCAGTAGAAGAAAAGAAGAAGAGAGAAGAAGAAAAAGAAGAAAAAAAAGAAGAAGAGAAGAAGAAAGAAGAAGAAGAAGAAGAAGAAGAAGAGAAGAAGAAGAAGAAGAAGAAAGAAGGAGAAGAAGAAGAAGAAGAAGGAGAAGAAGAAGAAGAAGAAAGAAGAAGAAGAAGAAGAAGGAGAAGAAGAAGAAGGACAAGAAGAAGAAGAAGAGGAAGAAGAAGAAGGAGAAGAAGGAGAAGAAGATCCTTGGCGATAGGTGCTTCGACTTATAACGCACCTTTTTTTTATTCCATCAAGATCAAGAGGTGGATTAAAGGGGGATCTGGTGGAGGGATGCAGATTGTCTTTGTGGGTTTGTTCTTCGTTATTTTATTGTGGGGAAAATCTTGGTGGTGTTCCGCAGTTTGTTATCTGTGTGTGTGTGTGGTGTGTGTGTGTCTGTGTGTGTGTGTGTGTCTGTGTCTGTGTGTGTGTTGTGTGTGTGTGTGTGTGTGTGTGTGTGTGTGCGTGCGTGTGTGTGTGTGTGTGTGTGTCTGTGTCTGTGTGAATTAGAATCCCTATAGTTTACATTACATTAGCTAATTCACGTATCCTTTGATCCATATATGAATAAAATGGACACATACTTTATCCTAAACATATTACTCATCCCGTTTTCTTCGACCAAGGCTGTATTATTTCAATATAGATCTTTTTGTACATTGTGAAACCGTTGTACACCCCCACCCCCCTCCAGTGACTCCCATTATTTTTGTACATTGTGAAACGTTGTACCACCAGTGACTCCATTAGGTGTAACCTGGGATGCCCAATTCCTCCTAGTACCCAGATTACGTATCTTTATGGATGATTCGTTTCTGATGCACAATATTGTCCAAATGGTGGCTTTAGGCTTTTATTTTTTCTATTTATGATTGTTATTAATATGATTATTTTTATTATCATACTATCAATACTGCTAATATTATTACTATTATTTATCATTGTTATTATCTATTTTATTACTTTTATTATTATCATTGTTATTATCAATATTATTACTATTATTATTATCATTGTTATTATCAATTATTATCATTACTATTATTATTATCATTGTTTATTATCAATATCATTACTATTATTATCATCATTGTTGTTATCAATATTATTATTATTATATTATTTATTATCATTTTATTATCAATATTATCTATTATGTTATTATCAATATCATTATTACTACCACTACTACTACCATTGTTATCATTATCATTATCATTATTCCTAAATAAAATAAACTAAGTTAAACCCACTTCTCCTCTATTCCACAGCTGGAATGGTCTTACTTCCCGGATCTCGCCAACCTGCCCTGTTCTCTCCTCCTTCCTGTTCAATAACTCGCCTCTGGGAGAAGTCAGACGAGGTCAAACTTCCAACCTCGTGAAGGAGAAGGTCAAGACTGAAGCACTTTTCCTGCTGCTGCTGCTTCGGTTCCTGCTGCAGAGATCTCTACCGTGAGATCCTGCCTGGTGTTGTTCCGTGTTATGTTGAGGGGTTGGTGTGCTATAGCGTGGTGTTCGTTGTCCTGTGTTTCTTTTTTTATTTGTTTATTTATGTGTTTATGTTTTTTTTTTTTTTTTTTTTTTTTTTTTTTTTTTTTTTTTTTTTACAATGTAGCGATGTTTAATGCATTGTTGTAAGTATTTATGGATATCATACACACGTTAGCTGCCAAATGTCTTTCATAATGAGCTGTATGATTTTGGTGGACGCAAATACAATAATATTCACCCACAATTAAAATAAAACGGGTTAGAATAAAAACGAGGTGTTTATATCGACAAGTTTTTCTATCGTTTTCCTAAATCTGATGAGGAACGCTTGACCTGGTCGAAACGTCACGCTTTTTTCTTCTTTTTTTTGTACAATTGTGATAGTGGTTTTCATATTTGTATGTTATAGTCCTCGTAAACATCATTTATTTTCAAGGTATTGGATGGACACAAGGATTTTAACATTATCATTTGTCGATCATATATTAGCTTTAATCATATTGTTTACCATTAAGAGCTTAGCAAAATTAGGAAGAACATGGGACTTTGACGATAGTTTCAATGTTATAATGACAAAAATAATATATATTTTTTCGATAACTAGGTACATAAAAATCATTACCAACCTGCAATATTTTTCACTTCATTTAATACAGCCACGAGCGAACTTTAAAATGTAATTACTTTTTTTTGGATTTAAGCTAAAATGATTCTTCTGTAACTCCCGTAACTTTCAGACCCTGCGGCTGAAAAGGAAACCTGTAATTCGGGAAAACTTTTTCATGAATCTTAAACCTTTTCGA
>NW_020869885.1:743806-756306 GCF_003789085.1 Penaeus vannamei
GCCCACTCCGCCCCCGTGTCCCGCGCCCTTCCTCGGCGGTGCAGAAAGGTAGATAGATAAAGAGAGAAGTAGATAGATAGATACGGGAAGGATATTCATCCATCCATCCACACACATACGCACATACATTCAATTCTTCCTTGTTCTACGCTGGCTTTGTGTCTTTTTACACACACACGACTCATTAATAACTAAGTATCAAGAAGGACAATAAAAAGCCACTCTTGAAATTGTAAACATGAAGTATGGCGTAGCTTTCTTCGTCAGTTACAAACAAAAAAAAAATAGACACATCGACAGCTTTTCCAAGAAATATATTTAAGTGAAATACTCCTCGTGAGGGTTCGACCTGGAGGATTTCCTTTTAAAGTGCATTAATTCGCACGAGAGAGAGAGAGAGAGAGAGAGGAAGAGAGGGGGGAGACGGGGGAGAGAGAAAAAAGAGGGATGAGAGAGAGAAGGAGAGAGTGAGAGGAGTGAGGGGGAGAGAAAGGGGTGACGGGGGAGAGAGAAAAAAAGAGAATGAAAGAGAGAAGGAGAGAGTGAGAGAGAGAGAGAGGGGGAGGGAAGAGGGGGTGATTGGGGAGAGAGAGAAAAAAAGAGGAATGAGAGAGAGAGAGAGAGAGAGTGAGTGAGAGAGACAGAGAGAAGAGAGAGGAGGGAGAGGGTAGAACAGAAAGAGCCAGAAAGAGAGAGAGAAGAGAGGGGGTGAGGGAGAGGGTGACGAGGAGAGAGAGAAAAAAAAAGAGAGGGAGGGAGAGAGTGAGAAACAAAGAGAGAGAAGGAAGGTGAGAAACAAAGAAAGAGAAGGAGAGAGTGAGAGAGAGAGAGGGAAGGAGAGAGAAAGGGAGAGGGAGGGGTATGACGAAAGAGAGTGAGAGACAGAGAGAAAGAGAGGGGGAAAGGAGGGGAACGAGAGAGAAAAGAGAGGAGGGGGAAAAAGGAAGGAAGAATGAGGGGAGGGAGGAGAGAGAAGGGAAGGAAAGAGAGAAAGGAGGGAGGGATAAAGAAGAGGGGAGAGGGAGAAAGGGAGGAGGGAGGGAGAGAAATAGATAGATAGATATAGAGAGGAAGGGAGGTATGTGTTTGGTGTGTGCGCGCGCGCGCGTGTGTGTGTGCGTGCATGTGTGCGTGCGCGTGCGTGTGTGTGTCGCCGTGTCTGTGTAGTTCATTGCTGATGAGGATTTTGCTTATCATCTAAAAATACTTCAAATTTTTTTATAAGAAAAAAAAACAAATTTTTCAGCTACATTTACGCTGATTCATTCGAGTCCGTCCGAATCGAGGCTCCGTTTGAACCCCATCCGAGTCCACACTAACTTCGTCCGGTCACACATAGGCTTGACCCCTTTCCTATCCAGCGAGTCGACGGTGCAGTCAAAAGCAGCCTTCAAATTGGCTGATTGTTTGCTTGTCTGAGTGTTTGTTTGTGGGTCCGGGTCCTATTTTTTCTAACGTAGAAGGATTGAGGATCTCCATTTGCGTGTGTGTGTGTTGGAGGGATGAGGGGAGGGGGGAGGAGGGGAGAGGATTAGGTTTTAGGATTCAAGGATCAGCTGGTGTTGTTTTGTTGGTTTTAAATGGAGGCGAGTCGCAGCCGCATTACGCAGGTGGCCGTCCTAATAAGGTTAGTCCGAGAGCGCCCGGTTATGGGGGACTAGTGGTCGTCGCCAATCTACTTTTTTTTCGACTTTGAGTTTCTTTAAAGGGGTTTCTGTGTGGAAGGCGGAGGATTGTGGTGCACATATCAGTCATTTTAATTGCTATCAATTATGGCCCTGTTTAGAGATTCAAAAGGAGGGTATTTTTACCACAGTTCCTCCTTCTAAAACCACGTCCTTGTTACGGCAAAGTGCAAGCTTGTGAGTAAAATAGACCGAATGAGTGTGCGTGTATGTGTCTGTGCATGGAAAGAGGGTGTGGGCGAAATATAACAATAATGAGGGAAAAAGGGAAAATCGAGGCTATTGGTTTCGGTTCGTCCGATTTCGAACAGTTTTGCGCAGATGACCCCGCCCTGCACCCTTTACCGAATAACCAGGCTCCGGTGCAACTCAAAGCTATCTCATTCATTATTCCTAAACCAAGAGATATGGACCCCCCCCACCCCCCCACCCCTGCCCCGATGGACCCCCCCCTGCCCCGATGGACCCCCCCATGCACCGTGTCCTGGATATCTATTACGAATTATTCTTAACGTAAACATAAGCATAGACTCCGTATAATGTGGTAGCTTGACCGCAGGACGTCGATGCCGCAACTCTTTCTCTCTGCTCGTTATGCGATTCTTCATTCCGCAGTTGAATTATATGTCAGTGTCATCTCTTACTTTTTAGGACTTTATTCTTCGTCTTAGCCTGTCCTCCCACGGTCCAGGAGTCGATAAAACCTGAAATATTCCTTCTGGACGGACAGACATTTCAGCGAGCGAAAATCCGCATCCATACTGCACGAAGCCATCTTGGGCACTGACTGTCTCGCGTTGGACGTCTGGTAACGAGTCCGAATAACTATTGATTAGATATGACTCGACTCGTATGCTGTAAATTGGATTGTGATTATTGGACTACGGAATGATTAACGGCGTACTGCTTTATGCATGAAGAGCAGGCATGGGAGGGGGGCAGAGACAAAAAGCCCGTTTGGAAACCAGCGCTTTATTAATTTAGTAGTTCCTGTGCAAACTCTACCCGGGTTTTGATTATACGTAAATGCAGACCGTCAATGATAAACGCGCCGCCACGAAGCCGTGCAATTGCAAGGCAGAATCTGGCCAACTAGAAGATTATAAGACAAATGCGGTCATGAAAGGGAGCTCAGTGACAGCCCGATGAGGCCAGTGCCAGCGAGCGAAAGGCACGCGAGAGGTCGTCGCGGCGCCGTCGTGCTCTGGGGTTTCCGGCGCTCGAAGGAGGACGACTCCGGGAGGACAGGCAGCAGGAGAGGAGGGCGGAACGACCTGAGGGGCGACGACCTGAAGGAAGGACGACGACCTGAAGAGAGGACGATCTGAAGGGGAAGACGACGACCTGAAGGAGAGGACGAACCTGAAGGAAGGACGATGACCTGAAGGAAGGACGCGACCTGCAGGAGAAACGACGACCTGCAGGAGAGGACGACAAAATCAGGATAAAGAACGACAAATGAAAAAAAAAACACAACCAAAAGACAGAGAAAGAGAACGACCACCTTAAAACGAAGGACTATCACGTTAAGCCGAAACGAGAGAACAATGAGACGGAGAGAGAGAGAGAATGGCGCCCACAGAGCGAAGAACCGACGCCCCAACCTCGAGACAAAACTCCACCGGGGTTTCCTCGACCCCCGGGGCACCCCTCCACCCCCTCCCCCCCCCCTCCTCCCACCCCCATCCTCCCCCCCCCCGCTCAGCCTGAATAGGTCAGGTTACTTATAATCTTCTCTCGAGCAAATCAATGATGCGCGGGCGGCTTTAACGAGGTTCCGAAGAAGTTCTGCCGCGGAGGAATGTCGCCTCGTGTTTAGTGGGCGTTCCATGAGGTGGGTACGTGGTCACGGATGCCCTCTCCATGCCCCGGGTAAGGATAGGCATGCGGAGTAATCTAAAGTATTGTCACAGAAGTTATTTCCTTCCTTTCGAGTACAAGATGCCGTTCATAAAGAAGGCAGGTGAACACATGTATATTTTTAAAGCATCTGAAGTAAAGATACACAATCGGCGGTATCCGAAGTGTCGGAAATGTAAAGTAACGCGCCTTAAAAAAAAAAAAAAAAAAAAAAAAAAAAAAAAAAAACATGAAAAAAAATGAAAAAAAAAAAAAAAAAATCCCTTGAGTATACGTTCTATTGAAGCATCGGGAAAGAAACGCCTCGCAGTGTTTCATAGATAGAGAGTGTCACAGCGTTAAGCAGGCTCGCGTGTGGTGAAACTCCCACCTGAAGAGCACAGAGCATGTAGTACGAGCATCTTCAATGTAAAGGAACACACCCCGAGCTAAGAGTAAACAGGTGCCACGAGAAAGTGTCGGAAATATGAAATGCCATTAAAGAAAAAGTCCTCATATGGAGGAATATTTATTATGTCTCAAACGAGGAGGGTTTGTGTGCACAGACGTCCCCCCCCCCCCCCATTCAGACGTCCCCCTCCCTCATGCGCCTGAGATGAGACACAAACAGGTCCCTCGCGATGTGCCGGAGAGTGCCACGCCGTGAAGACACATAACCTCATGTATCTATTATGTCGGCCATGAGGAGCGCAAGTGTATACGAGGAATGTCTTATTCAAGTACCTGAGTTAAGAGTAAACAGGCGCCTCGAGGAATGTCAGAGATGCAAGTGCCGCGTCGCTGGAGGCAGAATGCAAAGCCGCAAAGATGTGGGAATTCATGTATATCAGCTGCATCTTCATTGCAATGAGGGAATTCATGTATATCAGCTGCATCTTCATTGTACAACCGCAGCAGTACGCTAATGGGAGAGCTGCTTGTGCGTTTCATCAGTTATGGTCAAATGGAGTCATTATTATCCTATTAAATTAATACTTTGTCCAATGATATTATTCATTCATATACATAATCCTCATCTCAATTGGTTACTTCTTCTTTTATGATTATTGTATCTTGATTTATCGTACTTCAGTTGAATTAATATATGTATATCGTTTAGACTAAATTGGTATTTATATTGAATTAATGCTTCATATAAAATAATTTTTTTTTTTTTTTTATATATTTATAAATGAATATTTATAAAAAAAAAAAAAAATAATAAATACTATTTCTATTAAAAAATATTTATTTTTTTAATATTTTATTTTTTTTTCTTTTTTTGTTTTGTTGTTTTTTGTTGTTGGTGGTGTTTGGGTTGATGATAGAATATTTCCTCCTCTCTATTTTTTTATATCTATCTTTCTCATCTTAATTATCATTTCTTATATTTAAATATTTAAATTTGTCTAGATTGTTTTACTTAGGTTTTTCTCTTGTTTTAATAACAATATGTTTATATTAAAGATTTCTTTACTCGCTTTTTAGATGTTACTGCTAAGAAAATTTATAATTCATTCTCATCAATTCTTGTTTTATTCTTTGTTCAGTTCTTGTTAAAATATACGGAGATGTGCTTATATCTTATAAAACATCACTCTTTTCTGTTTGTTTCATCTTTTTTGTTTTTTTAATCTGTTTTTCTGTTTATTTTTTACTGTAATCTATTATATGTCTATAATATTATATAAATTCTAAATACTCCTCTAAACATCTCTATAGTTGTTGTCTTTATTTATTTACCTCTTTTATTATCTTTTCTCTATTCTATTCTCTTTATATATATCTATAATAATAAAATAAATATATTAACATGATAAAATCCTATTCTAATTGTTATATTAGTGAAAATTTACCACTATATTTATTATTATATGTTTTAATAAAATGTGTGTTATATTTGGTCTTATTTTTTGTACTTTTTCTATATTTACCTTCTTATTTTAACTCCTATGTAATTTACAACACATACTACTCCAATGTATGTATACAAATCTATTCATATGTTATTATTTAACATGATGTGATATTGTGGGGGGATCTATTTATTTATTTTGCAACTATGTTACTATTGGGTGATTTAGCTTATATCAAGAGGAAATATATTTAATCCAGTTTGGTTTTTGTTTTTTTTAATATACTATTTACTACACGCATACGCCAAGAATGATTGTTAATTTGAATTTAGATCGTTTTGCTGATTGTCACAGAGTCCAGCATTGATATATTCGAGGGGGAGTGGGGTCAGCTGTCAATAGAGGGTCAGCCTTCAACACGCGGTCAGCCTTCAACATATTAATATTATAATATACTATTATTTACTATTATTATATTTATTATAATATCTATATATTACTTTATTTATATTATAATAATTATATTATTTATATTTTATATATTGTGTGTGTGTGTGTGTGGTTGTATGTGGTGTTAGTGTGTTGTGTGTGTGTGTTGTTCGGTGTGTTGTGTGTGTGTGTTGTGTGTGTGTGTGTGTGTATAACATCATCAATGTAATAGAACTGTTTTATTATTTTTTTCATCCTTATATGGAATTAATGTATGAAAATAATGTTCTGATTCGTATTTTCGTTTTAGAATGCTATATGTAAAGCGTCCAGTGGAGCACACGACAAATATTTGGTGTCACGTGAGGATTCATATAAGGTGAGTGACTAGTTTTTTTCTTTTTATAATTTTTATTGTTTACTTCAATAATTATTTATGGACTATAGATTGTAATACATGTTGAGATAATAAATTATGGTAATCAATGGTTATGTTTCAATAGAATATTCCTTGTGCTTTCTCAAATTAAATGGAGATAATTGGTTTTGAATGCTCAAATAGAATGTTATTGTGATGTCAAATCTAATAAGGAGCCATGTTATGTTAATTATTTTTATCTACTTTATTCTATATCGCAAAATTATTATAATTATTTCCTTCTTCATCTAATGTGATTCATTTGGTATTTTAAATTCATTTTGGTGTAAATGAATACTTGAAGGTAACGTTTTTGTTATAAATCAATATTCTGTTTACTTTTCATATTTGCAAATAGTAAATAGTATTCTACCTTTGGAATTTGTGTTTCATGAGTTATGAAATATAACTTTTACTTATACTGAATATGGATAAAGAATTAATTGTATCATTTTTAGTGGTAAGTGTGTTATTTTTTGAATAGATTATGTTTCATACTTCTTATTAAATTACATGTTATTATCATGGTAATGAAGTCATTATTGAAATAGATCCGCTACTCTCATTCTAGTTGTTTGTTTAATACATCAGTGTAATATATGTATATTTAATATATATATTTTATTGGTATTATATTATAATATTATTATTTCTTTTATATTATTTATACTATTAATTTTTTATAATTATATTATTTTTATTTATTACTTATATAATATATATTTATATACTTATTTATATTTTATATTATCATTTTTATAGCGTGTGTGTGTCGTGTGTGTGGTGTGTGTGTTGTGTTGGGTGGTGTGTGTGTGTGTGTGTGTGTGTGTGCTGTGTGTTTCTTATACTGTAATGTCATAGTTATGTATTCCACCACACTACTCACACAAGACAACACAGGAAGCACACAGTGACAATACGGTATATATAATATAGGTTCGTGGATATTTTACGTATTTGGTTCGGAGTATTTTTCTTAGCGGTGAGGATTAGGTGAGTGTGGTTCGTTGCTGGTGGTCGTGTGGCTGTGTTTGTGTTGTTGTCGAGCTGCTGTGGTCGGGGTGTGTTGGTGGGTGTGTGGTTTGCTGTTGTGGTGTGTGTGCGGTGTTGTGTTGGGTATTGTGGTGTGTGTGTGTGTGTCTGTGTGTGTGTGGGGTGTGTGTGGTGGTTTGTGGTGTGTGGGTGGTGTGTGTGTGTGTGTGGTGTGGTTGGTGTGGTGGTGTGGGTGTGTTGTGTGTGTGTGTGTTTGTTGTTTATTGTGTGTGTGTTTCTGTAGGTGATTTAGGGCGGTATTCAACATGATTTATTATGGGTGCGTGGGTGTGTGTAGGTTGTGCACTGAATGGAAGAGTTGAATCACCGTATTTTTTTTGGAGTGGAGGCGGCGGGGTTTTGGGTGGGGGGTAGTGGTTACTCTTGTTTAGTCGAGTCAACGTAGGTTGATGGAACTCAATTGGATTTTAAACCGAACAGCATCAATCGAGGCAGGAGAGCATGTGGCTCGAAAGGGGTCAGAGGTAGCTTGTAGGGCTTGGAGCGTCTTGAGGATTGGGAAACGGCATATAAAGGGCGTTGAAGGGGTGGATGATAGAAAGTGAGAACATGGTGGTGTGTGAGGAGGTTAGGTGAGCAAGTGTTGGGGGGGTGCTGGCGCCTGTCTGGTAAGAGTAAATTTGCTATCGGTGGTAGTGACTAAAGGCCGGAGATGATTACTTAGAGAGATAGGTGAGAGTTTATCGATTGTGAGATCGCTAGAATATCTTACTTTTTTTTATGCAAGTGATGTTAACTATTGGAGGAGTAATGAAGACGGGAGTAACTGAAGGAAGTGATGTAGAAGAAGTAATGAGTAAGTGTGAGACGAGGATAAATGTAGAGGATGTGAATGGGAGAGACGAAGTAGAGAGAGAGAGAGTGAGGTGAAGACGGAAGTGAAATTAAACGAATAGTAGAAAAGGATGCAGTCAGACGGAGACGCCAGAGTGGCGGACGGATGAAGACTGTGCAGACATAAGAGATAGAGCTTATGTGGTAGAGTGATGTGAGAAGGCGAGGAGGGGACAGGTGTACACGCGAGTCGACGGAGAGAAGTAGAGTAGCGAAGAGCGTAGGAGAAGAAAGAAGAAGAAGAAAAGGTGATGGAGACGAGAGAGGAATCGAGGTGTGATGTGCGGAGTGCCCAGAAGGTGAAGTAGGTTGAACACGTGCGTTTGCGGGTGTTTTCGTGTGAAAATAAGTGCGAAGTGATATGAGTGCAGCGATATTGAACGAGGTGTTGATGATTGTTATAATAATAGAGCAGCGAATAATTTTGATCCTCTGCGAATGAAATCGTGTCGCGGGAGATATAGGTCTGGACGGGGAAGAGAGGTAAGAAGCTGATTGATGATTTGCTCATTTTGCGAGTGTTGATTATATTGTAGTGCGGTGGTGCGATGGGTGGCGATGTCTTATGTGCACATTACCTTTTTTTTACCTACACGGTGGTCGTCGGATATGAGTAGGTCGCGGTATATCACGCAGTGCCGGGAAGACTGAAGACATGCATGTCCATCCAGACACTGCAGGGTAAATTACTTGCCCTACCACTATAATTATTACGCATATATGATTGATATTATATGAATATTGTAATTATATTAAATTCATAACTATTAAATATTTATTTTATGTCTCTCTCCAAATGGCACTCTTATCAGTGATACTCTATCTCGCCTCCTTCTCTAATTTACATCGGCTCGTGTTGTCACAGGTGATACACTCGGGTCCACAGCAACACTCTCTATTCTGCAGTCACACGATCACTGTGTAGGGTGGTCCCATATATATATCATATATATATATCTATATTATATTATTAGTCTATATCATTATATACTATTATATATATATTCTATTCTTATTATATTCTTATTTTTTCTATTATATACTTAGTTTTATCTGCTCTCACATAACACCTATCCTCACTTCACGAGTACAGCATCTCATTTCATCTACTACACACACAACATCATATCACACATTATTATCCTTATATTCTTATTATTATCTTTTTCATTTTTTTCTATTATTATTTTTTTCTAACCTTACCTATCACTATATTACTTCGTTCTCTACTTATATTTATTTCTTCTCTCTACTCTATCTACTTCTCTTATCTTTCTCTCTGTTCTATTCGCCCTTCTTATTGTCTCCATTTGTTCTACCTCTTCTTCTCTCTCCTTTCCCTCCCCTAATTTTACCTATATCATACCCTTATCACTCTCTCCTTACTTATTTCTCTGTACTGTACTCGATCATACTGTACTCCGGTCTCACTATCACACATCACTATTGCTCGTTGTCACCTTACTTTTATTGTATATATATCATAACTCATATACCTAAATAAAAGTAACCTTTACTCACTCTTCTATACTTATTATATTATACCCTACACCTTCTTTTCCTATTTCTCATTATCCTCTACATATCCTTCTTATTACTCATTCCTCTTACCTATCCTCCTCTCCAATAGGTGTCCGCAGGCGTCCTACCACTGGACGCGTATTACTTATTCTCTTGGACTGATGATCATCGCTGGTGTGAGACGGATGCCTATCATCAGAGGCCTGACATCGGTAGACGGACCGATGATTGCGCTCTACATGACTTTCAGGGACGCGCTGCATAAGCTCTGAGTAGGGCGTGGGTCGTGCTCAGGGGGCTCCGTCTCGCGCCGCTAATTTGAGTGGCTGGGTATGTAATGTCCTCTATTATGTAGTGTGTATTGTGTTGTGTGGGTTTGTATGATTATTGTATGATATTCTAATTATATATCTATATATTACTATTTATCTTATCTTATATTATTATCTATATATTATAATCTTATTATTCTCTCTATTTTTATCTATATATCTATTTTATTTATATTTTCTCTCTATATCTCTTTTATTATTATTTATAAATATGTATTCGTGGTGTGAGTCTGTGATTGTATGTTTTAATTGCACAAAGATTAGAAACAAACAAATACATACGACAATGCACACTCACACTATATATATATATATGTATGTGTGCATGCATGTACGAAAGTGCGTGTGTGTGCCAACGCAAATTCACGCTTCCCGAGCACAGACGCACACAGCTCTAGAGACAATAACAATGTGCACATAGAGCTATTGATCTGCTGTTTACCCTTCACACACGTGGATGTTTTTGCATGTAAGGTTTATATCCTGCAAACTAAACAAATTTTCTACATTTTTCCACGCCTCACAATGCTGTCGTTAGCAAAATCAACACGCCCGTATATCTATGTAAGCCAAATCATTTAACGCTGTACCCAATCTGAAATAATTGTCCGATTAGTTCGCTAACGGTTCGAATGAAAATCTTTATACATGTTGCAGTTCATTGTTCTGTTACGTGTACTGTTGTTGATTGCTTTCTGGTGCAATTGCAGAGGTTAGGAAGGTGAACAGTAGCTGTGGGGATGGCTGGGCGACCGCTGTGGGTGCTGTGGCGGATGGTCTGTGCAATCTTGGTTTATCAATCACTTTGGAATGCTTGTGATTGCGATGGTTATGGTAATTAGCAAGATTTCTTTTTGTTGTATTAATGGTGATGGTGCTTATGGTGAGAATGGTGGTTATTATAAAGGTGATAATGATAATAACTGTGATAGTAATTATGATCAATGTGATGATAATGATAATAAAAATGATAATGATGATGATAAATATGGAAATACTGGACTTTTAACGTTGACTAAAAAATATATTATGTCAAACAAATTGATAAGAAATAGATTAAATGATGAATACGAATTAAAAATAACATACAATCCACAATCATGTTATTAACTTTGCAAAATAAATATTAGAGATGTAACAGAGACAGAGACCAAGAAAGACAGACATAGACAGACGAACAGAGAGACAAAACGACAGACAGTCAGGCAGAAAGAGAAAGACAACACGAAACAAATAGACTCCCAGACAGAGAAACAGACAGACACCCACCCAACCAAGGAGTCAAGCACGAGTGACTCCCTCCTCACAACAGAAAAAAAAAACAAATAAATAATCATAAAAAGAATAAAAAATAAATAAATAAACCACCATTTACCTTAATCATAAAAAGAATAAAAAATAAATAAATAAACCACCATTTACCTTAATCATAGCACTGCAGGGCCATATGTAACGGTAAACGCAGCAGCTGTCATAAGAAATGCAGGCCGGCTTTGTTATCAACGCGAGGGCCTGGCAGGGTGTGCGTGCGAGCTGCTGTACTTAGCCAAGGGAGCCCCTCTGCTGCAGACAGCCGGCCACCTCGACTTCCGGCGGGCGAGGCTGATGACTGTTTAGGTTTAGGTTTAGGTTTAGGTTTAGGTTTAGGTTTAGATACACCTCGAGCGAAAGGAGACAGGGGGCGAGGCTGACGAAGGTTTAGGTTTAGGTTTAGGTTTAGTTACACCTCGAGCGAAAGGAGGCGGGGGCGAGGCTGACGAAGGTTTAGGTTTAGTTACACCTCGAACGAAAGGAGGCGGGGGGGGCGAGGCTGACGAAGGTTTAGGTTTAGGTTTAGGTTTCGTTACACCTCGAGCGAAAGGAGGCGGGGGCGAGGCTGACGAAAGGTTTAGGTTTAGGTTTAGGTTTAGGTTTAGTTACACCTCGAACGAAAGGAGGCGGCGGGCGAGGCTGACGAAGGTTTAGGTTTAGGTTTAGGTTTAGGTTTAGGTTTAGGTTTAGTTACACCTCGAGCGAAAGGAGGCGGGTGCGAGGCTGACGAAGGTTTAGGTTTAGGTTTAGGTTTAGTTTAGTTACACTCGAACGAAAGGAGGCGGGGGCGAGGCTGACGCATGTTTAGGGTTAGGTTTAGGTTTAGGTTTAGGTTTAGTTACACCTCGAACGAAAGGAGGCGGTGGGCGAGGCTGACGAAGGTTTAGGTTTAGGTTTAGGTTTAGGTTTAGTTGCACCTCGAACGAAAGGAGGCGGGGGGGGGGGCGAGGCTGACGAAAGGTTTAGGTTTAGGTTTAGGTTTAGGTTTAGGTTTAGGTTTAGTTACACCTCGAACGAAAGGAGGCGGGGGCGAGGCTGACGAAGGTTTAGGTTTAGGTTTTAGGTTTAGTTACACCTCGAGCGAAAGGAGGCGGGGCGAGGCTGACGAAGGTTTTTAGGTTTAGGTTTAGGTTTAGTTACACCTCGAACGAAAGGAGGCGGGGGGCGAGGCTGACGAAGGTTTAGGTTTAGGTTTAGGTTTAGGTTTAGTTACACCTCGAAC
>NW_020869885.1:761306-771306 GCF_003789085.1 Penaeus vannamei
AGAGAGCGAGAGCGAGATAGAGAGAGAGAGAGAGATAAAGAAAGAGAGAGATAAGGAAAGAGAGAGAGAGAGATAAAGAAGAGAGAGATAAGGAAAGAGAGAGAGAGAGAGATTCACGATAAAAAAGCCAGGACGGGAGTGAGTTCCTCAATCAACAAATCAAGATCTAGTTCAATCAACCTCTTGTTCAGCTTGCCGTCACGCCCCTTCCCTGGCCTTACATTACCATGGGATATTAATGGCAAAAATACACGGAATGTCCAGCCACACACACACACACACACACACACACACACCACACACACACACACACACACTCACATACGCACACACACACACACGGTCACACACACTCACACGCACACACTCATACACACACACATACGCACACGCACACACACTTACTCACACACGCCAACACACACACTCACACACACACATACCAACACGCATACACTCGCTCATACACAAACACACACACACACACTTCCACTCACCCCCCTCCCCCCTACACACACACACAAAACACACATACACAAACACACACACAAACACACATACACATACACAAACACACACACAAACACAAACACACACACACTGCAACGAAAGGCAACTACTCTACCAAGAACTAACGGTCGAGAGACACACTTCGACCCCATCTCTGCTTACTCGTGACAGATACATCACTGCCCTGCCCTGTCATGGCTGCGGTGACAGGGCGGTGTCAGGCTGTCAAGACAACGGGGGACTGACCTGAGTATCGGGTGCAGAAAGGGAGAAGCATCCACTGTGTGATGTAAAGATAAAGTTGTAGATTGCCTGATGTGGTTTATCATTCTTGCTATTCCTTTTTTATTCTTATTGTTGTTATTATTATTATTGATACTTTTATTATCATTATAAGTATTATTAGTAATATGATTATCTTCATTATCATTATTATCATCTTTATTGTCATTATTATTGTTTATCATTATTATTATCATTATTATTATTACTATCATTATTATTATTATTATTATTATTATTATGATTATGATTATTATTATTATTATGATTATTATTATCATTATGATTATCATTATCATTATTGTCATCATCATTATTATTACTACTATTATCATTATTATTGTTGTAATGATTAATGCTAATATCGTTATCATTATCATAATCATTTTTATCATTATTATCATTACTGTTACTATCATCATCATTATCATTATTATCATCGTTATCATTATGATTATCATTAGTTTTACAATCATTACTCTTACTATTGTTATTGATATTATTACCATTGTTATTTTTATTTTTATAACAATTATCATTATCATTATTAATATTATTATACTTTTATTATTGTTGCTATCAATGTTTTTTATGATTATCATCATTATTATACATTATCATCATGATATAGTTATTATTATTGTTATTTTTTCACTCTTCTTATCATTATTGATACTTCTATTATTACCATCATTACCATTAACATTATTACTTTTATTAGCATTATTATAATCAACATCATCATCATTATCGTCATTATTTTCACTATTATTGTTATTACTATTATCAACATTATTGTTATTATTATTATTATCATTATCATTATAATCATCATTATCATCAACATTATCATTACTTCATTATCATTATTGTTATCATTATTCTTTTTTTTTCTTCTTCTTTTCTTATCCTTCTTCCTCTTCTCTTTCTTTTGTCTTCTTTTTTTCTTTCTCCTTCTTCCCTTTCTTCCTTTTCTTCTTCTTCTTTTTTGTCTTCTTTTTTTTCTCCTTCCCTTTCTTCTTCTTTTTCTTCCTTCCTTCCTTTTCTTCTCTTCCTCTTCTTCATCTCCCTTTCTTCCCTAAACTTACCATCCACCTCCTAGAGAACCAGACATCAAATCCTTCTTTTATTCCTCCTCCTCCTCCTCCTCCTTACTTCCACGCCTTCCAAACAGCATCATAACGAGAGAGAGAGAGATAATACACACGATAAAAGCCTTTTAGCGCTCGAAGCCCTCTTAACATGATCTCATTTCCATGCCATTAGACCTGCTAGCAGCGATCGGAAGTCCTTCGTCGGAAACATCAATCCATAATTCAAGTTTCACCGACTGTGCCCCTAGGAGGAAGGAAGGAGGGAGGGAGGGAGACGCCCCTGAACTTGGGCTTAAAGAGAGAGAACGTCTTTTGGGACCAGGGGGTGAGGTGGTGGTAGACCTCTCCCCCTCCCTCCCTCCCCATCCCTCACCTCACCTCACTTCACCCCCTCTCCATCCACCTTCCGGCAATTCCTTCCTATATATATATATTTTATTATTATTATTATTATTATTATTATTATTATTATTATTATTATATTTTTTATTCTTCTTTTTTTTTTTTTTTTTTTTTTTTTTTTTTTTTTTTTTTTTTTTTTGCTTATATCTGGTATATTTATAGTTATAGGTAGATTGATTGGTGGGTGTGTCGGTGTGGGTGTGTGTGTGTGTGTGTGTGTATGTGTGTATGTGTGTGTGCGTGTGTGGCCCAGATCGCATCCCTCACCTTGCAACCCGTTATTCGCCTCCCATCTTTTTTAAAAAAAATCAACCATGTACTCGTAATCATTTCCATCCTCATATCATTTTTATATATCTGAGAGTTAATAAATATAACCAAAAAAACATTCTAACTCAGTGTGATCAAGTCAAAATAAAAAATAAATGAATAGATAAATAAATAAATCGAAAAAGCGACCAAAACCTCCGACTTGCCAGACACCGCCATCCGCCACCGGAGCAACGGCCGCCACGCCCCCCGGGGTAGAACAGCTGATCGGGAAAAACCGGAATATGGATACCCACATGCCCGGCCGCTCCTTCGTATCGGGAAGACTGCTGTTTCATTTCCCTGCTCGAGTTCACAGCGTGCAACCCCCAGNTAGAGAGACGGATAAATTAGCGTGGAGGGAGAAACCAAATAGACAGGTAGATAATTAGATAGACAGATAGATGGAAAAGATAGATAGAGATGCCGATAGATAGATGGAGACAGGTAGATAATAGATAGATAGCTAGATATGCAATATAATATATTAATATAGAGAGAGAGAGAGAGAGAGAGAGAGAGAGAGAGAGAGAGAGAGAGAGAGAGAGAGAGAGAGAGAGAGAGAGAGAGCGAGAGAGAGAGAGAGAGAGAGAGATTGAGATAGATAGATAGAGACAGATAATAGATAAATAGAGTATGTGTGCGTGCGTGTTTCTGTGTGCGTAGGCGTGTGTGTAAGAGAAGAATATCCATAAAAGTAATGGGTAGAGAGGAAATGAGCGCTGAAGAGGGAGAGGAAAATGTAGAAATATTCACGAGTTGGCTGTCAAAGAGGAGGGGGGTGGGGGTGGGGGTGGGGTGGGGATAAGTAAGTCATTTTTGCATTTCTTTTTAGTTATCGTTTTTATATATATTTCTCTTTCGGTTTTAGTTTTATTTTTCTTCTTATTTCTAGGTCCATCGCCAAGTTCCAACCACTCACTTGACCTCTGCTGGATATATATATACCCTTTGATCGACGCTCCCCTCCCTTATCCTTCCCCCCCCCCTCACCGCCGCCTCTCTCCTCTCACTTTCCCTGCACCTTTCCTCTCTCTTCGTCCGCTATTCCTCTACCTTCGTCTATCTCGCTATTACCTTTCTCTTCTCCTGACCCACTATACTTTTCCCCCTTCTCTCACCTCCCATTCTCTCCCCTCTTCTCTCGCTATATACCTCTCGCCTTTCTCTCACTCCCATCTCTCCTCTCTTCTCTCCCCACAAACCTCTCCCCCCCACTCAACACGCCTCTCCCCTCACCTTCTACACCCCTTCCTTCCTCTCACTTGTCATACTTCTCCCTTTCCCTCAACCCCACACCTCCCCCCTCCCCTCTCCCTACCCACCCTATTCCTCCTCTCTCCCATCACCCACCACACTTTTCCCGCCCCTACCTTCCAGAGTTCCCCTCCCTCTCTCTCTCTCTCTCTCTCTCTCTCTCTCTCTCTCTCTCTCTCTCTCTCTCTCTCTCTCTCTCTCTCTCTCTCTCTCTCTTCTCCCCCAAACACACCTCTCCTTCCTCTCCCTCCTCCCTCCTCCCTCCTCTTTCCTCCCCTCCTCCTCCTCTTTTCTTCCTTTCCTCTCCTCTTCCTCTTCTCTTTCCTCTTTCCTCTTTCCTCCTCTTTTCTCTTTTCTCTTTCCTCTTTCCTCCCTCCTCTCCTCCTTCCTCCCCTCCACCTTCCTCCTCCTCCTCTCCCTCTCTCCCTCTCCTTCTCCTTCTCTCTTCCCTCTCTTTCTCCACCAGCACACCTCTCCCTTCTCTCACCCCTCCCACACTCTCTCTCTCTCTCTCTCTCCTCTCTTTGCATCTCTCCCCTTCTAAAACTAAACTTCAGTACCATTTCAATAACAGATCATTTGTCTAGTTCCCAACACGCGCCACCCCCCTTGTTTGTACAGGGAAATGTACCGTTTAGATATACAGGGGTGAGCAGCCAGATATGAAACGGAGCGGTCCTTTAGCATTAAGATAATTACAACGCCGATTTTTTTTTTTTTTTTTTTATCATCATCATCATGTGTTTGGGGAAATTACTGTGTACAAGATGATTATGGTTATGGCACATGTTTTAGATATTATTTTATTTTGTCGGTGTTTTTTTTATTGTGTGTATGTGGAGAAATTTAGTCACCAAAAAATATGTCTATAAATTTTCGTCTTTTTGTTATTACCATTTCAATCTAACAGCTTCTTTGTGGAAAAAATGCTATATACAACCTGATCATATTAGAATATATAAAACGTCATCTATATAAACAACATGAGTCGTACACTATGTACG
Source organism: Penaeus vannamei (assembly GCF_003789085.1). Taxonomy (NCBI): domain Eukaryota; kingdom Metazoa; phylum Arthropoda; class Malacostraca; order Decapoda; family Penaeidae; genus Penaeus; species Penaeus vannamei. Next base: position 766,165 of record NW_020869885.1, read on the forward strand.
AGTCATGTTCTGGTGAATGACCTGATATATTTAAATCAAGATTTCTGTCACGCAAAAATAAATGAAGCACTATGACTATTTATGAAACTTAAGCTCTGAAATTACCAACTGAATAATTAGTGATCTGTGCTAACCGTCAGGAAACGTGTCACAAATTTTGAGGATCTTCAACGTGAATCTCATAAACATTTATGTCGGTCAAGATGAAGTGAAATTCTTGTCTTCAAATTTCATATGCGCAGATGTGCTTGATGTTCTGTGAAGTCTTTCGATCTCCGCCAAGGTTATGTGAAAGGTAGCGTTAGTATGTTTGTTTGTTTGTTCTTTGGTTAGTTGGTTAGCAATGTCAACGTAAGAGGTTGGGGCGTAGAGCAGGATAACTCAAAAATAATATTTATAGATTTTTATGAAATCTTTAGCAGAGGTGTGTCTCAGCCCAACTTAGATGCCATTATATTTTTGGTAATGATTGGATCCAGGAATTTTTAATGTTAATTCTTCTATTATGAAATTTTTATTGCAATGAGTGACCCTATTGCTAAAAAAAAATCATAATAAAATCTTCTGTTCATATTTATAATCTTATTCAACTACTTATAATATATCATATATTAATCTATATATATTATATTATATGGTTATAATTATATTTCTTAGAATTATATTATATATATTAATATTGATAACGGACGCGGACTCATATATAGGTATATACCATGAATTGGGGGTGAGAAACACGGTGGTATGTGGAAAGTATATGATCATTGCTCACCAGTAACGTGACGATATGTACAAACGCGCAAATGATCATGTGAACTGAACTGAACTGGTCGGGTGATGGAAAAATTACCTTAGATCTAGATACATTGATGATAGTTGTGCTGAGATTACGTTTGATCGGCATTTACGTTGAAGTTTGTTAGCCGAGTGAGGAGCGAGTATTCGTGTTGAAAGGTGTTGAAGGTATTGTTGTTTGTTATCGGGAGTATGTAGTTCTGTCGTGTCATTGATGATATCTTGTGATATAATTTCTCGGAATGATACTATTCGTTCCATAATATATACTCATCAATTTAGGGCGAGTATAATATAATAAACCTACCTGAGGTTTTGAGATATACATAGTATATATACTTATTTGATATAATGTTGTATTCCTATACTACTGTGTGTGTATATAATATATTATTATCATTAAATCCTTTTCTTTTCTTGTTCGAGAAACTCTTAGTTCACTTCATGTATAATCTAATTAATTTCTTAGTTATATATATTATATTTATATAGTACTACCACATATATATAAAATACAATACTATGATTAATGTCCCTCCTGGTGCTTTCTTATTTCACATAAGACGCAGGAAAGTTTCTCTCTTCGGTATGCAGTTTTAACAACTATCAAAACACTTACCACATAATCAATAACATTACGATAGCCACAACTCACATACACTACACCACTATAATCATTCACCTCTTCTTATATACGAAGGTTAGGGCGTGTAATATTAACATATATAAGCGTTTATATATTATAAATTAAGTATTATTATCTACCATATAATCATCCACCACACACACACACATCCCCGTCTAGCCTCTTGAAGATGTCACTGACGGTACGACAACCAGTATGGAGAATATCAGATCAAACTGACACACACACAAAACAAAAAATCAGCTATAGTGAATTATATAACACGGAATTTAGAGAACCAGCACTAACACATCACAAAAAAAAATCATACAGGAATCTGTGTCGGATTGGAGGAATGCATAGGTTTATCCATAAGAAAAGTTACCCGGTATATAGGTCTTATTATATCCTGTAATAATTATACCTATTCTTTATATAATTGGACTGTAATACATCACACCTGAGATGTTTACAGTAGTATACAGATAATTAGTACGGGTTTATATAATATATATTATATTAGTTATATATATATTGAGTATGAATACTGTACAGTATATGTAACGTGATGCATGCGTTGCGCTTGTGTGTGTAAAGTTGGTGCATTTCTGGCTTGTTTGTTAGTTGTTTGTTAAAGTTTGTGTGGTGACGGGCGGGTTACCAAATACGGAGGTAAAAAGGAGCAATATGAAAAAGGACGCCAGCTGTGTGGTCCAGGTGTGTGTCGTGTGTTTTTGTGTGTTGCGTGTGTGTGTGTGTGTGTGTGTGATATCGAGTCGTGTGTGTGTGGTTGTGTGTGTGTGGTGTGTGTTTATGGCTATAATTCATTGAGTGTATAGAGTAATAGTAAAGCATTTAATGAATAGATATTGTTTGATTCAATGGACTATAATCATTATGCTACGAAGGTTCTACCTATTTATACTAGATTTAGGCCACATCGCAATATTGTAGAGTAAAGTCTTTACCAGGGTGAGGGGCGTGGAATGTTATTATCGATTCTTGGAGCTGGAACCTATGGGATGTCAGCCTCTAGAGTCACGCTTGGTTTCCGGCCGTCGCGTTGTCTAAACAACATAATAGAGTAGCTATATAATAGTAGTGTACTATAAGGTATATATATATATCCAGGGTAGGTCATATATAATATTATAGTGTATGGTATGCTCAGTACGTTGGTAGTGTATGTATGTATGGTTAGGCATCAATTCACTACATACACTACATACATATATTTTTAATATAATATATATAGTATATAATATAATATAGATATATATTTTAGTAGCATCGGATAGTGTATATATTAATTATTATAATTTATTATACTATTTATATATATAATTATAATTAATAATGAGTATAGTAGTACTTTATTTTAATATTATTTATTTTATATATATATTTTTATCATAATGAGTATATTATATAATTGAAAAGGGTATATTTAGGGTATCTTATATCCGCCTTTCCATTTTAGTTCTAAGTGAACTGATGGTCGAGGCTCGTGAACATAATTGGTTGGCGTGTTCTTCAGTTCTTGACTTTAAGCACCAATCGCGACCTGTCGGAGTTGTTGCTGTATATAGATTAGCTTGTAATGAATGTATTACCCTATCTTCTCTGGTCTTCCTTTTTCCTCTTTCTGCTATCTCACAATTTTCAACTCTTGCCTAAAGTGATTTTTTGGCAGGTTTTCAAGTAACAATGGTGGGTACTGGTTTATTTCTGTGCTATCATTGTGATAATATCTTCATTTATTCAGCTTCTTCTTCACTTTACTGGTTCTTTCAATCATTCTTTCTAGCTGTGGTTGTCCTGTGACATTACTCTTTTAGCTAATTCACTTCCACTCAATTACATCGATCATTCGAAGCATATTCGTTATTTTGTTTTTTTTCCATTGTTGTTATTATTTCTTTATTATCATCAATTATCAATTATTTGTCATCATTATGTCATTGTCTAGTATTTGATCATTTTAGTCATTGGTGTGATCACTTCTTGTCATATGAGGCATTGCCTCTTATTATCATCTATACTATTAACTTTCAATCATTGTTTTTATCACTATAACTACTTGCATCAAGGAACATCGGATATGTGGATTTTTCCGGGTCATAGACATAGATCTCTATCATGGTGCATATGTATTGGTCTTGATGTTTGCTCACCAGTAATCAATAATCACGTCATTACAGTATGATCGCTCTCTCCAAACATCTGGAACAAGCGTGAACATATCAGGATCAATCTAAATCACACTCTGCCATGGTGTGTGAAGTGGTCCCATAATTATCCTTCTCTCCTCTGTGTAGCGTTCTTCCTATTTTGACATTTCTCCATATAAATGCCGCGGATGAAATGTGAGATGGGGGGAGATTAAAAGGAGGAGGGAAGCGAGGAGAGAGAGGGGGAAGAGGAGAAGAAATCTGAGATATGGAGATTGGAAATGCGAGCAAATACTAGGCAGATATACATGACGTGTTTGACTTTCATTCTGGTCTTGGTGTGTTTTTTGTTGGTAACACTGAGGTCATAGAGTTTACAGAATCTATGGGTTATACGTCATACAGTATTTGCGTATGTATTAGGCAACAATCATTCTTCATATATATTGTATATGTATGTGGTTTAGGTGAGAAAAGAAGGGTGGATGAATAGAGAAAGAAGAGGAGAGAGAGACAGAGACAGATAGATTGACAGAAAGGCAGACAGACAAAAAGAAAGAGAGAAGGGGGGAGAGGGAGAGAGTGATAGAATGAAAAGATAGAGAACCATAGAGACAAACTGAGAGAGAACTAAGTTAAGAGAAGAGGAGTCAAGGGAAATTGAGAAAGAAAAAGACAGAGAGACAGAGAGTATTAGATCCCCTTTCTTGTACTATTAGAGGAATCTCCTGTAACCTGGATAGTAATCAAGGAAACTCAAGGGTAGCTTTATCCCATTATAGAAAGTCCAAGAGCTTACTTGAAACCCGGCAGCCATCTTGGGAAAGAGGTGCGCTAGGCTGAGACTCCGACCCGCAAACAAGGTCAAGAAACGTCAGACAGGAGGATCGCTGAACTGGTTCTCTGCCAGTTTGACCCGACCTAGGTCAAGGAGCGTGATTTATTGACCTTTCCCCCATTGCAAATTATCTAATGACTAGAATCTTGAGGATTTATAGGAATGGATTCCTTAGACTAGCGAATGAGAGTGATATAAAATGAGAAAGAAAGAGAAATTGTTAAGCAACGAGGAATAGAAGAAGGAGGGGATGATAGAAATTAGTGAGGGGGGGAAATACGAGAATTAAGGGACAGAATGAGGGGGCCAGAGCAAGAGAAAAACGAAGGGAAAGAGAGAAATAAATGAAGGGGAATATGAAAGATAATAAACACGAAGAGAAAGAGAGGGTGACGAGGAATGAAATGAGAAAAATGGAGAAATAAGAAGAGAGAGACAAAATAAAGAGGGACAAAAATAAAAAAAAATCACTGAAGGAAAGAAATAAAGAGAGTGGAAGAAGAGAAAGAAAGCAAGAATACAGAACGAAATAAAAGGTCAACAGAATAACGTAAACATGTTTCCTAAAAGCCGGGTATTTTGTTTCCAATTTGATTTTTATCTTTCATTTGCATAAACTACTACGGTGAATGAAAAATATATAAATTGATTGATTGATTAGATGACAAACAGATATACAATTAATTTCGATTTTATCGCCTGATGAGAGTTTT
>NW_020869886.1:20000-22500 GCF_003789085.1 Penaeus vannamei
TTGAGATTATTAGGTCAAGCATAGACGGTCTATCTAGCCTTCTTAGCCTGACATGATCTGCTACATTCTGGAAAAGGCAATACTCATTCATCTTTATCAAAAGTCTACAGAGCATAGACTTTTGAGCAACCCCCTTACCTCCTTTAAAAGTGTACGTTAGCGGACGAAAAAAGATGAGAGATCAATATCTCCCTATCTATTTGTGGATTCCTAATTCGCGATTCTAAGAAAACTATATGGATTATATGTAAAAAAAAATGTGTTGTTATATTGCTCTTCACTGTATTAAAATCAAGTCTGATGATAATACAATACAAATACAAGTACCTTTTTTTCGTAGGCTGTATTTTTGTTCTTTTTATGACTACAGATGGTTAGATGCAGATGAAAAGTGTTTAAAGCAATATTGAAATAATTTCCCATGATCTAAGAAATCAACCATAAAAATTGCTGAAACCATCCCCGTATGAACTGATATGATCTGGCAGACCGAACGTCATCGCGGCGGAAATTTCACCAAAGGCTGAGCCGCAGTCCCACAGAGTGAGTTAAAGCCTTCGGCAACGCACTCCCTGTGAATAGTTGTATACGGTTTAGATAAATCATGTTTGCAGGTTCAATGTCGCATTTTCTTAAGTTATACATTTAACATAATTTCTATAATCAGACTGATCCTATGCATCGTAGCTGTAATCTAATATTCATCCGTTTATGATAAGGTATGGTTTAATCTTATTTTTTATATCCGTTTTCTTTATCACATGTAATGTTTAGAAAACGACAGAAATGCTGTTTCGGAAAAGCAGCCCGCCCTTCTAGCAACACCGACGTGGCGCGAAATTTGAAACATGGCGGCCGCCGATTCGCTCATTGACGGATCATCATTTTTCATATTGAAAAAGTGTACGCCTGGTCCCCCGCCCCTCCCCCTGTTTGTGCGCTCGTGATAATGATGAAAACTATGAATGGCCAATTATGACTTCCAGTAATTCAGCAATCTGCGAATATGATTGCGCTCTGGGATCGAAACTTTCCCAGTCAATTGTGCCATTAGAATCCCGTTACAAGAATTTCTTTTGCATTGGTGTCCGAAAGTTGTACCGCTTCTCCCAGGTTCTTTATTGTCTCTTGAATTAGTTTTTTGTAGCTTTGTGACTACACCAATGTATTATGTGGTATGTATACTGTGGTTATTACCACGTCTACCCCGTTTGTTTCTACCTCAACTGCCTTCAATTCCACTATGGGGTCTTGCCTGATTTCGAACTAATAATGCCTTTCATTGTGAATACTGCTACCCCCTCCATTTCCATTTGCCGCATCTTTTCTCAAAATATAGTCTCATCATCTATGGAGGGATCCAGTTTGGATTCAGTGATGCATGTGTATGTGTGCTTGCGCGCGCGAGAGTGTGTTTCTATCTGTGCTCATGTATGTTTGTACAGTGTGTGTACACCCTTTTGCGCACATGCAGATCCCTTCCTCTTCCAGCCCCACAAATCTTGCTTTCTCTCTTCTCTCTCGCCCCCCCCCCCCCGCCTCACTATCCCTCTCACTACGTCCTTGGGTTCCCTCCATCGCCTTCAGACGTCCCCTCCTCTTCTCTATCACCCTTCTCCTCCTCCTCCCAGATTCGCGTCACAACCTTCACCTTTCCAGGACCTCCCTAAACCTCCTCCCATCCCCCGCCCCCAACACACCCCATTACTCGTATCCCCTTTTCCCAACACAACCCTTTACCCTCTGACGTCCCCTCCTCCCCACGGTGACGTCGCATCGAAACCACTCAGACATTCCTCAATCGCCTCCCCCTTTGGCATTCCCTACCCCTCCTCTGACGTCCACTCCCCCACTTTGACGATCCTCTACCCCCCCTATTGACATTCCCTCCACCCCCTCCCTTTTGAACATTCCCTCCACCTAATTATTACGTCACCCCTCTCTGACATCCCCTCCAGCCCCTCTAACATCCCCCCCCTCTGATATTCCCTCACCCACTCCCTATGACATCCCCTCCCCTTCTGATATTCCCTCCTCCCCCTTCTCAGACATTCCCTTCACTTCTTTGACACTCTCCCTCCTCCCCTCCCCTTCTGATATCCCTCGACCCTCCTCTGACGTCCCATTCCCCCCCTCTGACACTCCCTCCATCCCTCCTCCTCTGGCGTCACCTCGACCCTCCTCCAACGTTGCCTCCCCCTTCAATCACCCCACCCCACTCTCCCCCGCAGAGTAGCACCTCGAGCAAAGCCGTTTCCTGCGGGCGTGCGTGTGCCTCGACGCCCGTCAGGCCCTTGTCAGAGCACAAAAGGACTCGACGGAGGATGATAAACTCTCCCTTCTGCAGGATGAACGACGGAGGAAAAGCCGTTTTTTTCCCTTCGTACTGCGCGTCGACGCCCAAGATTGTCCTCCTCTGGCCGGGGAGAAACTCATATCGCATTAAGCTTTTTTCGACCTTCTGTCCTTCCCACGCACCGCGCTTGCTTAATCCCCAGTT
>NW_020869886.1:32500-47500 GCF_003789085.1 Penaeus vannamei
GACATTTGGTGACTGAGCGTGATAAAGAGACAGAGAAGGCAACGAGTGACTGAATGTGCTGAAGAATGGGAGGCTGATAGAATGATGAAGTGTGGTGTTAAAGTTGATATGAGGAGGAGATGAAGGTATTAACATGCTGAAGACAGGAATGGCTAAGTCTGGACTGATCTATAGCGGTCTAACACACAACACACCACAAGCACCCTCTCCTCAGCAGCACGTATATATACACACACAGTACCCAACAACACATGTGACATTACCACACACATCAAGCACACCCCCACACCCCACACGTAGATACGCATCCAGCGAACAACCTACATTCACACACAAACACGTACCACAACACACACACAGCTCGCGCACCCCCACCCCACTACCCCACGCCCTCCCTCACACACAGCACGTATCACACTACACACAAAAAAGGACACACACACATCGATAAGATCCGGATTTCCCCTCCAAATCTGCATCGTATAAATAGAGCGCGGAGAACAGTGTCCACGATAAGCGGAGCCCGATTCTCCAACGAAACATCCTGGATAACGTAATTGGGATACATGTGGATGTGGTGTGGTTATTTACTTATTCATTTAATTTTCTTGTCGTTTTGGAGGATTGGGAGGGGTGGTAGAGAGGGAAGGAGGAGGGAGAGAGGGAAGGAGGGAGAGAGAGAGAGAGAGGAGAGGGAGAGAGAGGGGGGAGAGGGAGAGAGAGGGGGGAGAGAAGAGAGGGGGAGATGGGAGAGAGAGGAGAGAAGAGGGGGGAGAGGAGAGAACGAGGGGGGATGAGGGAGAGAGAGGGGGAGAGGGGAGAAGAGAGAGGGGAGGAGGCGAGGGAGGGAGGGAGGGGAAAAGGGGGAGGAGGGAGGGAGGGGGAGAGAGAAGAGAGGAGAGAGATGGAAGAAGAGAGAGAGGGAGAGAGAAGGAGAGAGAGAAGAGAGAGAGAGAGAGAGAGAAGAGATGAGGGGGGGGGAGGAAAGAAGAGAAAGAGAGAGATGATTAAAGAGTTGGGACGATGAGATGATGATGATGATGATGATGATGATGATGTGATGATATATGGTTGATGATGATAACCATACTTCGATTAACAACTAAATCACATTATTAATATCATGAGGAAGGATGATACATAATCTGATGCTGTTGTTAATACTGCTCATGTGAGGTATGCTGATGGTGTGGATATGATGAGTGGCATAACAATTATAATGATGGAAATAAAAAAGAAAAAAACGATAACACATCACTGGTAAAAAAAACAACAATAATAACGATTTAATGATGACATACGATAAAATAATATAATATTACAAAAGAATAAATCATGAAAACAATGAATAACAATAATAATGGAATAATAATAAAGTAATAATAAACGGGAATGATAAATAATATAATAATATATATAATAATGATGATAAAAAGGAAGATATTTGAATGAAGGTGATGACTATACACGATTATGATGATAATGATGAGGTATTAGATTGTGATATTATGATGGTGAATTGTGACGAGATGAATAATATTAACGGATACATAGAGAGAAAAATGAAAAAGGGAGAAAGGAAAAAATCCCCGCCAAATATAAAATATAATTCACTATCCACTTTACTCCCGCGCACCCCCCCCCCCCAGCCCCCATCCCGTGAACGTCTGGAGACGTCGCCAACATGACGCCATCACGAGCATCCGAGCTTCAGCGATACCCTGAGTCACGACAGCGCGTCTAGGAGGGGGGAGGCGGGGGAAGGGGGAAGAGGGAGGGGTGTCGCAGGGTCTTCCCGTCGGCACTGGCTGGCTTGCGCACTCTTTTTCCCCCGGGCAGCTGCAGTGTTGTGATGGAAAAGGATACGGACAATAGGTCTTCCTTCGATCTTTCTGATGGGGAGGGGGGGGGGAGATGGGAGAGGGGGTAAGAGGGAACGGAAGGGGAGAGGGGTAGAGGAGAGGGGAAGGGGGTAGAGGTCAGAGGACGGGAGGCGAGGTGGGGGAGGAGGGGGGGGAGGTGAAGAGGGGAGGGGGAAGGGTGGTAGCAGAAGGAGTGGAGACGGGTAGAGGGTAGGAGAAAAAGGTCGGAAGGAGGGGTGGACGGAGAGGAAAGGGGAGGGGAATTGGGTAGAGAGAGGAAGGAAGGGGAGGGTAGATGAGAGTAGGAGGATTGGAGGTCTAATTCCCCGTATATTGACCGTCATGATTTTTTTATATCGTATAACACACTCAGACAGCTACAGAAAATACGTATGTCTGCCTGTCTGCTTTTGCCGTATCTCCTTCGGAGTTCTTTCTGAGGACACTGGTGAGAGTACTTGAGTCTACTAAAATCGTTAGTTTCAATATCTGTGACGGTCAGAGCGCTCATATTCTGCTCGCATTTCTCGCTGTATGTGACCTTTCTGTAGGTCGTCACGTAAAAAAAAAAAAAAAAAAAAAAAAAAAAAAAAAAAAAAAAAAATTAACCTATCACAAAAAATAATTAAAACAAAAAAAAAAAATAAAATCAAAATAAAACAACAAAAAAAAAGAAAAAAAAAACAAAAAAAAAAAAAAAAAACAAAAAAAAAAAAAATAAAAAAAAAAAAAAAAAAAAAAAAAAAAAAACAAAAAAAAAAAAAAAAAAAAAACAAAAAAAAGACAAATAAAAAACAAAAAAAAAAAAAATATAAAATTCAGAAAAATCATAAAAAAAAAAAACAAAAAACAAAAAAGAAAAAAAAAAAAAAAAAAAACAAAAAATAAAAAAAAAAAAAAAAAAAAAAAAAAAAAAAAAAAAAAAAAAAAAAAAAAAAAAAAGAAAAAAAAAAAAAAAAAAAAAAAAAAAAAAGGACAAGACAGTTGATGGGCTCAAAAACAGTGTGAATCCACCCGTTTAGAACGCTTCATTAGTCGGTCGTATATGTTTCTTCTTTCCCGTTTTTTTTTTTTTTTTTTTTTTCCCCTTCATGTCTTTTTTTTCTTCCTCTTTCCGTCTCTTATTATCTTCTCTCTCGTTTTCCCTTTTCCATTTTGTTTTAAAAAAGATTTTGTTTCTACCTCTTTTTTTTTTTTCTCTTCTTTCAATCCGCTTTATAGATAAAAAACCATTTACCTATTTCTTCAACACACTATCCTTTCATGAACATAAAANTAAAAAATACAGCATTTCACCAACGTAATACTATTTCGGAATATTTTAGGATGCAGGACAGGCGGGCCGAAAGAGGAGCTTCGGGAGAAAACCACCAGAAAAGCCGCTTGATGAGGCCTGGTTGGCCAGTTTCCTGGGGACATGGAATTGAAGAAGGAAGAACGGGCTTGACCACTGCCCTTACCTCTCTCTCCCCCCCCCCACCTCTGCATTCTCTTCTCTCTCTCTACTTCTCTCTTCTCTTCTCTCTCTCTCTCTCTCCTTCCTTCTCTCTCTCTCTCTCTCTCTCTCTCTCTCTCTCTCTCTCTTTCTTTCATTCTTGCTCCTCTTTGCTTTCTCCTTTTCTCTTTCTCTTTTTCTCCCTTTCTCTTTCTTCCTTGATTTCTCTCTTTCTCCCTCTTCACTCCCTCTCCTCTCCTCCCTCTCCCTCTCGCTCTCTCTCCTTTTCTCTCTCGCGTCATCCTCTCTCTCTCTCTCTCTCTTCTCTCTCTCGTTTCCTCCCTCCCATCTCTCTTTCTTTCTCTCCTTCTCTCTCTCTCCCTCTCTCTTCTCATCTCTCTCTTCTCTCTCTCTTCTCTTTCTCTCTCTTTTTCTCTCTTCTCTCCTCTCTTCCTCTCCTCTCTCTCTCCTCTCTTCTCTCTCTCTTCTCTCTCTCTCTCTCTCTCTTCTCTCCCTCTCTCTCCTTCCTTTTCTCTTCTCTCTCTCATATTCTCTTTCTCTTTCTCTTCTTTCTCTCCTCTCTCTTTCTCTCTCTCTCTCTCTCTTCTTCTCTCTCCTCTCTCTCTCTCTCTCTCCTCCTCTCTCTCTCTCTCTCTCTTCTCTCTCTCTCTCTCTCTCTCTCTCTCTCTCTCTCTTTCCTACTCTCTCTTTCTCTTTCTCTCTTCTCTCTCTCTTCTCTTCTTCTCCTCTCTCTTTCTCCTTTCTTCTCTCTCTTTCTATCTCTCTCTCTTTCTCCTCTCTTCTCTCTCTCTCTCTCTCTCTCTCTCTCTCTCTCTCTCTCTCTCTCTCTCTTCTCTCTCTCTCTCTTTCTCTCTCTCTCTCTCTCTTCTCCTCTCTCCTCTCTCTCTCCTCTCTCTCTCCTCTCTCTTCTCTCTCCTTCTCTCTCTCTCTCTCTCTCTCTCTCTCTCTCTCTCTCTCTCTCTCTCTCTCTCTCTCTCTCTCTCTCTCTCTCTCTCTCTCTCTCTCTCTCTCTCTCTCTCTCTCTCTCTCTCTCTCTCTCTCTCTCTCTCTCTCTCTCTCTCTCTCTCTCTCTCTCTCTCTCTCTCTCTCTCTCTCTCTCTCTCTCTCTCTCTCTCTCTCTCTCTCTCTCTCTCTCTCTCTCTCTCTCTCTCTCTCTCTCTCTCTCTCTCTCTCTCTCTCTCTCTCTCTCTCTCTCTCTCTCTCTCTCTCTCTCATCTCTTCTCTCTCTCTCTCTCTCTTCTCTCTCTCTCTCTCTCCCTCTCTCTCTCCTCTCTCTCTCTCTCTCTCTCTCTCTCTCTCTCTCTCTCTCTTCTCTCTCTCTCTCTCTCTCTCAGGGCGGATTGGAGGCAGGAGGGCAAGAAGGAAGCAACGTATAACATATTTGGTTATCTTGGTAAGCTGGATGAGAGAGCAAGTTGCAGCTAGAGAAGAGAGCAAGATTTCGTGTTTGGGTTCGCTGAAAGCATCAAAGGACGGGAGACAGCGGAGAGCCATGGGCGCCAAAGTCCCGGAAGGTCATGGCACCTGAAGAGAGAGAGAGAGAGAGAAAGAAAGAAAGAAGGGTAGATAGACTGAGAGAGAGAGAAAGAGAGAGAAAGAGAAAGAGAAAGAGAGAGATTTCGGAATAGTCTCGAGGTTGTGTCTTATTCATATGTAAATAAAATTTGGATCAACTAAGAAAAAAATGTCCCGGCAGATGGTATGAAAATTTGAGTATCTGTGCCTGATTATCCGTGTGGAAGACGCACTGTCATGTCCTGCGAAAGAAAGATTAAGAAAACCTTTCGTCTCATTACCATCTCCTGCTATCGATTGTCTTCTCCTTCCCCCCTCCTGTCTTCCCCTCGCCTCCCCTCCCACCCTCTTCTCTCCACTGTTTTCCTCTCTCCTCTCTCTTTATTCCTTTCTCCTCATTCCTCTTTCCTCTCCTCTCATTTTTCCTCTCCTTATTCCTCATTTCTCTCTCCTCTCCTCACCGCTACACTCCTTCCTTCTCGCCTCTCTCCACTTCTCTTTCCTCCGTCCTCTCTTTTCCCTATTCCCCTATCCCTCTCCCTCTCCATGGTGGTAGAGAAGTCAGAATGGGGAGAGGGGAAGGGGAGAGGAATGGGTTGCCCCTCCCTCGTGTGTTACGTCACATCCGGCCCACTTCCACACCGTGCCCTCATGGCTCAGGCCACGGAAGGACAGGCGGAGGAGGAGCTGGAGGGGGGAGGGGAGAGTTGGAACATGGGTAGGGGTGGGGGCAGGAGAGAGGGGGTCAGGGGTATAAGCAGAGGGAGAAGGTGAAGGTAGGAGCAGGGAGGTGGGGTAGTAGCAGGGGGGTATGTAGGATGAGGATGGGGGTAGGAGCAGGGACAAGGGTAGAAGGGAAGGGTAAAGGCAGGGCCAGGAGTAGGGGTAGGGTGAGCAGCAAGGGCGGAGGCAGAGAAATGTATAGAAGACGGAGGTGGAGCAGGGTGAGGTGAGGGTGGAAGTGGAGCTGCGATAAGATGACAAACTGTTTTCGTTCCTCAGATTGACACACATACGGATTTCGTATTGACAAATATATATATATATATATATATATATATATATATATATATATATATATATATATATATATATATATATTCATGCAGTCATGTCTTGTATTCCTTTTTATTGGTCTCTCATTTTCATCATCTCCCCATCCTTACCCTCCTCATCCCTCCCCTCCTCCTTTCCCCTCTTCCCTATTCCCCTGAACCCTCCCTTTCCCCTCCTCCCTCCTCGCTCCTTTCCCTCCTCGCTCCTTTCTCTTCCTCCTCTTTCTCCCCCCCCTCCTCCCCCATCCCCTCCTCCCCCCTCCCCCTCCTCCTCCCTCCCCCTCCTCCTCCCCCATTCCCTCCTTCCTCCTCCTTTTCCTCCCTCCCCTCTCCCCTCTTCTCCTCCTTCTCCTCCCTCTCTCCCCTCCTTTCTCGTCCCTCCCCTCTCCCCTCCTTCTCCTCGTCCCTCCCCTCTCCCTCTTTCTCCTCGTCCCTCCCCTCTCCCCTCCTTCTCCTCGTCCCTCCCCCTCTCCCTCCTTCTCCTCGTCCCTCCCCTCTCCCCTCTCCTCTTCTCCTCCCTCCTCGTCCCTCCCCCTCTCCCCTCCTTCTCCTCGTCCCTCCCACGTCCCTCCCACTCTCCCCTCCTTCTCCTCTCCTCCCCCACCCCTCCTCCCCCCTGCGCATCAAACAAGTGGCACAGCGTTGAGCCAAACGTTGGACGGAGCCTTCTCGTCCATAGCTGCTGCTGCCGAGGGACGGCGGCTGTGGCGGCTGAAGCTGGTTTTTAATTTTGCCATTATTGCTACTGTTGTTGTTGTTGTTGTGGCTGTAGCTGATGCTGTTGTTTGCATTTTATATGATGATTATTATTGTTGTTATTGTTTTTTTTTGTTTTTATTTTACTATTATTTTTGTAGTTTTTATCGTTCTTATTATTGTTTTTTATTGTAGTTAATATATATTGTTATCATTATTGTTATTATATTAATGTATTGTATGTTGTTGTATTATTATTATTATTATTATTATTATTATTATTATTATTATTATTTTATATTATTAGTAGTAGTAGTAGTAGTAGTAGTAGTAGTAGTAGTATATTATTATTATGTTATATTATTATTATTATTATTATTTTTATTATTATTATTATTTATTATTATTATTATTATTATATTATTATTATTATTATTATTATTATTATTATTTTATTATATTGTTATTGTTATTGTTATTGTTATTGTTATTGTTATTGTTATTGTTATTATTATTATTATTATATTATATTATTATTATTATTATTATTATTATTATTATTATTGTTATTATTGTTATTATTATATATTATTTTTGTTATTGTTATTGTTATTATTATTATTATATTATTATTATTATTATTATTATTATTATTATTATTATTATTATTATTATTATTATTAATTATTATTATTTATTATTATTATTATTGCTGCTCTTGTTATTTTATCAACATTTTTATTTATCATTGTAATTATCATTATTGTATAGTATGATTTTCACTTTTTTCATCGTTATTGTTCTTCATCTTCTACTTTCTTTTTCTTATTATTATTATTTTATTTTTCTTTTATAATCATAAATATCAACATCATCATTACTGTTAAGATTGTTATTTTGTTATTATTATTTATTATTATTATTATTATTTATTATTATTATTATTATTATATTATTATTATTATTATTATTATTATTATTATTATTATTATTATTATTATTATTATTATTATTATTATTATTATTATATTATTATTATTATTTATTATTTATTATTATATTATTATTATTATTATTATTATATTATTATTATTATTATTATCATCATTCATTATCATTATCATTATTATTTCATTATTATTATTATTATTACTATTATTATTATTATTATTATGTCGTCATCATCATCATCATCATCATTAGACTAGCCATTGTTCGATATTATTGTTATTGCTTTTATTATAGTTAGTATCATTAATAGCTATATCTTGACAGCAGATTAGAGGATTAGATCAACTCTGGGTATCCAAATATAGTTGAACTGAGCATTTTTGTGTCTGGTAGTGAAATGTATCATTACTATTATTACAATTTTTATCGTTACTGTTATATCTTGTGCTATTGTGGTTATTTTCCCCTTTTTATTATTCTCCTTAATATATTATTATTGATGATCAGTAATTTTCAGTATTTCTGTTTTGACTCCTTGTTACTTGTTTATCCCTCATTGTTTTTTTCTGTATTAATGATATATACTTAATGATCGTATGTATGTATGCGTTGTGTTTACACATCTGAGCACATATAAGCCGTGTATTTGAACGTATTTAACAGAATCGTAGACTTTATCCAAACAAGTGCGGTTGTGTTTAGATGGAGACGGGCTGTGTGCATGCGTGTGGACGCAGTTGTGTGCATATGTGTGTAAGGTCTTCTTGGAAGGTCCCAAGGTTTCCAAGGATGGCTAGTCAATATGGCGTTCCTGGGACTTGCGAAGGGGATGGGGTCGCTGGCTTGGAGGTTTGGGGTTGGGATAGGTTGGCGCCGGCAGGGGCTGTCTTGCCCGCTGACAGCAAGGGGGAAGGAGGCGACGGAGGGGGCCCTTGGTGCAGGGAGGGAAGAGGCTTTGGTGCTTTTTCCCCGTAGGTAAAGCTGGGGGGGGGGGGGAGTGCTAGCTACAGGGGAAGAAGAAAGGGGTTTTCCTCTTCTCTGCTAGGAAGAGAAAGAGGAGGCGGAGAAATGGCCTCATACTACAGGTGTTGCGTATGAGCTGCAACAGGAGGGAGAGACAGTGTTTTCCCTAAGTCGGGGGAGGAGGATTTTTTTTAATACATTATAAGGGTGTTTTCATATGTAGAGAAATAATTTAAATAATTTAGGTCTACGAGTTTCGTGGTTATTGCTATTATATAGCAATTTTGTCAGAGATCGAGCCCGTCAAGAAGGCATTATTTTAAGTATGGTATTAGCTGCTCCCGTAGCCTTTCGAGAGACGTGCTATATAATATAGTTCCACAGTCTTGCACCCTATGAAAAGTTCGCTTGATTGAGATGAAGATTTTTTACACTTCTGAGGTCGATGGAATATCAGCCAATCGACTGCAAAGTCGTAAAAGTCCTTCTTACACGAATCCGCGATCTTTGAAGGCGCAGAAAAACTTGAAACGTTGCATTTAGTCTTCGGCCTGACATAATTACGGCGCTCGCTCGGAGCACTGGGCGTAGGCCTCCGGGAATTTTTGGGAGATTTCTTAGACCGCGCGTGCAGGCATGTTTCGCGGCAGCCATGCCTGCATCCCCCTTGCCCATGCCGGGATCACAGTGCCATGCCGGCCGTTCCTTGCTGAAGTAATTGGCGGATCATGCCGGCTCTTATTTCCCGTGCGCGGATCTCCTTTGGGCGGGGAAGTCTTATCAAGTACATCGTCGCAAGTGTCTTTGTAATCATGGGATATCCCGTGATGAGGCGAGAGGGACGCAGATGTGACCAGCAACACCTGTTTTGGAGATGCAGGTGTGAGCCTCGTATGTTATTTCGCTCGCAACCTGGCGCCGGGTAGAGATACATTCGCAGAAGAAAGCGCTAAAAAGAATTCAAATATATGTTGTTGTTTTGTAATCCATGCACTCTTAGTATATTTTCCTTCATATTTTTTATCCATAATACTCACACAATGGCTAATGTATGAATACAGATTTTTATTTCGTATATGGCATGGCAATTAACTGTTTAAACAGTTTTGACTTAGTGTTTTGGATTGGTGAATTTGCATTATTTGTTTAAATGTATAGATCATATATATTTTTTTCTTTTATATTTGTATTTTTGTCTTTACTTGTTTTACGATTTTTTCTAGATTTCTTTTTCGGTGCTTTTGACTATCTTTTTCCATTGAAGTGTTTCTATTTTATTTTATTATTTTTCTTTCACTCTTATTTGTATTATCAAGCAATGTTTCAGTTATAGAGAACGTAAATTTTTCATATAGACATTTTTCATGGCATTTCCACTTTTCTGACGTTTTTATGTGTATTAGTTCCTTTCAGTAAGAAATAAATGATAAGTAGATGAATAGAAATAAGACGATGAAAAATATAAATGTCACACTATATAATAACCGGCTTCGTTTCTTTTACAATTAAGATATATTTAAAAAAAATCATTTACTTTTTTAATGCAGTTTTAAAATATTTATTACTTCGCAATGGCCTGCTTCATCTCCCTAGGTCATTTAGCATGTTATTTCTTATGGATATGTTTTCGGAAAAACTTCCTTTCACCCAAAGAAATTTTTGATTGTTTGAAAATCTTGCCTCGAGGCTTAATTAACGATTCGCCTCACAAGGAAGCCTTTTTCTTCGTGTCGGCATTTCGTATTCTGTCGGTTAGCGGAAGGACCAAGGGTAAAAATAAAATAAAAGAATAAAAAAAAAAACGTATTGGTTTTGACGATTTCGGTTCATATATTTGTATTTTTAGTTGCCTCTTAATGTATTTTTGAGGGGCGGGGGGGGGGTGTAGACGACTGAAAAGAATGCGACGAATGGGCGGTCTGGATAGCAACCGGAGAAAAATAATTCACGAGAGAAGGGGATGATGGCGACAATAAATCAAACTCATAGATCGGAAAGAATGAAAGAAGAGAAAAAATGGAGCCCGGAGTTCGTCGAGAAGGAAAAAAGAAGAAACTAAAGGAAATGGATTCCATAAATCGAAAAGAATGAAAAAGAAGAGAACATGGACCCCAGAATTGTTAAAAAAGGAGAAAAAATGAAGCTCATAAAAAATCCATCAGTCGAAAAGAATATAAAAATATGGGAAAGGAAGCCCATGAATTGAAGAAAAAGAAACAAAATGAAACAGAGCTCATAAAAGACGTAGCTTATTAATCAGTAAAAGAAGAAAAATCGAAGCCCATAAATCGAAAAGAATGAAAAAAAAGAGAGAACGAAGCCCATCAATTAAATTAGTAAAGAAAGAAAATAAAGAAAATGGAGCCCATAAAAAGAGAGAGAAATATTCCCATCAATCGATAGGAATTAATTGAAAAATAAAATGAAAAAAGGAGCCCATAAAGTAAAAAAAAGAAAGAAATATGCCCATCAATCGATAGGAATTAATAAAACGAAAAGAAAATGATGAAAGGTAGCCCATAAAGTAAAAAAAAAAAGAATCCCATCAATCGATAGGAATTAATAAAACGAAAAGAAAATGATGAAAGGGAGCGCGCCCATCGCAAAGAATGCGAAAAAAGAAAACGGGCGCTGGCAGGGCGGGCTCAGCGGGACCGGGGCCGAGCCAGCTGCCGATCAGCCCTTCTCGGAAATGGTCCGCCGGGGCCGCGAGGCGTCGCCCACAGGTAGATCGTAGAGGAAATGGTGGAGCCGACGATGCGCCGTCACCACCGCCGTCGCTGGAAGAACGTTGCCATTGTTGCGGGCGCGCGAGCGGGGGCGTTCGCCGAAGAGGGAGGAGGGAGGGTTGAGGGGGGACTGTTTGTGATCGTGTTTGTGTTATTGAAAGATGTAACTTCTTTTTTGAAGCTTGGCTGTTGAACTGGATTCCTCTTGTTTCTTCTCTTCTCTTCTCACTCTCACTCTCACTCTCACTCTCACTCTCACTCTCACTCTCTCTCTCTCTCTCTCTCTCTCTCTCTCTCTCTCTCTCTCTCTCTCTCTCCTCTCTCTCTCTCTCTCTCTCTCTCTGCTCTTTCTCTCTTCTCTCTTTCTCTTTCTCTTCTCTCTCTCCCTCTCCCTCTCCCTCTCCTCTCTCCTCTCTCTCTCCTCTCTCCCTCTCCCTCTCCCTCTCCCTCCCTCCCTCCCTCCTTCCCTCCCTCCTCCCTCCCTCCTCCTCCTCCTCCCTCCTCCCCCTCCCTCCCCCCTCCCCCTCCCCCTCCCCTCTCCCCTCCCTCCCTCACTCCCCACGCAAACACAAAAAAGACCCGCACATGTGAAAATACGAACACCCGAATTCGCGCACGCGAGAGAGAGAGAGAGAGAGAGAGAGAGAGAGAGAGAGAGAGAGAGAGAGAGAGAGAGAGAGAGAGAGAGAGAGAGAGAGAGAGAGAGAGAGAGAGAGAGAGAGAAGGAGCAGCTGTCAGCGTGTGGCCGCATGTTGAACTTCTCGGAATCTGATCCAAAGTTCGTTCTCGAAGATTCTGAGAATAGTGACGTTGGCTTTGCCGCGTCGTCGCCTGCCGCCGTCGCCCTTCGGTGCCATGTACACGCCCAGCACGGCAACGCCTCCGTGCCCACGCCCGAACGCCCGCCAGCCAGCACGAACGCCTCACGTCACCGGGTTGGAATGAATCCTTTTAAGGGCGAAAGGGAATAAAAAGAGAAGATGAGAAGAAGCAGGAAAATTAAAGAGAGGAGACAAGAAGGAGATGTAGGAATATTAACCATTTCCAAAGCGGTAATGAAATTAGGAAGAATGGTAAGGGTCGTGTTAACTGGAACAACAATAACAAGAATGAGGGTAAGGTTAATGACAAGGATAGTAACAAGAAAGGCAATGATGATTACAAAATTGATGATGATGATGATGATTATGAAAATGGTAATATGATTATGCTAATGATAAAAAAATACTATTACTTATTACAATAGTAGTTCTTTACTACTGCAATTTGTAATGATTATGATGAGAACGATAAAAGTAAGGATAATATTGATAATGGCTCTTTCAAGGAGAGATTTTGCTGCAACAATAATATTGTGACACAAAACTAACCATAGGCCTATGGTACAGCAAAAGGCGAAAGCTCAAAAGAAAAATAAAGGATAACTCAAATAGAGGAAGGAAGAATGAGGAAAAAAGTATGCAGTTGCTGAGGAGGTGAGAGAGAGAGAGAGAGAGAGAGAGAGAGAGAGAGAGAGAGAGAGAGAGAGAGAGAGAGAGAGAGAGAGAGAGAGAGAGAGAGAGAGAGAAGAAGGGAGAGAGAGGGAGAGTAGGAGAGAGAGGAGGGAAGGAGGGAGAGGGAGAGGGAGAGAGAGGGAAAAGTCCGACACCATGAAGATGACCTGAGATAGAATAGAAGATGAGAGACCGGGCAAAAAAAAAAAAAAAAGGATGAGACAGAATGTGAGGGAGAAAGGGAAGTAGGGGGTGAGGGAGGGGCAGAGGTCAGTATTCCTTTTTTATTCATATATTTAACGATTCGGGCCGGGTCGGACCTTCCGCTTTTCCAAGAACAACGGGATGGCCAAAAAGGAGCAAGAAAAGACGGATGGTGATAGCGGGAGAGAAGAGAAAAGGGAGAGGAGGGAAGAGGGGCACGAGGGGAAGAAGAAGGGGGGAGGGTTGAACAATAGGGAGGAGGGAAGAGTAAAAAAAGAGGGGGGTAAGAGGAGAGGGACAGTGAGTTAGAAAAACAAACGAAGGGCAAAGAAGGATGGAGTGTGCTGAATCAGGTCGAGGAGGATCTGCAGTAGAAAATCTTGGAGTTTCCCGAGAATATTGTATTTAAGAACTTCAATCGGGACTTTTTTTGCCGCATGAATTTACAAATTAGTGCCGGAAGGTTATGCTTGAACAATATCCCAGAGCAGTCAGAAGGCTGTTGAAAGTTTATTGGTTTTGCTCGCGAATTGCTGGTCATTACTGAGACCATTGTTGTTGATTGGTTGTTGGTTTCTAATGTTTCTAAGCATTGTTATTGGTCAGTATGAATATGCATGGGAGCGCGTGTGTATGTAGACCCGCAATCTTAAATACAAATATCCGTGCATGGGTATGAGGACGTGTTGTTTTAAAATGTGAACTCATATTTCAAGCACCGATGTTTACCCACAAGCTTCAGAGCGCAGCAGTTGCAGCGTGTCCGTGTTTTATCGGGGTACGTGGAACTCCGATACAAGAAGTTCACAGGAATATACCCCCCCCCCCCCGCGCAACCCGCACAGTATCAGGCTCAGTGGCGTCTAGTGTGTTGCTAGAAGGTGTTGCTTCTCATAAGGCCTTGCTAGTGTTACTGAGAAGTGTGGTAGAGGGAGATAGAAGGAATTGGAGAAGAAAGAGACAGAGGTAGAAGGGACAGACATAAACGTCGAGATAGATATAGGCATAGACATTATACCAAGAGATCAAACTTACATGCATGCGAGCGGTATGAGTTCACTTTTCTGCTGGCGTTACCCTATTCCCAAATATTATCAGGATTTCAGAAAAGCGTTGGAGATAACCAATCTTTACTGATAACAAAACAAATCCCAGAATAGATAGAAACGACAAAAACAAAGATCTTAAACAAGAGCGACGGAGAATAATGGTGATGCAGGCGTAAAGACATGGCGGGCAGCATCATGCAACCCATGACTCACACAACAGAGCCCCTAACGTGTTGCAGAACGGCTGGGAATACGTCATGCAACAATCATAAGTAAAATTCGCATGCACGAGGAGCATTTGTGCATTTGGTTCGGCCCGCGGGATATGGAGAGGAAGAGGAAGAGCTGAAAAAGAAACGAAGAAGAAGGACGATGAAGGTTAAGGAGGAGAGGATAAGGAATAGAAGAGAAAGAGAAACAGGTAGAGATGATTTAAGGAGTGGGAAGAAGAAAGGGATAACGTTGATATTTTCGATGGATATGAAAATGAGAACCAAGGCTGAAAGAGAGGGATGAGCAAGAAGGAAAGAACGAAAAAGAAGGAAAGAACGGGAAGTCGGGTGTCCAATAAGGCATGAAACACAGACGAAAGCCAGAGAAGAAACAGAAAAAAACGAGGGAGAGCGAGTGAGCATGGGCAGGCAGGCAGGCAAGAGGCACAAGGCAAGAGGGTGTCACGCAGACATGCAATATCCCACCGGGTGCAAGCTAGTGGTAGAGAGAAGGGGGGAGGGGGAAGGCGGAGGAAGGGGATGGGGGGACGGGGTGGAGGAGGGAAGAGAGAAGGCGGGAGGGAAGGGGACAGGGTACAGGAGGGGCGAGAGAAGGGGGAGGGGGAGGCGGGGGGAGGGGACGGAGGGGACGGGTGGGAGGGGACGAGAAGTGAAGTGGGAGGAAGGGGGAGGGATAGAGGCGTGACGTCATCGCGGGCGTCCGGAACACGAGGAGAGACGGCAGCGGATCGGTGGTCGAGGCAAGCGCGGTGGGTTTCCCCGTGTTTGAGGAAAATTGGCAACGAATCGTCTTT
>NW_020869886.1:50000-52500 GCF_003789085.1 Penaeus vannamei
AGTCAGTCCGACTAACCGTAACCAGTGTGTGCTTTTATGCTGACAGTTGACGACAACTGACCTTGTATACCTATTTTACAGCAACCTTGTTCACTTCGACATTTAGTTCTAGAATAAAGAGGTCTTAGGGCTACTGAATTATCTACGCCAAGCCATAGAGAGTCCCGTTGAGCACCCAGGCGAGAGCCCCTTTGTGCATACATGCATAACCCTCGGCCGAGGCAGGTGTCTTGTCGGGTGACAGGTATGGCTGGGGCGACTGCGAGTGACGAGTGGAAGGAAATTGCGTGTTAAAGGTCAATTACGAGTGATGAGTGGAAGGTCAATTTGCGTTTTAAGGAGGACAATGTCAGGTATCGAGCTTTGGTTAGGCTCGTCAGTTAATTAAGCATGTGGAAGTGATTGATAATAATCTGGCAATTGGGAATCAGGTAGCGGGGTCAGTCGGGAATCGGGTGTCTGTAATCAGTAACCGGTTAATGATGTGATCCTGGTGCCTTGTGTAGGGGTGGGGGTTATTAGCTCATTCTCTGACCTTTCGTTGCGCGACGAATCAAACATTTTGATGCTTGAGTTAAAAGAATAGACGGTGTATTTGATTGTTTATTTCCCCCTCTCTTCCTCCTAGTCTCTTATTCTTAGATTTTTTTGTTCTTTTTCTCCTCTTCCTCCTCGTCCACTCCCTTTTCCTCTTCTTTTTACTTATCTTTATGAGTGCATGATACAGGAAATCAAGAGTCGTTTTAAGCGAGACAGTAGCTTGTGGCGAACGAGGTGAAGTTGGCTGCAGTGTAAATCTATAATATTTTGTCGATATACGTTTGGATGACATTTAGGT
Source organism: Penaeus vannamei (assembly GCF_003789085.1). NCBI lineage: Eukaryota > Metazoa > Arthropoda > Malacostraca > Decapoda > Penaeidae > Penaeus > Penaeus vannamei. Next base: position 50,839 of record NW_020869886.1, read on the forward strand.
GCCCTTTTTGCAATAGATATTATGGTTGCCACCGTGGCGGTGTCATCAGAAATAGCTATCGCGTCCTACTCTCTCGGTCGCTATGACAACCAGCGCTGCTAGCTGGTAAGCTGCTTCCTGGAATTTCCTCATAACCAGTAAGTATTCTCGTCCTTGATGCTACATCGTGGGCATGGCAACCAGGTGTGTTCGTGGTCACCAAGTGCCATGAATGCTGGCAGGGTGGGGTCAGCCAGACGCCTGCGCGGGTTCAGGTCAACTGAGGTTACCGTGACTGAGGGCGAGGGGAGGAGGGCATTCGGCTTTGGGAGGGAGGCCGCAGGGAGGCGGACAGGAAGGGGTTCGGGGAGGAGGAGAAAGGGAAGAGGAGAAAACGAGAGAGAAAAAAATCTGAAGAGGGGTTAGAACAGAAACAAGAGAGCAATGTGGAGGTAGTAGGTATGAGATGGTGGTAGGGCAGGGGGCGGAGGGCGGCGGAGGGATCCAAGGGACCCCTGGGGCCATTAGCAGCAGCAACAGGTGTGTGCTGGGTGCGGCTGTGCACTTGGTGGGTGGTGAGGACAAGCGCGTCCACACTGCCTTGTAACGCAGGTGCATGCTCCTCTGAAGTCGTTATGAGCGCCATGACTATTTTTACTGAGTAAATGTTCTTTTACGCGAGACGCAATGAAGACATTGAAAAGGCTTGCAGATGAAGGCCAGCAAGCATTGAGGAAGACGGGGCCTCCCGCGACAAACTGAGAAACGTGGATACCTGAAGCTCTGGCATGCAAACGGTCGGCACAGCTGTGTCGGACACCTGTTCCTACCAGGGAATCGCACATTGCTACGACTTGGCTATCCTGTTGCTGGCTCCCGCATGGGTTCATCTGTTGTTAACTCATTAGTGGCGTATTGGGACTCCTATTACGACAAAGGGTGCTGCCCCTTGCCGATGTCCGATGTGAACGAGATGTGTATAACACCGTGGTATATCGGACAGCTTGGCCAACGCTGAAATTGTAGTTAATAACCGACCGAAGTTTGTGACAGCCACGTTTTTCCGTCATCTCATTGCTTCAGTATTTTTTTTAGCGTATTGATAATCACAGTCACACACAAACAGCCACACACACACACAGCCACAACACACACACAGCCACACACAGCCACACACACAGCACACACACACACACACACACACACACACACACACAACACACACACACACACACACACACACACACACACACACACACACACCACGCACACACAGCCACACACACGCACACACACACACACACCACACACACACACACACACACACACACACACACACACACACACACACACACACACACACACAGCTGCACTCACACACGCAGCCACATACAAACACACAACCACACGGATACACAGCCACACACACATACACAGCCACACAGCCACAGCACACATACATACCAGCCCACACACACATACACAGCCACACACACATACACAGCCACACACACATACACAGCCACACACACACACACAGCCACAATACACAGCCACACACACACAGCACACACCACACACACACACACCACACACCACACACACACACACACACACACACACACACACACACACACACACACACACACACACACACACACACACACACACACACACACACAC
>NW_020869886.1:57500-60000 GCF_003789085.1 Penaeus vannamei
CAGGTTAACTGACCATGGCAGATACTTCTCGCAACCGACGAACGGCATCTGGAGGAGCGGAGCATAATGCTCTCACCTGTTCAGGGCAGGTTTCGACTTTTTCTTTTCTCCTTTCTTATGCCATTTAAAGTCTTTTCAATTATGGAACGGACACCACCAGGTTTCCATTTGGCCCTTTCATGAATGGTCTTCGAGTGACATGACCATTCGTGCTTTTCCAGCTGATTGCAGTCATGATTGTTTACTGTCCTGTTGCGTGACAGGACAGTGGTAGGGACGAGGCGGATGTAAGGCCAGGTCGCGGTTCCGTCCTTGGCAACCAGCAAGGCCTTGCGAGTGACGTCACTGTCACGTGATGTAGCGGGTTGGGTAGGGGGAAGGAGGCAGCGGAGGGGAGTTGACCTGGTTACGGAAGCGGTTTCCCGTTGTCGCGGCTCACCCGCGACCCAATATGACGTGGCGAGTAATGTCAAATATATCTGGTATGTGTTACAGTCGCTGGAGAATCATGAACTAGGCAGTAGGTCGGTCTTGGTTACGCGGGAGAAGTATTCACATCTCTGGGAAATATTGCGAGTCAAGTCAAGATGATATTTTTTAGGGGGTTAACTGGTTGTTCCTGCAGCATAGATACTATAAACAAAGTCTATGGTACTGTAATGCGACCCATCTGTGCCCGAACCTGCCATCTCAGTGAGCCTCATTGGGGGGCACTTGCGTGGCAAGAGCGATCATGTAACAAAAGGATGCTGTGTCTAGAGAGCGAACGCCACAATAATGATGCCTATTCTTTATCAGTAAGGGAAGAACATTTCTACGGGTGTATTTTTTCTGAACTCGTGTACATTTTGTTTCTAAACCAGGTTAGGTAAATAGCATGTGAGTGTAACCTTTACCGCGCTGGCTTTGCATGGGAGGAGGAGGGTGGCGTGGGGGCTAGTGGGCGTGGGGAAGGGAATAATGATTTTCCCCGCTCGTGAAAAAAATATAGATGAAAAAGAGAGGGGCTACTGGTGGATGATTTTTTTTTTTTTTTTTTTATCGTGCATTGTACAATATGAATTTCGCAGCTATAGAAGAAATAGGGCCATGTCTTGAATCGTAAGAGGAGAGGAGGTTAGTTTAAAAATAAACAAAGGGAAAAGAAGAAAAAAATATTTCTTGGGGGGAGGAGATGAGGCGCGGAAATCCGTCAAATCGTACTCTTGGATATCGGAAATACTTGTCTACCCGGAACGTCCCATATCCACGCCCTCCTCACCCTCCATTTCCCCCTCCCCCCTCTTCCGTGCTTGTGAAGGCGGTAGAAGTCCAAGGTTATAGTAACTGTTGTGGTTTTGGAATCCTAACAGTGTATCATGGCATGTAGTGTGGTGTCGTGTTGTGTAGTGTGGTGTAATGTACTGTAGTTTAGTATAGTTCAGTGCAGTGCAATACGGTGTAGTATAGTGTAGTGTAGTGTAGTGCACTGCTATGCAGTATAAAAAAGTTGTGTAGTATTTTATAGTATAATGTGAATTATAGTGTAGCATACTGCAGTGTATTGCAGTATAGTGTTGTATACTATAGTGTAATGCAGTATAGCGGATCATAGCGTAGCGCAATGTAGGATGGTGTGGCGTGGCGTGTCCCCCAAATTGCAGGGGAGATTGCGTTCAACTCGTCTCTTTTCTGACGCGTGCATCCCTTTGGCGACTGGAATGGCGGTTAGAGCAAAGTGCCTAATGGTGGCTGTTGCAGGTCGGTAGTTACTGGTGGTAGTTAGAGTTAGGGACTTTGTTGATGGCGTTTATAAGTGAGCGTTTATTTAATTAGAGATACTCTGTAGTACGTTGTTTGTAACGAATGGTTGTTGAATATTTATTGGCATTTTGTATGCTATAGTTTTTTCGAGTAGTTTGTGATGTTATTGACTCTGTGAATTTCTAATCCATTGTAAAACTGTGAAAAGTGGATGGAAAGAGGGTTTCTTTTTTCCAGAAATAGCGAAAAGCACAACCAAAAATGGAACTTGAGAATAAGGGAGAATCGAAGAGAAAATCTTTGAAGATGAAAGGATTTTTGAAAATCAAGGGAGATAATATATTTCTTCTCGAACACCTTATCTTTCCTGCTGCTCTTCTCCGTATCTCGTCTGGAGATGCGTAGAGGTCAAAGGTCTGGTAACGAGTGGATGGCGCTCCCTGTGTATCCCTTGTTGTTATTCAGGTTCAGTCAAGCAGAGAAACTCGTATTTTCCCTCTTCGCATCTCGCCTGCACTGAATATGCTTCAGCGGAGCTGCTTTCAGCGTAGTTCATGCCACAGCAGATTCAGCAAACCATATTTTTTATACTATTGTTTGAAATGGTTAAAAAATGTGAGATTCAAAATTTGGATACGCGGGTTAAGGGTCGGAGGGGCGGAGTATTTTTGCCGCGTTTCAGAATTCATAAAATGGAGCGATTTGGTGCACTGCCAGGACGTATTTCAAGTAGATTACATGCATTTTGGTACAAAGG
>NW_020869886.1:70000-75000 GCF_003789085.1 Penaeus vannamei
GTACTATACATTATATATATACATATAATTATATAATACATATATATAAGCAATATACATATTAAATATATATATAATAGTATTATAATATATATATTATTATATTTATATATAAGATGGTTATAGGTTATATAGTATGTGTGTTGTGTATGTAGTGTATGTAAGTAATGTGTAGTATGTAATGTATCATATATATAATATATATAGTATATTATATATATATAAATGTATATGTATATATATGTGTGTGTGTTTATTATCGTATTGTTAGCTTATGTATGTTGTATATAGATAGATATACATAAATAAATTAGATGAATAGTATACACATAAGGAGTACACAACGCACACACACATAACACACAAACACACACACACACCACACACACACACACACACACCACACACACACACACACACACCTGACCTATATAAATATATGTTGTGTATACATATGTAATCACACACCAACACACGCAACATACATACATACATACATGACACATACGTAATACATCTATCTATCTATCTATGCTATATGTTGGATCTTAATCGTAGAATTGTTGTTTGTTTCGGATCATTCCCGTCTCCCCCCGTCTCATGTCTCTTCTCTCCCCCTCGTTCTCTCTCTGTCCTCTCTCCTACTCTCTCATCTCCATCCTCTCTCTCGTCTCTCGATTCTCTCTTCCTTCTCTCTCTCTCTCTTCTCTCTGCCCTCTCTCTCTCTCTCTCTCCACCCCCCGCTCTTCTCTGTCTCTCTCTCTCTCTCTCTCGTCCGGTCTCTCTCTTCTCTCTCTCTCAGGCTCGGTTCTCTCGTCGCGTTCTCTTCTGCTCTTCCTCTCTTACCTCTCTCGCCCCTCCGTCTTCATCCTCTCGTCTCCCCTCTCTCTCTCTCGGTTCTCCACCTACGGCTCGTGTTGCGTTCGGGTAGTAGGTGTGAAAGAGAGGCGAAAAGGCGGACTCCGATGTCCACGGTTTGATTCTCTAACTGATTCTGATGAGACAGGGAACGTCGTGGGAGGAGGGTCTTGTCCATAGCGCTCTCCTTCTCTTCATCTCTGCTGGTATCTCTCTCGCCCGTGGCTCTCTCGTGTCGTCATCTGTCTCTGGCCGGCCGTCAGGACTCGTCGCTCAGTCATCTCTCTGGTCCTTCGCTCTCCTCCGCCGGCCTCTTCTCTCCGTTCTATCATGCCGTCTCCCATGCCGGTTACTTGTGCGTCGTCCCTGCAGCATTCCACACTCCGTTCTCTCTCTCCTCTCTCTCTCCCTCTTGCTTATCGTACTCGTCCTCTTTCGTCTTAATCTCTCTCCTGTCGTCGGTCTCTAGTATCTGCTTTCTTTCCTTTTTTTTTCTCTCTTATCTTTGCCTCTCTCTCTCTCTGATCCTTGTCCTCATTCTCGGCTCTCTCCGGTCTCACTAATTTTCCTCTCTCCCTCTTCGGTCGCTCTCTCATCTCTGCTCCGTCCCTCCTGCCTCTTCTCTTCTCGTCCTCTCTCCGTCTCATCTCTCTCTCTCGTCTCTCTCTTCGCTCCTCTCTCTCGCCCTCCTCTCTGCTTCTATCTATGTCTATCTACCTGATCGTCTCTTCTGCTCTCCCTGCTCTGCTCTCTCTCTCGTCTCTTCTCTCTCTTCTTCTCTCAGTCTCTCTACTCTCTCTGTCTCTCTCTCTCTCTTCGTCTCTTTCTTTCTCTGTGCCTGCTTTTCTTTATCTCCTCTTTCTCTCATTTCCTCATCTTCGTCTCTTCTCCTCTCGTCTCTCCGGGTTGCACTTCGTCGGAACGGGGGATCTGCTGGATCGTCCATCGCTGCTCTCCCTCTCATAGTCGTGTGGTCGTCATCTCTCTGCTCTCCTCTCTCACGGTCGTATGCTTAAAGAAATTGGTAATAACGCATCGGTTCTTGGACACAGAAATTTCCTTCGCTAGGTTCTTCACGATTGTAGGAAGTTTGAACGTCATTTTAAGACTGTCAGTTTCAAAAGTACAATGTTCTCCTCCTCTTGCCTTATTTTGGTAAACTAGTTGATTTTTGCCGTGCTGTTCCTTGGTTGAGGATTCTGCGCTTCGAAGAGTGGATTCCACAATTTCTTTAGGCATACGAAGTAGCACGAACGCACACGGACAAAAAAACACACACACCACACGCACAGCACGCGCAACGCACACGCACACGCACACACGCACCACACGCCCACACACACACACACACACACACACACACACCACACACAACACACACAACACACACACACACACACACTACACACACACCACACAACACACACACACATCACACAATATTATATATACACACACCCATACCCACACAGATAGATAGATAGATAGACATACACATGCACACATCAACATATACATACACACATGCAGACTAATAGTATACGAAAACACATCGCATTAACAACAAAAGCAACATCACATTGGATGATAGTATTGGTAGCAACTAATACTATACTAATTCTGCAATTAGTACCACTACCATCACCACTAGTACTCGCATTATTACAGCAACACATACGCAGACACAGCTGCTTGATAGCGTTACAACATTTAACATTCTGGGATGGGATGTGTTGATACCGGTATCTGTCAGTGTGTCAGGAATATGTCACCGGGTGTGTTTTATCCCAACTTTTACTGTTAAAGGGAGAGGGAGGAGAGAGCAAGATGGAGAGGGAGAGAAAGAGAAAGAGAAAGAGCGGGCGAGGGAGATACACGTACTGGTAGTAGTTGTATTATTTTATATTATATTTAATGCATTGGATTGTATTGTATTATGTTATGTTATATATTGCTTTTTTTACGTTCCTTTAGTTGTTTACACATATTTTGTTCGTTTACGCCCATAGAAAACCCTTCCTTTTAAAAACGCTTCCATTATGTACGAAATCGACTCGTGCTTCCGTAGTTGTCCCTTTATCCGTCCTTTTTTTACCCAGAGTCCCAGCATAGTGGCAAGCCCTCCGGTGAGTGCTGCAGCCTGTAGTAGAGCGAGTGTGGACGCCGTATAGAATGGTGTTTGTTATTATTGATCAAAAGCAGAATCCCCGAGGCAGGGGCGGGAGCGCGTGGGAAGGGATTGGCTTAAGTGAGACACGTCTGGCTGCGCGCTTGCACGGGCTGGCTGTTTAGGCGTGTGCAGGTCTATTGCTGTTTGTGTTTGCTTATGTTTTGAGTGTAGATGAACGCATGCATACGTATATACATACATGTATACATAAGTACATGCACACATACATATTTATACAGGTACATACTCGTACATACAAACATACACACAAATATACATACATACAAACATGCATAATTGCAAACTTACAGACATGTGTATATACGTACATACATACATGTGTGTATATATACATGTGTGTATATATACATATATATATATATATATATATATATTATATATAAGTATATTTACATACATACATACATACATACATACATACAGACATACAGACAGACAGACAGACAGACAGACAGACAGACAGACAGACAGACAGACAGACAAACAGACAGACATATATATGCATTTATGTATAAACATACATGCATGTACATATGTACATACATGACTTTTGGCGATCTTAGGCAGAAACTGAAAACACAACATATGTTGCTGATTAACTCGAGATGGATCAGGCGATGGATTTGGCGGTCGCGCTGGCGTGTGGATTCGGCTGCGGTTCTGGCTCGTGTTTCGCGCCCGATGATGGTCACGTGGGTTGGCATGCTGGCATTCTGCGTATTTGCACTTGGGAGAAAGATGGCTCTCTCTCTCGTCTCTCTATCATCGCGTCCTCCTCTCGGTTCTCTCTTCTCTCTCTCTCTCTGGCTCTGAGTCCGTCTCATCTCTCGTCGCTCTCGTCGTCTCGTCTCTCTCTCTCGTCCCCGCGCGTGCTCATGTCTCTCCTCCCACCTGCCTCTCCACGTCGTCGGTGAGGCGCCGCCCCCTCTCTCTCTCCCGCCCGCGTCGGTCTTCTCGTCCCCCCTCCTCCCCACCCGAGGCCCCGGCAGCGCCCGACCCTCCGTCTGCCGCCTCCAGTCGTCTCCACTCTCTCTCCCCTCTGCGGCTGCTTCTTCTCCCCCCACTTAGCCGGGGCCTCCAGTCTCTCGTCCCCGTCATGCTCCTATCGGGCTTCTCTGCCTGTCGCGTGTCCTCGTCGGTCTCGTCCGTCTCTCCGTCTCTCTCGCCCCCTTCTCTCATCTCTCTCGCGTGGCCCTTCTCTTCTCGTGCGCTCTTCGCTCTCTCTGCGCTCGTCGTCTCTCGTGGCTCTTGCTGACGTGCTTCTCATCCCAGTCGGTCGCTCGTCTCTCGACGATCTCTCCTCTCTTCTCTTGCTCTCTCGTCTCTCGTCTCTCGTCCTCTCTCTCTTGCCGCCCATGTGGCGGGGTGTCCCTCCCGTCCTATCTCTCTACCTCGCCTCGCCTGCCTCCTCCTCTCATCTCCCTCTCGGTCTCTCTCTCCTCGCTCTGCTTCTGCTCTCCTCGTCTCTCTCTCGTCATCTTTCTCCATCGCCCTCTCTTTCTCTGCCTCGTCGCTCTTCCTCCCGTCGTTCCTCGCTGCGTCCTCGCTCGGTCTTCTCCTCTCGTCCCCCCCCTCCCCTCCCTTCTCCCGTCTCTCGTCTCTCGCTGGCTCTCGTCGGCTCTCTCCTGCGTGCTACTCTCGGCTTCTCTCATCATCGTCATCTACTCTCTCTTCGCCTCTTCGCCTTCTCGCCTCTCAAACTCTCCTCTCTCTCCTCTCCCTCTCCCTCCCCCCCTGCCGCCCCTCCCTGAGTCACCGCCCTCCCCTGCTCTGCCCTCTCGGCCTCTCCATCTCTCTTCGCCTCGTCTCGATCGCTCCGTCCCTCACTTCCCTCCCTCCCTCCGTTCTCCACTCATCGTCTCCCACGTCTCAATTTCCTCCCTTCTCCTCCCTCATTCCCTCACCTTCCTCCTTCCTCCTCGCCCGGCTGGTGTCCCATCCCTGCGCTCTC
>NW_020869886.1:95000-100000 GCF_003789085.1 Penaeus vannamei
GGCGCGACCGCAAGACAATTAGCAAGCCATTCAGAGCAACCCCATTCTCGTTCTCACTCCCCTCCCCCCCCCCCAATTCTCCGCTTCTCCTTCTTCCTCGCTGTAACTTCTCTTTCTCTCCTATTTTTCACTTTCCTTCTTCGTTCTCTTTTTCTTTCTCTCCCCTTCTCCTTCTTCCTCGCTGTAAGTAACCTCTTTCTCTCTTATTCTTCATTTTCTTTCTCTTCTTCCTCTCCCTTCTAATTCTCCCCTTCCTCTTCCTCGCTTTAAGTGAATTCTCTTTCTCTCCTATTCTTCACTTTCCTTCTTCGATTTCTTTCTCTTTTTCCCCTCCTTCTAATTCTCTCTTTCTTCCTCTTCCTGTTTTAAGTAACTTCTCTTTCTCTCCTAGTCTTCATTTCCATCTTCTTTTTTTCTTCTCTTCTCCCTCCCCTCCTTTAATTCTCCCCTTCTTCCTTTTCCTCGCCTGTATACATCGCGGGTTTTTATCTTATAATATATATATATATTATATCGTTGCCCTCTCAGTTACAGGGGGTTCGTTTCAACTACTAGTTGTTTTACTAAGAATTGCACTGTTGTTGTTTACAGGGATTCCTCGAAAGCTGTGTATATGCATATGTGGATATATACATATATGTGGTGTGTGTGTTGATATATATTACATTATAATATAATATATTTACTATATAAAAATATTATATATATATTATTATATATTAAAATAAATATATAAATAGTACATTCTCTTTCTCTCCCAATATTCCTATTATTCCATTCTTCGATTTTCTTTTCTTCTTCCATACATTGGTCCTCTTTTCTCCTTCTTCCAACCCTTCGTCTGCTCCAATTTCTCCAACTCCTTCTGCATTTCCATCTAAATCTCCTTCTTCCTTATCCCACTGCCCCCATCCTTTACGTGACTCATGTATTCCCCTCTTCTCCTTTTCTTTCCGTATCCTCTTCTGTGTCGCGTCCAGTGTGCTTCTTACGTATCCACTACTTTCTGTCGACTTTGTCGTTCCTCTCCGTGCTTTGCTCGTCGTGTAGACAGCTCGCTCACTTCCTCCTGTTTACCATCGTCGCCGTTGCTGTAGTTCCTGCAATTCCACTCATGCTATCATTCTTAACTCACCTTACGATTGCATAAATCTCCCATTTAAGCTACCATTCCACAGTCCCACCCACATCACCATACCTGCTCCTAGGAGGCATCTATACGGGCGATCACTCCAAGGCCTTATGGCGAGCGAGGTGGGGAGAGGAGAGTGGAGGTAGAGTATAGCACGCACAGCAATATAGCCTCTCCATACACGTTCCCACCCCCCCCTCTCTCTTTCTACCACTCTACTGCTGGACCAGATGGAAAACCCCTCCAATGCTCTTTCCCTCTGCCTTTCTGGCCTCTTACCTTACTCCACCTCGGCTACCTGGACCCGCCTCGCGCCATTACCCCCATCTCCATCAACCCCACCTCTCGGGTCATTGAGTCCACACGCATGTGAAACGCGAACCTGCAGCAGTCACACAGGAATCATGTCAGAAGCGTATATTGAATGTTGAAGATGGAACGCTCAAATCCACTATATACAAGGGCTGTGCTGCTAGTAAGGAGACCGTGCGTTTATTACTACACTCGTCCTCCCCTTCGCTATGTGCGTGACAGTGCCGCTGCCAGCTGGGTGAGTGCTTCGGTGCAGTGTAGCGCGTATATGGTCGGGGTGACTTAATGCTTTATTTGGGAGTACTTTGGGGAAATGTGGTAGGACTCCAGCTCGAACGGTTGGTGTATGCCTTGGGTGTACTGTTGTTTTTTTATCGATATCATTTCACTTATTTGCTTGTAATAAGGTATATTGCTATATATCGTCACTATCATGGGGAAATAAAACCATATTGCCATACTATCTTTGCTTATCTAATTTTCATTATACACTACCACACACTATCAACTATCATCAACACAACTACTACAACAACACACAATTACTTAATTAAGTCTATCAATAATATAATATATTTAACTTATAATATCTTCATATATTATCATTATATATCTAATCATTTACATTATTATCATCAATCATCTATATAATTTAATCATTTAATAACATTATTATCATTATCAAATTATAATCATCATATCATCTAATTACATATATCTATTCAATTATACATATCATAATTACTATTAATTATCAATTATTAATCTAATATATTATTAAATCGATTGTATATATTAAATATATCTTATAGTAAATCTCAAGTTATAAATACTTATTATTTAATACAAGCTAATTATCCTTACTAGTCTAAAATTAACGATTAATGAATATAAATTATCATAATGTGTGTGTCCAGAATCTTCTGTTCGGTAGCGAGCCTGTCGTTACTGACTTCCGTGCGAATATGGTACTAAACTCTCTATATAATTAGATACTACGTAAAAGCTGCTTCTGATACTAGTGTTTCCACGTTGTGTCGGGAGCATTTTTCACTTGTTTCTAACCCCTGTTCTCTCTGCTGTTGCTGTCGCTGAGACGAGTCATGTATGTTGATATAAGGATGGTATGTATGTATAATTCTTAAACATAATTCTGAGACGGTTTCTTGGATTTAAGGCCAGAATTAAATAAGTGGATTTACTCCTGCCCACCCACAGAAAACACATTTTGTTATAAGGGTAGTGGTGTGTGAGTGTGTGTGTTGATGCTATGTGTGTGTGTAGTAGATTTCTGTGTATGTGTGTGTAAAGCTGTGTGATGTGTGTGTGTCGTGTTGTGTAGCGTGATGTTTGTGTCATTTTAGCGATATAAAGGAATGATTCGCTCAGCCACATCAAAGAACAGTCGTGATATTGAGTGTGTGTGTGTATGGTGTGGTATGTCTAGTTGATAAATTTCCGAATGTATTTTGCGTGGTGGTAGTGTGCCAGGTGATGTAGTGGTTGAGTGAGGTAGTGATGTGTGATGTGATAGTTGTGTGTGTTTTGTGTGTCTGGTGCGTTGAGTCTAGTGTATAGTAGAGTATATGGTCGTGGTGTTATGTGATTCCGCTATAGATGGTGTGTAGTGATGTTGAGTGAGTTGTGTACGATCGAAGAGCAAATTTAAATAGACATCTTATTTCTCTTAGCTCAATAGTTAGTTACTGTCCTTTCTGTCCTTTTCATTACATACCTTCTTTGGTTATAAAAATGCATGAGTGTATGCTCCGATTGTTCTGTGCTTTTAGTGTGATGTGTGCTGGGTGGTTGAGATGTGTGTTGTTATGATGTGCCAACTTTCTCTACTTCCATCAAATGCTTAAATCTATACCAACCGTCGCGTAGAACTCGTATTGTCAAGTTATCATACCCAGATATAGCTGTAGTGCGATAGTTTAAGTACGAATGATGCGCTAGAATAATTGTATTGTAAATGTACCATTGCTGTGCTTAGTGTCTGTGAACCTGATTGTTCCTAGTGCTCATTCGTTCGTTGTATGTAGTGATGTGCTGTATGTGTTGAGTGTATGTATAGTTGCTTATTATCATATAATATATAAACTAATATTATTCTTTTATGACAGGACCACCATCATGATTTAATTTGACTAATCCTAATAAAAAGTAAACTGTATTATCATGGCTATATCTTCTGTGAATAGTCAATCATTATCCAATTCTACCTTATAGGTATTATATATATTAAAATACACAATAAGCTACTAGTGTCATTGATTATAACTATATAATATTCATATTTATTCGAGTAATTTTAATGTCTAGTACGATATAATTAGGTATAAGTGATGGAGTGTATTTTGATGTATGATTATGTGTTAGTGCTAGTTATTGAGTGTATATATTAGGTGATTTGTTTTGTGTATGTGAGTTAGTGTTGAGTGTGTGAGTATGTTAGTGTGTAGTGTGAGTAATATATATATACATGATTAGTGATGTTGTATGAGTGGTTAGTAGTTATGTGTGTATCGCAGAGATCCCCTGATGTATATGATGCTTATTCTACTGTATAATCGTATACTTATGAGCGCAGCCGACTGCCCCAGATTACCAGTGATACATATCACATCGTTATTATTATGGTATAGACTTGCTATAATATTATATATATGTACTCTATCAGCCGCTATATATATTGATAGTACTTAATATATAATATATTATTATATTATAAATATATACTATATATATAGTATATTAAATTACATATATATATAATATACTATATATATATTATATATGTATATATATATATATATATATATATATATATATATATATATATATATTATATATATATATATATTATATTATTATATATACTATATATACATATATACTAATAGAGGTAAAGTGATGATGGATATTGTATTATATTATAAAGCTTCTCTATCTTTCTACTATAGCTAATCCCATCATATCATACTACTACAGAGTATACTCTCTATCGACCTCTGACTTATCTAACTATGATACAAAAAAACCACGCGAGCGTCTAGTTGTACTAGGTTATCGCTCATTCTAACTATAATTGCACATACATGTAAAGACCCAACTTTTTATCGCCTTCCTCTTTAAACCAAAGGAAACGCCAGCGATGCAGCGTCGCCCGAGAAGTCTTAAAGCGGATTCGCCAGGAAAGGCCGGGCGAGCGAGGGCAAGGGAAGCGATTATCATAATTAACCGGACGATTAGGATAACATAATACGCTGATGCTAATCACGCGGAAATTAATGTATACTTGCGTCTGTATCTTTCACACTAGAAATAGTTTTGGATTTTATCTCTTAAGATGAGATAGGTGTTTATGTGTGTAGAAAACTAGCGTTTATTAAAAAAGTAAAAGAATTTGTTAAAGTCAACAGATTTAGGGGGATAAAATTTTTCATTAAATTTTAGAATAAATGCGAATGATATATATNGAGAGAGAGAGAGAGAGAGAGAGAGGAGAGAGGGGGGGGAGCGAGATTAGATAGAGAGAGAGAAGAGAGAGAGA
>NW_020869886.1:112500-117500 GCF_003789085.1 Penaeus vannamei
AAAATAACAAGACGTCAGGTATCCTTAAAAAAATAAAAAATAAAAACTACACTAGGCTTTAGAAAACCATAAAATAATAATAATAATAATAATAATAATAATAAATAAGCAGAAGAAAAGAAAGAAAGAAGAAGAAAGAAAAAAATAGAAGAAGGCATTATAAAACCACAAAGAAGAAGACGACGAAGAAGAACAAGAAAGAAAGAAAGAAAGAAAGAAAAAAAAAAAAAAAAAAAAAAAAAAAAAAAAACTGCACTAGACATTAAAAAGCCCGGCGTTCCCAAGACAAACGCCCAAATTACTCCCAATGCCAGCTCCATCCTCGCGGGCAAGACCACCCATGATCTGAATATAAATAAGACGATATTAAAAGCATCCAACGCCACTTTTTTAGGCGCAGTTTGATGCTCATCTTGTATGCCGTCGTGATCGCGGGCGTACCCATTAGGACACGTGTACGCCCGCACGCCCACGACGGTGCGTCCACGTGCCCTGTTTCGGATGTTTTATGCTCTTGATATCCGTGTGAGTGGTTTTAGATATCGAAGCATTCTCAGGTATCCGTGTGGATATCTGCTACTATCTCGTGCGGGAATCCACATGACCACTTTCAGAAATCCACCATCCCTTTCAGATATCCGCGCGCCCACCTTTAGGTATCCACATGCCCACTTTCAGAAATCCACACACCCACTTTCAGATATCCACAATTCCTTTCAGATATCCGCATGTTCACTTTTAGGTATCACTTGACCACTTTCAGAAATCCACCACCCACACTGCCCACTTTCAGATATATGCCCACCACAATTCCTTTCAGATATCCACGTGTTCACTTTTAGATATCCACATGCCAACTTTCAGATAGCCACGCACCCACTCTCAGATATCCACACACCAACAAGCTTATACACTACACGCCCATATTTGTATGCCTGCACGACCATAAACATGTGACCACATTTATACATCCACTTGATTTTACGACTATAGCCAAACACCTCGTTACTCTACACACTTTCATACACCTTAAAGAGTACATAAATAAACACAGTAACGAGATGACACCTTTGCGGTCACAAGTACTGTACATCATTTGATACATGGGGAATAAATACTGCTCATCTCAGTACTGTTACGTTATAGGAAATGCGAAAAACGTAAGACATATTTTTACATTTCTGTCTGTTTCTCTGTTTCTCTCTGTCTCTGTCTGTCTCTGTCTGTCTGTCTGTCTCTCTCTGTCTGTCTCTGTCTGTTGTCTCTGTCTGTTGTCTCCTGTCTCTGTCTGTCTGTCTGTCTGTCTGTCTGTCTCTCTCTCGTCGTCTGTCTGTCTCTCTCTCTCTCTCTCTCTCTCTCTCTCTCTTCTCTCTCTCTCTCTCTCTCTCTCTCTCTCTCTCTCTCTCTCTCTCTCTCTCTCTCTCTCTTCTTCTCTCTCTCTCTCTCTCTCTCTGTCTCTCTCTCTCTCTCTTCTCTCGTCTTTCTCTCTCTCTCTCATATATATATATATTATATATATATATAATATATATTATAATATATATATATATTATATATTCTATATATTTTGATAATTCATGTTTAAAAAATTTTATGAACAGTAATGAAATTCATGTAAAGGAGACATGATTCTCTGAAAATAAAGATTATATTTCGCCAGTAAACATAGAGCTGAAATAACAATCTATAAAAGAAGAAATAAAATGCCGAATCTTTCAAATATAAACTTAAAGCAGGTATGGAATGCAGGTATTGCAAATGTGTACAAACGTATATACATACATTTACTGGTAGACGGATGGTTAAACAGACTGATACGACATATGCGTTCGTTCAGTGGATGAGCGTGTGTGTGTGTCTGTGTGTATGTTTGTGTGTGTGTTTAAGTGTGTGTGTATGCGTGTGTGTGTGTGTGTCTAAGTGTGTGTGTATGCGTGTGTGTGTGTGTGTGTGTGTGTGTGTGTCTGTGTGTATGTTTGTGTGTGTGTGTGTCTAAGTGTGTGTGTGTGTCTGTACCTTAGAGTGTGTATGTGTGTTTAAACATATGTGTGCTTGTGTGTGTGTGTGTGTATGTGTATTTGTATTTGTGCGTGTGTGTGTGTATGTTAGTGTGTGTGTAAATGCATTTGTGCGCGCGCATGTGTGTATGTTTGTCTACATATCTGTGAATGCGTGTTTGTATGTAATCCTTCAGAATTACAATCAACCCTGTAACCCATTAAGGACACTGCCGCCCATCCCCGACTACCAACAAACAAACGACCACGCCCTTCTCTGTCGTCATAACAAAGCTACTCGACAAAAAAGAAAAAAAAAGAAAAATGAATAAATAAATGAATAAATAAATGAATGAATAAATAAATTGATAAATAAATAAATAAATAAATAAATAAGTAAGTAAATAAATAAATAAAATAATAGATAAATAAAATAAAAGTATGAATGAGAATAAACATCACAATACGAGAGATGTATCTGTTACACTTGCTCTTCGTCAGACATGTATAACCGAAATCGGTGTTATACAAGTGAAATATATTCATCCTTACAACCCACACCTTTTACAAAGTTGTCGCCAGGAATACGGTTCATTTCTCAGGTTCATTTCTTAGGTTCATTTCTCAGGAGGTTCAACCCCCTGTCGCCAGGAATACGGTTCATTTCTCAGGTTCATTTCTTAGGTTCTTTTCTTAGGAGGTTCAACCCTCTGTCGCCAGGAATACGGTTCATTTCTCAGGTTCATTTCTTAGGAGGTTCAACCCCCTGTCGCCACGGTTCTTTCTCACATTTCTTCATTTCTTAGGGAGGTTCAACCCCCTGTCGCCAGGAATACGGTTCATTCTCAGTTTCATTTCTTAGGTTCTTTTCTTAGGAGGTTCAACCCCCTGTCGCCAGGAATACGGTTCATTTCTCAGGTTCATTTCTTAGGTTCTTTTCTTAGGAGGTTCAACCCCCTGTCGCCAGGAATACGGTTCATTTCCCACGAGGTTCAACCCCAGAGACACCACACAGGACGAATGACCCAAGTTCACGGTGTGTGGCTCACCATACCGCCATCCCTCTCTCTTAATTGGCCTCCGTGACTTATAATTCGCTCTTCCTTATACACCTCATCATCATTTATTATTTCGTACGACCTTCGCAGCAGCTGATCGGGTCTGACGAGCTCTGTTACGAGTGTTATTTCGTGATGAACGAGTAATGAACATCGAATTAGTGTTCTTTTATCATCGCCGTGTCTCGTCCGGTTGCTTGTTTGTGTCTGAGGTTGATGATGTTGAACAAATGAATGGGGAAAAAGATGTTGAACAAATGAATGGGAAAATGATGTTGAACAAATGAATGGGGAAAATGATGTTGAACAAATGAATGGGGAAAATGATGTTGAACAAATGAATGGGGAAAATGATGGTGAACAAATGAATGGGGAAAATGATGTTGAACAAATGATGGGAAAATGATGTTGAACAAATGAATGGGGAAATGATGTTCCAATGATGTTGAACAATGAATGGGATGATGCTGAACAAATGAATGTGGGAAAATGATGATGAATGGGGAAATGTGTGAACAAATGAATGGGGAAAATGATGGTGAACAAATGAATGGGGAAAATGATGGTGAACAAATGAATGGGGAAAATGATGGTGAACAAATGAATGGGGAAAATGATGGTGAACAAATGGGGGATATGGGTGAACAAATGGAATTGGTGAACAAATGAAATGGGAAAATGATGGTGAACAAATGAATGGGGAAAATGATGGTGAACAAATGAATGGGGAAAATGATGGTGAACAAATGAATGGGGAAAATGATGTTGAACAAATGAAAAAGAACAAATGAATGGGGAAAATGATGCTGAACAAATGAATGGGGAAAATGATGGTGAACAAATGAATGGGGAAAATGATGCTGAACAAATGAATGGGGAAAATGATGGTGAACAAATGAATGGGGAAAATGATGTTGAACAAATGAATGGGGGAAAATGATGGTGAACAAATGAATGGGGAAATGATGTTGAACAATGAATGGGAAAATGATGGTGAACAAATGAATGAAAATGAATGGAACAAATGAATGGGGTGATGGTGAGAACAATGAATGGGGAAAATGATGGTGAACAAATGAAGGGGAAATGATGTTGAAAAATGATGGGGAAATGATGTGAAACAAATGAATGGGGAAAATGATGGTGAAACAATGAATGGGAAAATGATGTTGATGGAAATGATGTTGAACAAATGAATGGGGAAATGATGTGAAAATGATGGTTGCCTGTGCGATTGTGTACGGTTAGGCTTATACGTATCTGTACCTGTATTTTTTTTCTCTGTTTCGCTATGTTTGTATCTGTCTGTCTGTCTGTCTCTTTGTTCTTTTTCTCTTTCTTCCTTCTCTCTTTCCCTCTGTTTTTTTTCTTTTTATCTTGCACACTCTCTCATTCTCTCTCTCTCTCTCTTTTTCTTTTTTAAATTGCTCACTCTCTCTCTCTTTGACGTTATCTGTCTATCTACCATCTACGTATTTATCTCTTTTTAGATAAACAGACCTAAGATACCTAAACCGACAGTCACAAAATTTTCTAGGGGTTTGGGGATTAAGCTCATACAAGTAACTTTATATAACAGCATAATTAAGGGATAACAACATCAATTATACTATTGCCAATGCTTTTTCTGCCGCTACCAAATAGACCTGGTAAAACCCACGGGACAAGCAAGTTGAGTTACGATCATTTTCATCAACATCTCGAGGACGATCCATTATCCAAGCAGGAGAATCAACAAACAGAGAACCAAGTAAACGCACAATAAACAATAAATAAATCAGATAAACGAACAAATTAAGAAAGAGTAAATGAAGTTATACCGATAAAGGTCACAAATATAGCACAAGCCGCAACTCAAGCGTCGAGTGTTAAGATTGGAAGGACCGCGGCAAAGGCGATTTATATTCGTTTCAAAAAAGAAAAAGAAGAAGAAAGAGAGAAAGAG
>NW_020869886.1:132500-140000 GCF_003789085.1 Penaeus vannamei
GTTACTCTGCTCCTCGCCCTTTTCGTCAGTCTCCAGACATCTCACGGCTCCCTCTCTGCTCCGTATCCTTCGGATGGCTCTCTCCTCCCCCTTTCTAATCCTCCCCCCACTCGCCTGATATCCTCATCGCGCACCCTTCTCTCTTCTTCTTCTGAGGGAATAAGTCATCTCATCTCTCTTCTGTCGTCATGGTCGTTCTAAGATTGCTCTTCTCTTGCTCGTCAGGTCTATCGTAGTAGCTCCCGGAATCTCATCGTCCCCGGTCGATCAATATTCGCCGTCTTACTTTCGCTCTTGTTCTAGTTGATACCTACCTCAAGGCGGATTCTCCTCGTCTCTCTCCTGATTATCGAGTCGCTGTTTCAGAGTCCTGGCGTCTCGCCACTCTCTCGATCGGCGCGTTCCTCTCCGTGTCCGTCTCTATCAGAGTTGCTCGGAGCTTCGGCCATGTCGTGTGGTCTTGCTCGAACTCTCTCTGTATCCTTCTTGTACGGCTCGCTTATGTTCTAAGGATGCGGCGATTTTCGTCCTCCTTTCATCTTTAGCTGGCTAATCTCGATCTCATCTCTCGTCTCCCGTCCTATATATCTTCTATCCACCATCCTGAATCTCTATGCCATTTTGATTTCATCTTCGTGTTACGCGGTCTCACTCCCCGTCCTGTCAGCCTGCCTTTTACCTCGTTCCGCGCTCGGCTCCCTTATGTTTGTGATCTCTTGCGGATCTTATAGTATCGCTGGATCCTTGTTCCATCAGCGATTTCAGCGCGATTGCTCTCATCTGCCTTCTTGTTCTGCTGTCTCGCCTCGTTCTCACTTACTCGTCTTGTGCGGTTCTCTGGCCTCGCGATATGTCGGTGGCTCTTGTAGGCGTTGATATCTCTCAGAGGAGTCTTGTTGTTGCTCTGCACTCCTGTTATGTTTTGTTGGCTCAGGAAATCGCGGTTTTTCGTGTCCTATTCCTAGTCGTGTGTTATTGCCTGTCGCTGCTGTTCTGTGTTCAGTTCTCGCAATTTCGCTTTGTATTACTGAAGAAACGCCGCTAGTTTCTTGATCTTATGTGAATCTCATGGTATGTGTATATCTGTGCTCGCTCGGAACTATCTAGATAGTCCCGAGACGCCGTCGCTCCGTTTCTTTCCTCGCGGTCCCTTGCTTCTCTTCCGTCAGCTATCACCGTTCCTTATCTCGCGTGTTCTCTCAGTCCCTGTTCTTGTCGTTCTAGATGTGATGCGATATCCTGTAGATAGACTCCTCTCGTCGTGTTGCTCCTCCGCCTGATCTCTCTTTTGGTCTCTCCCATCCGCTTTCAGTAGTACGATGTCGTCTCTCGTCCTCTAGGTGCTCTCTCTCTTTATCTGAAGACTCCTCGCTCGGTATCCACCCGTCTCTTATCCTCCTCGGACCTGCTCTCCTCTCTTCCCTATCTCCAATGCGGACTTCGAAGTGTGAGGAGAAACTTCTATTTATTTTTTTTTTTTTTGGTTATTTTTCATTTTTTTTTATTTTTTTTTGTTATCATTTTATTTTATTGTTCTGTTTCCCCGAGGGAGTGGGATATTCATTCTCTGTTTAGATTTTTTTTCGCTTCTTTTTATCTTTTCTTTTTTTCTTCCCAGCTTCTTCTGACGACCCGCATGACCTCGTTAACGGATGTCGGGTATCTTTCTGTTTTTTCTCTTGTCTTTTCTGCTCCCTTTGTGGCTTATTTTTTTTTTTTTTTCATCTTTGCATTTGTTTTTTTGGGTTTCGGCTCGCGGTCCTCTTTTTATTATCTCCTCCTTATTTTGTATAAATGTAAATTTTCCCGTGATACTTTGGTTATTATTAAGTCTATTGAAGTCGCTTCCCTCCCCCCTGCCCATCATTCTCGTCACTCTCTGGTTTGCTTCTTCTCTCTCTCTCGTCTCTCTTCGGTCTTCTTGTTTCTTCTCGTATCTTTTCTCTCGTCTCGTGTTTTCTTCTCTCTCTTCTCCGTTCTCTTTCTGTCGTCTGCTCTCCTCTCGTCTCTTTCCTCCTCTCATTCCTCGTTCTTCTTCTCTCTGTTTCTTGGTCTCATCTCTCTTCCGTCTTGTCTTGTTTTCTTTCTCTCCTCTTCCTCTTCTCGTGTTTCTCTCTCTCACATCTCTCTCGCATCTCTCGTAGCTCTCTCAGATCTCTGCTTATCTCTGTCTCTCCTTCCGTCGTCTCTTTCTCTCTCATGTTTCTTTCCTCTCTTCTCTTTCTCGATGCTCTGTTTTCTTTCTCTTTCTTCTGTCTCTCTCTTATCTGTCATCTGTTTTTTCTCCTCTCTCTTCTGTTTCTTGCTCTCACGTCTTCCTCGTCCTTCTCCCCTCCGTCCTCTATCTCGTTCTTTCATCTCCGTGCCGTCTCCTCTCCTCTCTTATTGTTATTAAAATTCTGCATCTCTCTCTCTATCTGTTTCTTCTCTCTCTCCTATCTCTGATTGCTATGCCTTCTCCGGCGTCGGCACTCGTCGCTCCGCTCTTCATTTCTCCGTCTCTTCTCTGTTTCTTTCTTCCTCTGTGCTTCTTTCTCTCATGTCTAATGTTCTTATACCAAGCGTGGTCTCTCTTTCTCTGCAGACTATCGTAGTGGTGTAGAGGTCGAACTATTCTCTGTTTCTTCTCTCTCGCTCTTCTCGCTGCCGTTCTTCGCTGCATCAATCCATCTCTGTCTTTCTCGTGTCACTATGGCAGCTCTCCTCTCTGTATTATTTCTCCTCCAAGTTTCTGCTCGTCTCTCTCCGATCTCCATCCTCTCAGCGTCGTTACTCTCTCTCGCTCGCCTGCTCGCTCAACGCTCGTGGTAGGTCTTGTCTCCTCTCACGGAGCACTCCGTAGTTCATGTGCTTCCTGTGTTTCTTCTTTCTTTTCTCTCTCGGATGCCATCTCTCTCCTCTTGTTTTCTCTATCTCTTCTCGTGCCTCATGACTCCTCGGGCTCTCACTCGTTGTGCGCCCCTCTGCTCTCTTCGTGTTCTCCTCTCTCCTCTTCTCTCTCTCTGTTCTGTCTCTCCTCTCTCTCTCCTCTCTTTCAGTTCTGATAATCATAATTTTTTGCAATCTCTGTCTCTCCTCATGTGTCCTCAACACCGATTTTATTCGGCATGATATACCGGGGTCCCTGCCCTCCCCTCACGCCCCCGACGCTCCCCTCAGAAGTTGTGATGCCCAATTCCCTCATTACCCGGGCCTCTCTTCTTCCTAAACTCCCCCCTTCTCATACCCAGTGCCCAAGTACCCCCGGTGCGCGTTTTGAGCCTAGCCAAACAAAATTGCTCGCCCATTTTAAAGAGTCGCGGGCGGTGTTCGTGCGTGCGTGCGTGGGCCGTGGGGTCGGGCGTGGATGGGATAAATTAAGGCGGCGGCGTAGGGGGGCGGTGTCCGTGACGAGGGGTATTTTTTGAGTCGCGCGAACTGTAGCCAGGAGGGGGAGGAGGGCGGAGGTTTGAGGGGAGGGGAGGGGAAGGAGAGGGGATTGGACGAGGTGGGAGGCGAAGGAGTGGGGAGGAGGGGTGGGTAAGGGAGGCGGCGGGGGGGGGGTTCGGGGGGCAGGGAGGGGAGGCGGGGTGTTTTGGGGAGAGAAGAGGCTAGGGGGGATTCGGGGAGGGAGGGGAGGGAAGGCGGGGTCTGTTTGGGGGAGCGGGAGGAGAGGCTGGGGGTGGGGGTGGTTAGGGGGGGAGAGGGGCGGGAGAGGGTTTTTGGATGAAGCGGTGTTGAGTGAGGAGGGGAGGGAAAGGTGGCGGGGATGAGGAGACAAGACGTAGGGGGGAAGGAGAAAGGTGGTAGGGGGTGAGGGAAGAAGTGGCTGGGGGGAGGGGAAGAAGAGGTATGGGGAGGAAGAGTGGTGGAAGGGAGGGAAAGTAGGGGGGAAGGATGGTTAGAGGAAAGGAGAGGGGAGGAGAAGGTAGAGGCGAGGGGAAAATAGGTAGGAGAGAGAAATGGTGGTAGGGGGAGTTGGAAAGAGTTGATGAAGGGAAGGATAAGGTAAGTGGGAAGGAGAGGGCCCGAGGGAGAGAGTGGGGGGGATATGGAGTTTGGGAGGGAGTGAAGGGGGAGGAGAAGACCCAAGGGCGGAGGGAAGAAGGGAGTTGAGAGAGTATACGAAATCAGGGATTGAGGGAAGAGGGGAAAAATGAGAGGGGTAAGGAGAGAAAAGGGGAGTGAGGAGAGAGGGAAAAAATGAGAGGGGTAAGGAGAGAAAAGGGGAGTGAGGGAAAAGGGAAAAAATGAGAGGGGTAAGGAGAGAGAAAAGGGGAAATAAAGATACAGGGGAGGGAAATAAAGAAAGAAGGTGAGGGGAGAATGAAAGAAGACGTAGGGAAACTAGAGCAAGTAAGGGCTAAGCGAGAGAGAGAGAGGAAGTAGGGCGACTATGACGGAAAGAAAAAGAAAAAAAAAAAAAAGGGGGAAGTTTTTTGTTAAAAAAGAAGTTCAAGGGGGAAGGGCTAGAGTTCGAGGGAGTAAAGGGAAACGAAGACGGAAATGAGGTTATATATGGACTAGAGAAAGGGAAAAGTGGAGGGAAGAGGAAAAGAGGAGGAATAGGGAAGTAAAGAATTTTAAGGAGGCGGGAGTGAAATGGAGAAGGAAGAAGATGGAAGAGGAAGGAAGATTAAGTAAAGAGACCGGAGTGACATAAGTGAAGGCAAGCCTAGTATAAAAAAAAGAAGGAAAGGATAAGTAGGAAATAAAAAAAAAAAACTAGAAATGAAGAAAGTAAGAAGAAAATACGCAATTAGAAATACTAAATACTAACGAGAATAGAAGAGAAACGAAAACAAAGGAATGTAGGAGACGAACGCGAGCAAGGGTTTATGGCCGCATAGAGCGAAGGTCGAAAGAGGGAGCGGGAATAGTTCATTTAAGAAATATTAATGAATTTTTTTATGAAAAAACCTGGAGAAGGGGAAAAGTTTATAGCCTAAGATTTAGATAAAGTTCGACGAGATTTTACCAGAAGGTGAAGGTAAGGAGCAAAGACGCCGCGTGACAGCATGCCTGTCAGGAAATGCATTTAAGCGTTCAATTCGATCAATATGTACTATAATTGAGCATATTCGAGCCATGATGGGTGTGGCAGCGGAAGTAGGGGGAAAAGGGAGGAGTAAGAGGGGGAGAAAAGTAAGGGTGCAGGAAAAGAGGGCAGAAAGATTAAGGTGATGAACAGGAGACCATGGTGAAGCTTAAAAGAGTCCACTAAACACCATTCATGTTCATACATGGGGGCGCTGTGTCATGTACTACTCGTGGAGGCGATGTATATTTGTAGAGGGAAGGGAGGTAGGGCGAGGGAGGGTGGGAGGTTGTAGGGAGGGAGGGAGAGGGAGGGAGAGGAAGGGAGAGGGGAGGGAGGTTGGGAGGTAGGAAGGGGATGGAAGGGTGAGGAGGGAGAGGGATGGGAGGGAAGGGAGGGAGGGAGACGGGACGGGAGGAGGAGGAGGAGCGGAGGGAGAGGGAAGGGAGGAGGGGGAGGGGAGGGCTGGGAGAGAGAGAGAAGACGAGAGAAGAGGAGAGAGGAAGAGAACGAGAGAGAAGAGAGAGAGAGAGAGAGGAGAGGCGAGAGGAGAGCGGTAGTGATGGAGAAGAGAGAGAGGGAGAGGGATTGAGAAAGACAGAGGAGGAAAAAAAAGTGAGGAGAGAGAAAAGAAGAGAGGAGAGAGATTAGGATAGATTCAGATTGAGAAAGAGACAGAGAGGAAAAAAAGAACAGACGAGAGGAAGAAGTGGAGAGGGAGAGAAAGAGGAGAGATAAGAGGAGCGATTAGGAGGGAGAGGCGAGAAGAGAGACAAGACAGAATACGAGAGAGAGGAGAGAACAGAGTGGACAGTACAGAACAGCGACAGAGAGAGGAGGACAGGCGAAAACAGGAGGGTAAAGAAAGACGACTCATCATAGCATCGTATGAACCTATGAATTTCCTCAACTAAGTGAACCCAAGTATAACAGCATATTCCATTAAGACGATCCTTCCAGAAACAGACACAGGATAAAAACAGGAAAATTTAAANGTCTATTTCCACTCCCTCTTCTCCCCTCCCCTCCCTCCCTCCCTTCCCGCCTGCTTTTGTTCTTTGTGTTCTCCGGTAATTGTCGAGGGGAACTGGAGTGTTCCTGTGACTATTCGTTTCTCTTCTCTTCTTCCCCTTTCTCTTTCTCTCTTTCTTTGTTATCATCATTATCTTTTGTTGTTGTTTTGTGTGTGTGTGTTTTTTTTTTTTTTTTTTATTTTTTTTTTTTTTTTAGTTTTGTGTTTTTTTGTGTTGCTGTTTTTTTTTTTTTTTTTTTAGTTTTGTGTGTTCTTTTTCTGTTTGTTTTGGTTTTGTTTGTGATTAGGACTTTTTTTTAGTTTTGTTTGTGTGTTTTCGGGTTATTATTATTATTATTTTTTGTTTTTTGTTTTTTGTTTATAAGGATATATGATTTTTCTTTGGTTGATTTTGTTTGTGAATATTTTCTGAATATTTTTGTTTGATATATTTTGTTTATGCTTTTTTTTTTTTTTTTTTTTTTTTTTTTTTTTTTTTTTTTTGCTTATAAATGTTTTATGCTTATTTTTTCTTCTGTCATTTTTATTTGCAATTGTTGTTTCTTCTTGTTCGTTATATTTTGTTGATTTTTTCTAATCCTTTTGCTTTTGTTATTTTTGGAATAATCGTTTCTTTATTTCGTTTTTCCCTCTCATATTATTATTTTTTTGTTTATTATAATCATAGTTTTTTTTTTCATTCTTTCTATTTCTTTATTTTTTTTTTTTTTACGTTTTTGTCTAATCTCATTTTCTTTCCCTCTCATATTATCTTAATTATTGACCTCAATATTTAGAAGATTTTTATTTTATTTTATTTTATTATTTATTTATTTATCTATTTATTTATTTATCTTTTACTAATTCCACGGTCTTTCTCTTATTTTCTCTTCATTTCCATTCATCGGTCTTTTGTTAACTCTTTTCCCTCTATCTGTGTCTTGCCAAATTTATCTTTCCCTTTCTATTTCTATATCTTTATTATTATCCTTTTCTTATTCGTTATTTCTATTTATCCAATCTCTCTTAACTCGTGATCGTAACTAAGTATTTTTAAGTCGCCATAAAATAGGTAATTTTTGGTCTTAATTTTCTAGCAGGTTTATCTACGTCATCTACAGGTAGCGATTAGCATTTTTTTATTATTATTCTTTATTTCCTCTCTTTCGTTCTTCCTTAATTATTTCGTTTTTTCTTTTTCTTTTATTTCTTTTTTTATTTGTTTGTGTTTTGTTTCTTGTTCTCTTTGTTTGGTTGTGTTTTGCCTCCTTTTGGTTTATTTTGTCATTCCTCTTTGCTTTTTTGTTTTGTTTTGTCTTCTTTATTTCCTCTCTTTCTTCCATAATTATTTCGTTTTTTCTTTTTCTTTTGTTTCTTTTTTTTTTTATTGTTTTTGTTTGTGTTTTTGCCCTCCTTTTGGTTTTATTTTGTCACTACCTCTTGCTTTTTTTGTTTTTTTTGTCTTCTTTAT
>NW_020869886.1:145000-147011 GCF_003789085.1 Penaeus vannamei
AACACCATTAACCTCAAAATACTCAAAAACACCCTCCCCCCCAAAAAAGAGAAATAATATCCCGCCAAATAAGTCTCATAACCGGGCCCCATCGCATTCCAAGACCGAGACGCTCATTTGACTCCCGCGCGCCCGGGACAAAGCGCGCCCAAGTAGCAGACGACGCCACTCATTCCGGGTTACGTTGTGGAGCGCAGCGAGCGGCCCTCACTCATCTCGAAGGTAATGAAGATGTCTCCGGGCCATTCTTAAGACGATGGCCGGCGTCTCGGTGTCTTTTTAGAGGCGTAGCGGCACCCCGTGCGTGTGCTCGTAATGATATCGCCACAATGGACTCGAGAGCGCGAGCCGTTTTTATGGAGGGGTGGGAAGGGGGGTTGTGTATCCGTGAATTGGTGAAAATAATGATGATCATGATAGGTATGTAGATGATAATGAATAAGGATAATGATAAATAATGATGGTAATGGTAATAATGGTAATGATTACAATAATAGTGATGATAAATAATGCAAATAATGATAATGATAATGATAATTTATATTTGATAATGATAAAGAATTACAATAATAGAAATAGTGATAATAGATGATAATAAATAATGAATAATAATAATGATAATAATGATTACAAATAAGTAGATAATGAATATGTAACTTATAAATACAATAATAGTGATGATAAGTAATGCAAATAATGATAATGATATCGGTAACAATGATCATAATGATATAACAATGATAATGCTAACAACAATAAGGATGATTATGATAAATATTTGATAATGATAAAGAATTACAATAATAGAAATAGTGATAATAGATGATAATAAATAATTAATAATAATAATGATAATGATAACAAATAAGTAGATAATGAATATGTAACTTATAAATAAATAATGAAAATAATGATAAAGATAATAGTAAAATATTGGTAATGCACCGATAATAACGATTATTAATTATTAACAGTAAAGATAATAATGATCAACAGTAATTATGAAAAAATAAACATTAATTCCAAAATGAATAAAAGCTTCCCCATCTGTCTATTTATCTGACTGCCTGTCTATCTTTCTGTCTGTCTATTTAGCTATCTGTCTATCTGTATGTCTATCCATCTGTCTAGCTATCTACCTGTCTGTTTGAGAGAGAGAGAGGGGGGGAGGGAGAAAGAAAAAGAGAGGAGAGAGAAAGAAAGAAAGAAAGAAAGAGAGGAAGAGAGAGAGAGAAAGAGAGAGAGAGAGAGAGAGAGAGAGAGGAGAGAGAGAGAGAGAGAGAGAGAGAGAGAGAGAGAGAGAGAGAAGAGGAAAGGAGAGAGAGAGAATGAGTTAAGGAGAAAGAAGAAAAGAGAGAAAGAGAGAGAATTGAGTATAAGAGGAAAAGAGAGAGAGCGAAGAGAGAGAGAGAGAGAGAGAGAGAGAGAGAGAGAGAGAGAGAGAGAGAGAAGAGAGAGAGAGAGAGAGAGAGAGAGAGAGAGAGAGCAGAGGCGGAGAAGAGATATAGATTAGATAGATAGACAGACAACACACACACACACACACACACACACACACAGAGAGAGAGAGAGAGAGAGAGAGAGAGACGAGAGAGAGCGAGAGAGAGAGAGAGAGAAGAGAGAGAGAGAGAGAGAGAGAGAGAGAGAGAGAGAGAGAGAGAGAGAGAGAGAGAGAGAGAGAAAGAGATAGATAGATAGATAGATAGATAGATAGATAGATAGAGAGAGAGAGAGAGAGGAGAGAGACGTCTGAATAAAGTGACTCAGCATTTTGAGTCAGGGTTCATCCGAGATGCAGCCGGTAAGAGAAACACAGCCTTTTAGTACAAAGATTTTTTTTCTCGTCATACCTTTTCTGACAATGAATCTCATTTGAGGGAGAGGGAGAGAGGGAGGGGGAGGTGGAGGAAGGAGAGAGTGGAGGGATGAGGAGGAAGGATGAGAGAAAAGAGAGAGGGGGAGGGGGAGGGAGAGAGGGGGGAAGGGGTGGGAGGGAGGGTAAGAGAGAGAG
>NW_020869886.1:163410-168410 GCF_003789085.1 Penaeus vannamei
AATTTGTTGTCTATTTATTTGTTATTGTGATTGTTTTTAGATCATTATTGATATCAGTTTCGTGGAATTTTGGTTTTCTTTTCTCAATTTGTTTCTGTTGATCTGTTATGAGTGTTATAATAATTATTATCTTTTTCGTAGAATTTTGGCTTTTCATTTTTCTCTCTTATCTTTTCTGTTTATCTGGTGTTGTGATTGTTACTATTATTGTTATTTGTCTTCTTTATCTGTTGTTTTCTTCTTTGTATGTAACTTTGTAACTACGAATCATCTTTATCTTGTGAGTAATGATTATATATCTTAATCAACTTATATCATTATTTTGATATCGAACCATCATTTTCATTCCTTCACTCAGCCTTTAACTTTTCTCTTATTTTGTAATTTACTCCAAAAATTTTAATTAACATTTACTCTTTCATTTTATCTAGTCTATAAAGGTCATTTTTCTCTTCGATGTGGTATTAATATAGACCTTAAAGGAATCTGACCTCTGACCTCTTATTGATTGGACGGTCCCCAATAGCCCCTCCCCTCCCTCCCCCCTTATCCCCCCACCCCCCCTCACCCCTCTAATCCTGCGTAGACTTTCTCCTCACTTCCTCCCTCCCCCCCCACCCTCTTTTCCCTTTCTATTTTATTTTTTATTTTTTCTTCTTCTTTTAATATCTTTCCTATTTTTCTGTTCTTATTTTTTTATATCCTTTCTCTTTTTTTTTCCTTTTTTATATCCTTCCTATTTTTCTTTTCTTATTTTTTATATCCTTTCTCTTTTTTTCCCTTTTTTATATCCTTCCTATTTTTCTTCTTTAAATTTTTTGAAATTTCTTATTTTCTTTCTCTTTGTTTTGTTTTTGTTTTTGTTGTTTTTTGTCTTTCTCTTTCTTTTCTTTTGGTTTTCCCTTTTTCGTCTTTTTTGCGTCTTTTTTTGTCTTTGATTTCTATTGTTGTTGTTATGTCATTCTCTTTTCTTCGTTTTCTTTATCTGTAATTTTCTTTTCTTCTTTGTTTCTTTTTTCCCTTTTCTTTATCGTTCTTTCTTTCCTTCTCCTTTCCTTTCTTACCTTCCGCTACTTCCTTCTTCCCTATTCTACTCCCCTCCCCCCCCCCCTCCCTTTCGTCCTGGCAAACTCCACTCCTCCTTCCCTTGCTATTTCTTTCCCTCCTCTCCTCCCTCCACTCCCTTCCTATCTGTCCCCTCCGGTCCTCTCCCATGTACCCCCTCCCTCCTTTCCCTCCATCCCCTAATATCCGTCCTCTTCCCTCCTGTCCCTCCCTTCTCCCCCATTTCCCTCCATTCGCTAATACCCACTCCCCCCCCTCGTCTCTCTCCTTTCCCTCCCTCCCTCTTTCCCCGTCTTCTCCTTTCCCTTCTCCCTCCCCTCCCCTTTCTCTCTCCACGTACCTTTCTCTCCTGCCCTCATTCCCCTCCTTTTCCCCATCTTCCCCCTCCCTTCCCCGCCCCCCCTCTCCTTTCCCTTCCTCCTCTCTCTATCTCCCCTCCCATCTCCCTTCCCTCCCCTCCCTCCCCTTTCCCTCCCTCCCCTTCTCCTCTCTCCATCCCCCCCCGCGTCTCCCTTCCTTCCCCTCCCCTCCTTCCCCCCTCCCCACCCCTCCTCCCTTCATTAAAAAGATATCCCTTAATCAAAATAATTACACGACCTCGCAGATTAAGTAGTTACCCCTTCAAATGACCCTTTGTAATCCCCGGTATGAAAAAATTGTAATCAAATTGATATAATTACTGATTTCATAGGGGGGGGTTGTGGTAGCACTCCGTTTTCTATGCTTTTAATACCCGGTTTTTAATGGGATTCTCTTTTATTTTTTTTTACTCCTTCGTCTTATAAATGTTGTAAATGCTAATCTACCTTCGGTGTTTTAATTAAAGTTGTGAATGGTAATGGTTACTGTGGTAGTTTTTATTTTAAGTAATTGCCTTTATTTTGGTAATTATTATTATTGTTATTATTATTATCATTATTTTCATTACTACTACTATCATTATTATTATTATTATTATTATTATTATCATTATTATTATTATTGTTGTTGTTGTTGTTGTTGTTGTTGTTGTTGTTGTTGTTGTTATTTTCATTAATATTAATATTATTATCATTATTATTGTTATTATCATCATTATTATGATTATGGTTATTGAGATAGTTCTTATTTTGTATTTCGATTTGAAAAGTCTATGTTGATGTTCATTTCTCAACATTATAAAATTGAATAAGATAATGATCATTGTGATAATCATCATCGCTATCAATGTAATGATACATATATTTCGTATCATTATCAGTGTTATTATCATCATTGTACTGTATCACTACTAATCATGCTATTATTATAAAGATTATTGTTATTGTTCTTGTTGTTCTTATTTAATACTAGCAGTAGTAATTGTAGGGCTAGTGGTAATAGTAGTAGTAGTCGAAGTACTAGTGTGTGTGTGCGTGCGTGTGTGTGTGTGTGTGTGTGTGTGTGTGTGTGTTGTGTGTGTGTGTGTGTGTGTGTGTGTGTGTGTGTGTGTGTGTGTGGTGTGTGTGTGTGTGCGTGTGTGTGTGTGTGTGGTGTGGTGTGTGTGTGTGTGTGTGTGTGTGTGTGTGTGTGTGTGTGTGTGTATGTGTATGTGTGTGCATAAAAGATAATCATTATTACCATCGTCACAAATATTGATATTACTTTTAATATATAATCTTTATTTTCGACATCAGTCTTGTAATTGCCTTTATTTTGGTAATCATTATTATTGTTATTATCATTATCATTATTTCCATTACTACTACCATTATTAATATTATCATTATTATTATTATTTTTATTATTATTTATTATTATTATTATTATATTATTATTATTATTATTATTATTATTATTATTATTATTATTATTATTATTATCATTATCATTATATTATTATTATTATTATTATTATCATCATCATTATTGTTATTATTGTTGTTGTTGTTGTTGTTATTATCATTTTCATAACTATTAATATTATTATCATTATTATTGTTATTAATATCATTATTTATTCTCATCATTATTATCATTATTACCATATAATTATCATTATCGTCATTGTTATTATCATTATCATTGCTATCATTATTATCTTTATCATTATTGTTGTCATTACTATTTCTTTTATCAACATTTCTATCATCACCTTTATTAGTAGTATCATTATTGCTATCATTGTTATTATCATTTACTATTATCATCATTTTTATAATCATAAGTATCATCATCATTATCATTCATCATTATTTTCGTTATCATTATCATAATAATCATCATTATTATCATTTTCATCACTGTTGTCATCATCATTAATACTATCTAATATTATCATCATTAACATTACAATATTATCAGCTTTGTAACTGGTCCCTGTTGTTACTATTATCACTATCAGTATTTTTATCAATTTTCGTAATTATATAGTGTTATCATTGGCATTATTACTAACATTTCATTGTCACTATCAGAAACATTATCCTATTTTCGATATTCCGATCCTTTTATTATCTTCATCATCACCATCAACACCATCATTATCATTATCGTCATCAACCATTTATCGTCATCACCATCATTATCATTATCGTCATCAACACCATCATATCATTATCGTCATCAACACCATCATTATCATTATCGTCATCAACACCATCATTATCATTATCGTCATCAACATCATCATTATCATTATCGTCATCAACACCATCATTATCATTATCGTCATCAACACCATCATTATCATTATCGTCATCAACACCATCATTATCATTATCGTCATCAACACCATCATTATCATTATCGTCATCACACCATCATCATTATCATTCATCATTATCTCATCGTCATTTCACCATCATTCATTTCGTCTTCATTCTCTTTCTTCTTCTTCTTTCTTTCTTTCTTTCTTTTTCTTTTTTCTTTTTTGCTTCTCTATTTTCGTTCGTTTGTTTGTTTGTTTGCTTTGGGTGATGTATGTTTATTTGTTTCCTTTTTTTTTGCTTCTGTTTGTGTGTGTGTGTGTGAGTCGCTTTCTCTCTATTTACCTATTCGTCTATCTGTCTGTCTGCTGTCTGTCTCTCTTTCTCCTCTCTCTCTCTCTCTCTCTCTCTCTCTCTCTCTCTCTCTCTCTCTCTCTCTCTCTCTCTCTCTCTCTCTCTCTCCTCTCTCTCTCTCTCTCTCTCTTCTCTCTCTCTCTCTCTCTCTCCCCTCTTCTCTCTCCTCTCTCCCTCTCTTCTCTCACTCTCTCTCTCTCTCTCTCTCAATCTTTTTCTGATTCACCATACATCAGGAACACTATGCAACATAATTCATTCAGCCACATAGTATGAGGTAACCCACGCCATGCAACTCGTTTTCTTACCGCGTCTGATGTGCTGCAAGATAATATTTCGTTTTTGTTGATGTGTTGCAAGATATATTTCGCATATATTTCGTTTTTGTTGATGTGTTGCAAGATATATTTCGTTTTTGTTGATGTGTTGCAAGATATATTTCGTTTTTGTTGATGTGCTGCAAGATATATTTCGTTTTTGTTGATGTGTTGCAAGATATATTATGTGTTGCAAGATATATTTCGTTTTTTTGATGTGTTGCGTTTTGTTGAAAGATATATTTCGTTTTGTTGATGTGAAGATATATTTCGTTTTTGTTGATGTGTTGCAAGATATATTTCGTTTTTGTTGATGTGTTGCAAGATATATTTCGTTTTTGTTGATGTGTTGCAAGATGTTTTGTTCATATATTTCGTTTTTGTTGATGTTCTTATTTGCAAGATATATTTCGTTTTTGTTGATGTGTTGCAAGATATATTTCGTTTTGTTGATAAGATATATTTTCGTTTTTGTTGATGTGTTGCAAGATATATTTCGTTTTTGTTGATGTGTTGGCAAGATATATTTCGTTTTGTTGATGTGTTGCAAGATATATTTCGTTTTTGATGTGTTGCAAATATATTTCGTTTTTGTGAT
>NW_020869886.1:183410-185910 GCF_003789085.1 Penaeus vannamei
AGGGGGAGGGATGTACCTGGAGTGGCAAAAAGGAGGGGGGGGTGAGGGAGGGGATAGGAGGGGTGTACTTGGAGTGAGTTAAAGGGGGGAGGGAGAGGGAGGGAGGGACGGAGGGAGGAGGTGTAGGTGGAGGGAGGTGAAGGGGAGGAGAGGAGGATAGAGGGAGGGGGGTGTAAGTGGAGTGGGTGAAGGAGGAATGGGGGAGGGTGGATATGCAATGAGGAGGGGGGGTGATGAGACGGGGTGGGGAGGGGGGGTGTGAAGGGGGAAGGAGGAGTAGGCAGGAGATACGTGAAGGGGAAGGGGAAAGGGAGAAGAGAAGAGGAGAGTTTTTACAAGGTCAAGGAGGGAGAGAGAGGAGGAGCCAAGGGAGAGAGGCGAGGCTTGAGGGGCGAGAAGGGAAGGAGTCGAGAGGGAGAGAGAGGGGGAGAGGAATCAAGAGAAAGGGAGACAAGAGGGAGCTGAGAGGGAGGGGAGAGGGAGAAGGAACCAAGAGAAAGATAGGAGAGAGAGAGCTGAGAGGGAGAGGGAATCAAGAAGGAACCAAGAAGAGAGGAAGCGAGAGGGAAGTGAGAGGGAGAGGGAACTAAGAGGAAGTGTGTTAGGCTTAGGTTCTTAAATCCCGATTATGATACGGATCACCAAAAAATAGTATTTATTATAATAATAGAATAATGGCCCCAAAGTTAAGCTAAGCCACGCCCCTGGTTACAATATATATATATATATATATATATATATATATATATATATATATATATATATATATATATATATATATATATATACGCTAACCAACGCTACCAAAGACATAACCTCTTAAGCGGAGGTAATAAAAGCAAGAGTGATAAAAAGAAGGAAGGAAAAAGTAGTAAGTGAAGGAAAGAGAAAGAGAAGAGAAAGATAAACAAAAACAGATGAGAAAAATAAGATATAAATAGAAGAGTGAGAAGAAACAGAAAGAAGAATGCAAGAAAAAGAAAAACAGCGAAAATGAAGAAGAGAGACGCGCAAGTAAAATAAAATAAAAGATAAAAAAGAGAGAGAGAAAAAAAAAATAAAAAAAATACCCCGTTTTCTATACACATCAGCGACCTCATTATAATAATTCAGGGTAAACTGAGATATAATCCCAAACGTTGTTATTCTTAGCTTCATTCACTCAAGTAATCAGCTATCATATCCTCTTCATACATCAGTAATGGTGTATATATCCAGATAATTTTGCCATGGATAAAGCAGATAATTCGTGGCATGGATGGATGTTAAAAGGCTTATCATATATCTATCAATATGAGTATATATATGCTTCACTATTTCATATTAGAATTATCTGACCATTATCAATTGATTCCCTAAATTCATTAATAAGCATGAAACTTTACATGCACCGAGTATGAAATTAATTAACGTTCTGCCACTCTCGCTTTTGTTCCTGTAGTCATTATCATTATTTCAGTGGTAGTAGCAGTTGTAGTAGTAGTTGTAGTATTGCAATTGCTATCATTGTTATCATTGTCATTCTAATCATTATCATTACAATCATTATCATCTCTATTAACATTATTTCATTAACTTTATTGCTATTATTATTATTATTGTTATTATCCCTTTTACATCATTATCACTATTTTCATCATAAGCATCATTATAATCATCATCATCCTTATTAGTATTGTTATTAGAAATCATGTCATTATTGTTTATTATTACTATTATTACCATTATCGTTATTATTATCATTCATATTTCCATCAGCATTAATATTCTCATCATTATCATTATCATTATCACTCTCTCTCTCTCTCTTTCTTTCTATCTATCTTCCTATCTATTTATCTATCTATCTACCAAGCAATCTATCTATCTTTTTCTCTCTGTCTATCTATCTCTATCTTTCTATCTATCTATATCCATCTATTTCTCCTCCTCCTCTAACTCTCTTTCGATCTCCCTCCCCTACCCCTCCCTCATCCCCCTACCATTTACCCCCTCCCTCAGACACACCCTTCCCTCACAACCCCTTCCTCACCCCAATTCCTCACACACCCCTCACCCCCCTCACCCCCTCCCCCTCCCCTACCTCTTCATCCCTTACCCCTCCCCCCTCATCTTCCCTCCCCCTCCCCCTCCCTCATCCTCCCTCACCCCCTCCCCCTCCCTCATCCTCCTCACCCCCTCACCCTTCTCATCCTCCCTCCCTCCCCTCCCTCACACACCCCTCCCCCCTTCCCTCCCTCATCCTCCCTTACCCCTCCCCCTCCCTCATCCCCTACCCCCCTCTCCCTTCCTCCCCTCCCTCACCCCTCACCCTCCCTCACCTATCATTTACCCCCCTTCCTCCCCCCCAACTCCACCTCCCCCTTTCCTCCCCCCTACCTCACCTCCCCCCCTTCCTCTCCCCCCTCCCCCCCCCCTACTCCACCTCCCCGCCACCCCCTCCTTACCTTCACCCTAATGAGCAACAAGAATTATCGCGTGATTATCCTCAGGTAATGAT
>NW_020869886.1:195114-197614 GCF_003789085.1 Penaeus vannamei
TGAAACAATTGATCGTGTATGGTAAGTTGATTTTCTAAATTGCTTTCCACTATATTCTGTCTCGTGTTTCGTAATGAGGCTTGATTCTTCCCTTGGGTTTTAATACATCATGTTCTTTGAATTGATCAGATTCACATCTTGTTAAAAAGTTAGATTGGTCTAATGATCTAACTAGAAGCACTCAGAAAGCGCATACCTCAGCCAAGGCCACAGGGTCCCTGATGCAATAGAAATATTCGCACTTGGAAAATTACATTAAAATCACCTCTTTTTCACTGGTGACGTTCGTAAACATAACTTCCTTCGCGAAAGCAATTAGCGTAAATGATGCAATCATCGAATCAATTCCTGGATCCGGATCATGTTCTGGTTGGCTACCAATTATATATATATATATATATATATATATATATATATATATATATATATATATATATATATATATATATATTATCTAATGGCATCTATGTTAGGCTAAGAAACACCTCTGGTAAAAAAAAAAAAAAAAAAAAAAAAAATCTGTTCATAACTTTTGATTTATCCTGCTAACTACCTAACTACCAAAAGCATAACCTCTTTGGCGGAAGTAATTATTATTAGATCAAAACTCATACTTTGTACTCAACTTTTCTCTCCCTGTTATGCTCTGATATACACATTACGTCCACAACATAATCACATTGGTATCTCTGGCACACTAACAAGTACACAAGAGTTGCGTCCACGCTTTCAGGAACTTAGCCTAACTTTCTCTGCCAACTTATAGTTTTAATGAGGATGATGATATCATTATCCATTCATTCAAAATTCGATGGAAAAATGTGCAACAGTTTGATAGCGGCTTGAAAAGTTGCCCAAAATTTTCGGTATACTATAATGAATATATACTGAACTACATATATGAATTTTTAAGTAAATAGAGGACACATAGATATATGATATATGTCTGAATGTCTGTGTATTAATGTATCTATATACTAGAGTCCTTTCACCCTTTCTGTCACCAATAAATAATTATCTATATCTACTTATCTATCAAGTAGTTTATTGATTTACCAGTTATTATGATGTAATTAAAAGTAATTCTGATCTATTCAAAGTAATTTTGAACTACACACAAAAGATGTTTGTAAAAGTAATTAGTTTTTAGTGTTTACTAAAATGCCGTCATTCAGTGTCATAAAAGATTGTTTTGTTTTTATGAAAACCTTGTATCTGTGCTCTTCCATTTTTATATTTTCTCATTTACAGTTTAAATTAACGAGAATTCTGTTGAGATAGTAAAATTATTCTTCATCTTATATTTTGCTTTGTTTCACGTTGTCATTTAGCCTCAGAACGAAGATTTCAAGAACACTAAAGGGTTAATTATTCATCCCTTTTTCGCTAAAAGATTTACTTTTGTCGCAAATTCAAATTGGTATATACACGAATTCCGTCAACGGCATTTACATGGCTTAGATTTCATTATAAAAGAAAATGAAATGCTACAGAGACGACATTGTGGCGTTGTTTAAAATTCCTCCTCTTTTATATTCCATTCTGTACTTGGTCACATTTTTTATCATCTTAGGGATACCAATATCAGCGAAATATTTTACGGATTCTGTCTCAAGACGTTATCATCATTCTTATTGATTTGATTATTGTTCGCTGTTATCATCTTCATCGTCATCATATCTATTACCATTATGATTATCACTGTCTCTATCATCATTTTAGGAAATCATTGTTAATATTTCCCTATCATCATAGTTCAGTACTGTTGTTGAAATCGCCGTTTTCTGTATCGGTATCATCATAATTACCATCTTTATGGGATAACTATAAAAAAAAATCTAATTTTCACTGATATATGACGGTCTTACAGTGAAAAAAGCGTAGAAGAAGAAACAAAATATATGGGTGATAAATATAGATAAAGGTGTAGATAATTTGGATGGACGAAGATGTGGAACATCGAAAGTGGATCAGACCAGGAATAAGGGGATGCGGTGGAGATGAAGATGGTGTGGATAGACGAAGATGTGGAGCATCGAAAGTAATTCACCAGGAAAAAGTGGATACGCTGTTGATATAGATAGTGTGGAAGGACGAAAATGGGAAGCATCGGAAGTGGATCAGATCAGGAATAAGTGGATGCAGTGTGGAGAGACGAAAATGTGGAACATTTCAAAGTGGATAGTAGATGCAGTTTAGATGGACGAAAATATGCAGTATCTGAAAGTGGATCAGATCAGGAATAAGTGGATGCGGTGTGGATAGGCGCAGGGAGAAGAGAAATAGAAACGGAATTACGTAGGAGAAGAAGAAGAGGCGAAGATCGGGAGGTAGAAAACCAAAACAGAAGCATAGAAACAGCATAGGGAATGATTGGGGAGGAAACATGCTGTCAGGAAGGAATGTCTGTCCCCGGCCTGGCTGGGGTGGGTGGGGGGGAATGTCAGAAATATCGTCGTCATATAAAAGAAGGAAAAAAGTGGATGTTTACTACGTCTTG
>NW_020869886.1:235773-245773 GCF_003789085.1 Penaeus vannamei
GAGAGAGAGAGGGAGGGAGGGAGAGAGGGAGGGAGGGAGGGAGGGAGGAGAGAGGGAGAGAGGGAGAGGAGGAGAGAGGGAGAGGAGAGAGGGAGAGGGAGAGAGGGAGAGAGGGGAGAGAGGAGAGAGAGAGAGAGAGGAGAGAGAGAGAGAGAGAGAGAGAGAGAGAGAGAGAGAGAGAGAGAAGAGAGAGAGAGAGCGAGAGAGAGAGAGAGAGAGAGTGCGTGTGCGTATATATATAAAAATAGTTATTTCAACAGGAAATGTGTTTTTTTCCAGAAAACGTGGACGTCACAGCCAGCTCACACATGTAGGGATTGCAAGGCAAGCACAGCGTACCTCAGCTTCCTGACGATTACTACTGACGGCATTCGTGTCATATACCTTCTCCCGGGAAAGTTTGCAAGAGCAGGGATATGCAGATATTGGCAAATCTAATCGTTTTGCTGGGGCATGTGTTAAGCCAAATGGACGAAGCATTTTCAGGAACTGCGCGCCAAAGGGGTACATTTCTTTCTTTTTTTATTTGTTTTCTCTTTAATGTCAGTATTTTTTGACAATCCTTTTTTTTCATAAGAAGAAATAAGTTGCCTCCCAAGCTGACTCTAATAAGTTGCCTTAATCAGGCAAGACCGATTGATCAATTTGACAATGTCCATGGCTGAAATTAAATCTTACACAAAATACGAAGTGTGCAAATAAAGATGTGTGAGATACATTATTTTTATAAAGACATTAAAGCAAATCATGAGACGTTTAATACACAAGTATTTTTTGGAAATAGAGGTAATATTTCCAACAATGTTGTTCACTAAGTTTTGGTCTAATGTTTGCCAAAAATGAGACAATTTCCACTTAACAATTTATAATCATGTACTAACACAGTTTATTTGTTTACTCAAGTCTCATCTGCAACTACATTTGCACAACAAGTAACAATTTTGCAGGCAATTGTTTCCAGGATGCTTTTTGTTGGAATCTAGATAAAGGTGGTGAAATACATTAAATATCGGGAATGTTAACTAACTGCAAACTGAATACTATAACTTAGAAAGAGTATGGAAATATATAGAATATGTCTCTGAAGATCATTATATTGTTTTCAGATCGTGCTTGCGCATATACAGTGTCAAACTATTATTTCAGTTCACTGGTTATTGAGTGTTTTTATTTTCTTTTTGTGTATTCTTTAGAATATTCACTGGTCAATGGTCGTATAGCACTATTATAATAATTGTGGATTGTGGCGAAATAGTAAAATTAGTTAACGATTAGTATTAAATTTGCTAGATGTCAAAGGTTTTAGTTTTGTAGGATGGAATAGTAGTGAAAAAGGTAACAAGGGGAGAGCAAATGGAGGACGGCGGGATTTAAAAGGAGTTAAGGATATACGGCGATTAGATCAAATGAAGAGTATCTGTGTCTGAGGGTGGAAGAGTAACATTGTATGAGTAAAACTGCAAAAAAAAGGCCATAATGAAACAATCAACGGGTAATGTGGGGTAAAAATAGCAGTTGGATAAGCAGGAGAACACACAGAATGAGATAAGGGAACAGGGGAAAGCGGTAAAGTATCAGGAAGACTGTCAGGAGAAGGATTCGTAGGAGGATAATGTTGTGACGTATGGGAGTCACGTGAGCATCCAAGTGGGAATGGTAATAAGAAGAGGGAATCGTGGTGCACATAGAGAAGGTGAGGACAGGGTGTTTTGGGGGAGAGTGGGAAGAGGGGTAGGGGGAACTTGAGGATTGATATCGGCATACTTTGAAGGAATGTTTTCTCTTGGGTCATGTTTAAGAAGCTTTGATGTCTTCAAGAATTCCTGGAGGGGAGGTGTGAGAAACAAAGTTTCTGTGAGGAGAAGAGGGAGAAGTGGGTGAAGATGGGGTGGAACGTTTGGATTGCCTGGTGCGAGAGGTAGAGTGAAAAGGTGGAGGGAGAGGTATCTGGGAAGTGGTAGAGATTGGAGTGTCTGAATTTAAACTGAGAAAGGAAATTGAATGAGAGAGAGTGGGAGTACATATGATGGTTCAGGGTAGAGAAATACGGGGAAGTTGCTAGGACATCTTGAGATGGGAAGGGAGCGGAGCAAAGTAGTTTTGGAATAGGTATAGAGTCGTCGGTGTGCTTTGTCTGGCCTCACGTAAAGGGAGTCCTAGCGTTACCTCACATTCGAGCTTGTAGGCAGGCTCCTATGAAATACATTATGGGAGCCACCACGATTACCACAAGTACAGTAGAGCTATTTGAACGGCTTTGACCAGATTGGACACATTAAGGACAGCGGGCTGTGGAGCAAGTGTTTGGCTGCGTAGCCAAAACACCAACATTTGCCAATGACGGGTAAGGGGTCGATATGGTCAGACAGGACAAGACACTTCACTAATATAAACTTCATGGGGGTGGTCATATCTATGGAAGATAATCTTGGTAATATTGGTGTAGGACTTAAGCTGTCCTTTGGGAGGAAAAGTGTAGCACTGTATTGCCTCTGCATCATAGTCGAGGAGGAAGGTGAGCACGTCTTCTTCACAGTCTGACCAGTCCTTATTGTGCGAAGGACACAGTCGGGGAGACGAAAACAGTTCTGGCAACGTATTAAGTGAGGAGTGAGGTTCTGCATGAAGAGGTTTCACAGGGAAGTCAGTCAGGGTAGATAGTGCACGACCTTAGGATAGAGAAGTAATTGTGACAAGGTGAGAACTATCCGAACGACTGCGAAAGGAAACTGCTTTCATGTTTTTGGAGACATTGTTGGGAAGAGAAGGGTATTGTCAGAGTATGGGGCTGTAGAGGGAATCACAAAGAAGCGACCCCACTTGGCCAGGGCAAAAAGAGTACACAAAAGGTTTGCAGAGATGGAAGCAGGGTTGTGTGGAGTGAGGCAGTACTGTGGTAGAGGACAATAAGGATGAAAAATGGTAATGAGGGAGGGAGGGGTAGACAATGAAGAAGACTGTGCAGTTAGAGTTGGAGGGAATGATGTTGGGAAAGAGGAAGGGGTGTATTCTGAAGGCTGAGTAATGACCTTGGATGGAGTAGACAGCAAACATCAAGAAGGTATTAGTATCAGTGGTTGGACCATGGTCAAAGGAGAGGCAGGGGTCAGGAAAAGAACTCAAAATAAGATAGGGTTGTTGAAGGGGTAAGCCTTAATGCACCTAATAAGGGTAAAGAATCTTGATTATTGACCATGGCAAGCCTGAATAAAATAGGGGAAAAGAAAAGGTCTACCCCTCGGGGTGCCCATAGGAGGGCTTGGCGATTAACCAAGGCAATACCGTGCCAATGGCTCCCTGAGGCCATTCAGGACTGACACAAAGCCAGCCTTTCATCCTTTCAGCAATGCTCTCACACATTAGAAAGTGGACAGAAGGGAATGAAGAAAAGAAGGAAAAGGAAAGGGGGAGAAAAAAACAAGTAAAATTAGTTGAGGTGATGGCTGAAATCCAAGGTTGGGGTGATCCTTTGTATTGGACCTCAGTCTGTCTCCTAAGACTCCCCACAACAAGCAAGGGATTGGGGGAGTATTAAAACATATTCAATATTCAAGATGTAATAATTCTCATACAAAGGAATAACTGTTTATTTACATTACTAAAACTTCATAACAATTTCATTAGCAATACATGTTATAAATACTTTGCTTCCTTACATAAAAATAAAACAGGACAAAAAGGCCAAAAAAATATATAATGATTTTTTCCCT
Source organism: Penaeus vannamei (assembly GCF_003789085.1). Taxonomy (NCBI): domain Eukaryota; kingdom Metazoa; phylum Arthropoda; class Malacostraca; order Decapoda; family Penaeidae; genus Penaeus; species Penaeus vannamei. The sequence continues at coordinate 239,484 of NW_020869886.1, forward strand.
CTAACACCATATGCTCCCTGAAATCAAAAAACATTTCTCTGGAAGGAAATTTTGTGCACATTCAACAAGTTTTATATCAAGCAAGGGGCATACAAGTACATTAATAACAGTATAAGAGCAGATGGATTATCTTAAAATTCAAAGTACTTTTATGCAGCATACAAAAAGAGTAGACTATTTGTTTAGCATGGATTATTCACCAGAAAAAAAATACTATTTGCTATACAACCTTTTAAAATGGTTTAGTGTAATCCTAATCACATGAATATTAAGATGTCTGCAAAATAGAAAAACCATGCTCAATAACTTTACCCTTAAAATGCTCCATACAAATAATATTTTACATTACTTTTGTATATGCTCATACCATACATTCTTTATGATACAGGCATTCAAATGTTTAAAAGGGGACTTGCTGTCAACAAACAACAGCACAGAACCCCACGCAATGTCTTTTCTCCATTTTGGTTTGGTTTGCTATGCTTATTTCCATTTAAACATTAGTTTGTGATATTTGATTTTGAATGAACAGTTTTCCTCTGTATCAAAAGAAGTTTAGAGAACCTGTTTTTCATTAAAAAAAAAAAAGAATTTCACACATTACAATATGCCTTCGGAAACATCATCTCAGAAATTACATCAAGCTAATTTCTATTTGGTGAATGTCAGTTATCAATGGCATTTTCTTTGATGCTACAAAGTATAAAGATATCTGGAAGAAATCTTAGATTAAGATTACATCAATTCTCAAAAAAGATACTACCTGCAATTTTTCTACTGAAAGTACTGGATCACATATAATAAGTCATAATTCTACCTACATCACTTGTGTCAAAAGCCTTATAAATTTTAAATACAGTACTCCCTCAATATCACAGAATACAAGCAAAATCACAAAAAAATACAACTTTAATGTCTTAGCATTACCAAAATAGCATATGGCACTATATATCCATCAATATCCCAAGAAGCTGTTGATTAATCCAGTGAAGAATCCCACTTCACCCAAAGCCCAAGACTTGGCAGACCATTCAACAAAACAAGTCTTTCATTACCTCATAATTTTGAATCCATAGCATGGTTATTTATCTATGGTTCTTCGAAAAGGTTCAAGAGCAAACTTTCATGATGCATTTCTTTAATAATAATAATATGCAAAATTATTGCAATCAATCTTAAAATGTAAGCCCTTTTTACACACAACACCATATTACGCCTATCAAAATTATGATTAGGAAAAGCACAAATTCATACTTCACACCTAATGGCCTTTGTAGCTTGCGCCATTATACAAGATGTTCTTAAACATCCAAAGAACACTCATCACAATCCCCAACCAATTAACACAAATTCCATTCCAATGAATTATTTTCCAACCTTATCCTACATGAAAGCCTTTAGTTACTTTTATACAGGGAACACTGATTGGCATCATTTATTCACATAACTAAAACAAATTATATAAACAATAACAAAAAATATATAAATAATGTAAGGTAACCTTTAAAAACTATATTTGATTACATATTAAAATTATTCCTTTGGTATGTTCTTCACATAAAACGTATTTTAAAAATATGCCTGAAATACTTTAAAACATGCTGTAATCATAATCATTAAAGAATTAATGTAGGGATTTCAGGCTAAGACAACATTATTCAAAATGTCTTTTATTCAATTGTTAATGTCTACTGTTTTTCTCTTTACCCACACTTATTAACCTTTTAGTGGCAGGCCTCTCATATATTCCTTTGCACCTTTAATATCTGCTATACTCTTCAAATAGATGAAATGTATACAATATCACTAAAGACACTACACAGCAATTTGACTCACATTATATGGAAATACTTGAAAAGAGGAAAAAAATGCATCTCCTGATGATACTTTTAAAGGTGCAACAGAATCATGTGATGCAAACCATCACAGTTATTTTATAAGGCCTCAGCATATATATTACTCAGATGATGATGAATATGCAATACTTAAATTATATATCAAAAAGTCTAAGGTTTATGTAAATCATGAAATAATATCATGTAAATGGTCCTAATCCACACACACCAGTGATCACTAAAAATCTTAAGAAAAATATGTGCCAAACAAGACATTTACATTTGACTCTATTAAGAAAAGTTACAGAGTTATTGAAAGTCTCACACATACCACATGGAAGAAATGGAACCTCTCACATTTCACAACATAACCTTGATTGAAGAGTTGTATACAATGAGTTTAATTCAAAATATGTGCAAGACGAGGTCTGGAATTACACTAGGAAGGACATCCAATCACAGATACTGCATGTGATTAATACATTGGCACCTTGAGTGTCTGTGGTTGGGGTGAAGGACATCTGCCCTGCACAGCTCTGGCCATGATGAGATATTGTGTTCTCTAAACTGGATTTCACCTGAAAATATACATAAAAAACTGTTAGGTACCAACCATACTCACTTCCTGTGATTAAGATACATATACAAGCTTCTAGATTAGTGGTTCCCAAATTTTTGCAGGCTTGCACCCTCTTGAATTCTAAGCGGATTCCTAGAGCAGCCTGCCCCCCACATACTTACATACAAACACACCTTTTTTATTTCAGTATGCTTCAAATTGAAAATAACATGATTAAACAAAGAGATGTATTTCACAAATAAAATCTAATATAGTGAACCTTCCCAAATTTTTGCAGGCTTGCACCCTCTTGAATTCTAAGTCATCCCGCCGCCCCCACATACTTACATACAAACACACCTTTTTTATTTCAGTATGCTTCAAATTGAAAATAACATGATTAAAAAAAGAGATGTATTTCACAAATAAAATCTAATATAGTGAACCTTCCCAAATTTTTGCAGGCTTGCACCCTCTTGAATTCTAAGTGGATTCCTAGAGCAGCCCGCCCCCCACATACTTACATACAAACACACCTTTTTTATTTCAGTATGCTTCAAATTGAAAATAACATGATTAAACAAAGAGATGTATTTCACAAATAAAATCTAATTTAGTGAACCAATTCATTTAATTTCAGCTGTGTCTGCAATATGGAAGGGTAACTCAACATCTCCCCAGTAACCATAGTAACATAGTTCACTGTCTTGACAATTGATAATGGAATGGATATGCTTGGTGCAGAGCTATTTGCTTCCTTGTTTCTCTGCTTGGGAAGAAGCAAGGAGACTGCACTTAAGCCCAGTTCTAACAAATATGATGTTGGGAAGGCAATGAAATACACTGCATATATGTTTCTTTACCTCAATGTTAATGACATTCTGTCATTCAGATTTTGTAAAAAATAAAAAGTAATTTATCAACTGCTTCTAATACCATCCTGTCTACTCCTTTATCTCACCACCATCTCAGATCTTTCCACCTCACCCCCAGCCCAAGACGGGTGATACCACCCACACAATGTTCTAAATCAATATGAAAAAATTGTAAATAAAAGCTGTACATTCTAAGAATAAAAATAATGATAATAATACAAATTTATTAACTTATGAATAATAATGAATAATTCAGTAATGAAAAGTAGAATTACCAGTGTATTTATTCAAATAAAAGGGAAAATCAACATCAGTTTGTACTACATAATCTGAAGCAATACTATACACTAAATTATATAGCCCTTTTTATTTCACTCCCATCAAATCTCTTGCTGCCCAATCATTTGTGACATGTTATTCCAGGGCCTTGTTGAGCGATCTACAAACAAAACAATTCAAATGAAAAACCTCTTAGCTCTACAAATACTTGTAATACAAGCTGCAACTCGTTCATTATTACCTTCAGTTTAGTGGTCTGTATCCAATTTCTCCTCTAATATATAACCTTACTTTTAAAAAATACTCTTCAACCTATGCATGAATCCAACATATGGCTTTAATTCACAGTCCAGGCAAAAAATAGGTGTGCATGCCTTAGTATAATATACTCATAAAAAAGACAAAAATAATCCATAACAATGAGGACGCTTACGTGAATTGTTATAACACTAAGTTCAAAGAATATTTTAACATTCTCAATGCCATCAATACAAAAGCCTGTGCAAGGAAATAAAATAAAATGTAATTTTTAAGGTTCTTTTTATATAAAAAATTAAATACTGTGGAATCCTGAAATTGGAGGTATAGACATGTATTTTCTTAAAACATGGCTAATAGAAGGGAGCATTTTTTCAGCAATTAGCAAGTTTGGATTTTTTTAGTTTAAACAGAAAATTTTAGTCTACAGACCAGATTATTCATATCTTGTAGTCCAGTAACAATCCGTAATCGGGTAGTTGTAGATTCCTTGGCAAAAGAAAAGGGGTTAATCCAATCAGACTTGCTTGGTTACCCATTTGTTACTTGCTTTAAATTCAAGCAAGTGCACTATTATTGGTTCATACTAGATACATCCTGGGGGACTGCCTACCTTTTTTCAACTACCAAGAACTGAACTTGATAAGGGACAGAATTTGATTCAGCCATCATTCTTTCAGTAACACTTGTTGATGATTCATATGGTATTGAATATGACAAGCCATCTAGACTTCTTTTAAATACTTCAACAGTGCACTAAGTTTTCAGTCCATTACTTAACAGTCTTGGCCTATTAACCCATCTGCCTTGGAATGATCTATTTGGCTAGTGGCCGCAAAGATGGGATTATTGGCGACGATCTGCAGTTTACCCATTTGTGCCTGGTTCATTCAGTAGTTTGCAGATATTAGGCACCTAAGAATTTTATTTTGTTGTCATTATAAAAACTTAAAAAGTGAATATTTAACCTCCCTTTACGTACCAGTGCCATAACGTTTAACCATACGATTGTTGCCAGTGCTAGAGGAGATAAGGCAATAGCACGGGACTGGTAAGCTATGGTGCCAAACATCGTTAGGTCCACAATTTGCCATGGCAAGAATGTGCCAGTTGGGTTAATGAAGAAATAATTAACCCAGAACAATAAAACATTCTTCACTGTCTAGGAGAATTAGGTACTTTGATTCCCTTCACTTGGATTTGGTGCTTTTTTTAATGAACTTCCATAACTATATAATGAAGTATCTTCTTCTTTGTCTTTTAAAGAGAAAAGTTTAAGTTGTTTTAGCAATAACCAAGACCTGAAATGCTGTTTAATTTTCAAATAAAACTTTAATCCTGTTAAAGTGGTATCCTTTCAGAAGACTCTGATATTCTAATCTTCAAATCTCTAATGTTTTCCAATAGTAGCAATAAAAGTTCTGGATTATTTGTCTAAAGTTCTCATCATTAATCACCTAATTACATTTTCTCAGCAGCTAAATGTGATGACTATAGTTTATATTGTTACTCATAAACAGGTCTAGGTCTTTTACATCTATTTTTCTTTAATCTCTATTCCTTTCTTGGTCCTGGAGTTGAATTACCTTGATTTCAAATACATCAGTACTGAAATTCATATTATTTTCACTTGCCCTTTCATATGTAGATCAAATCTTAGTTTGTCTTCTTCATCTATCAAACTTAATGATGTACTTATTCTTGCATCACAAGCAAAAGATGTTATAAATGAGTATTAAATATTTTCATTAATGCTTCCATCAGTCATAATGAGAAACAGCATGAAACCAAGAAATGAACTTTGTAGCACTTCACTTCCTACAATTAATTTATTAGAGAAATATCCCTCAGTAATTACTTTTTGTTTGCAATTTGGTATAAAACTGTGCATCCATATTCATACATTTCTCCACTTCCGAGGTCCTTTGTTTTACTGAGTAAAATTCTATAATCAACCTTATTGAAAGCTCTTGTAACATCTGATAACATCAACATCTTTATTCACAGTTACGTCTTTTAGTGTGTGTTCTCAGTGGTTCAGGAATTGAAACAGACCAGATCTGCCCTTTCAAATTTCTTTATCATGTGTGATGTTAGTGTTACTGGTCTATAGTTTTTAGCCTTACCTTTATTTCCACTTTCATAATGTTTAATTATTAAATTTTGCTAGACATCAAAGGTCATATCCACTTTTAGAGCTGGGAATATTCCCCACCTTTAGTGGACTATCAAAGGATTTCCTCTACATGGTTTTGCAATGTTTTCTTTACATTTCTTGATAACGATTGCACAAATTTCATCAGTTCTTGCTGCTTAGCTTGTTGTAGTGATTCTATTTGCAGAAAATAATAGGATGGCATAAAAAACAATACTTATGCAAAATAAATGTAAGGCAAATAATAGAATACATCTCTAACTTACAGTATTAAGTGTGAGATTGGCTCCTTGCAGAGCTAATCCACAACCACAGGCAAGCACATTTGC
>NW_020869886.1:253273-258273 GCF_003789085.1 Penaeus vannamei
CTACAATGAACATAACATTATTTTCTTCATCATTATTGTGATTATAGATAATTTGATTCACTCATAATTTTTATCTTTATTATCATCGTGTTGATCGTCATAATTCTTATAATTCTATTTTGATTATTTTTACTGATACCATGATTAGGCCTATCATTATCATTATAATAAAAATGTAGAATTATTACTTTCCGCTTAGTCGAATTATCATTGTTATTCATTATCATTATTCATTATCTTGATTAAAATTATCGGAGAGTTATTATCCAAATCACCTTCATTGGGAAATACAGACTTCAATACCAATTATCAGAATCTTAATGAAAATTTAATAATCAAACTTTGACTTTAATTTCACTTCGTCTTCCTTGCTGCAACATATGTGGACGCTATGTTCCCCCTCGCGACGGACCTGATAACTTTTATATCGAAAATGTTGAGCGAGAAAAGAGAGAAAGAGAAAAAAAAAGAATATTTATAAGAAGAAAAAAAATGCCAGACTTTTGGCAAGTTCTAGAAGAGTTGCCAGCTAGGAATAATTAATATCAAAGTTTCCGACGCCTTGCCGAAACACCTCATGACCCAACCTCACTCAGCTGCCTCATAAAACTAGCCTTGATTGACTCGAGACCCTCACAAGGACAGTTTCAAAGGCCGAGCACTTCAGCAACATCTGATACTCTCTCTTGAATTAAATAATTAATGAAAATGAAGAAAAATAAAGAAGACTTAAGCCAGGAGGAAACGAAACGAACACATATACGAATATACATACTTGTATACATACACGGCACATGTGTATGTATGTGTATATGCACGCATATACGCATACATAGATAGACTGATGGATAGAGAGCAGTAATCCAAATCGGTTTTCCTGTCTGAATACTAAAACACACACACACACAGATACACACACACACAAACACACACACACACAACACAAACACACAAATACACACACAAACACACACACACACAAACAAACACATACACACACCACACACACACAAACACACACACACACACACAAACACACACACACAGACACACACCACACACACAACACACACACACACACCACACACACACACACACACACACACAAACACACAGGCATACGCACAGATACTATATACGAACATGCGTGTATGTACAAACGTACAGCACAAACACATACAAATTTACATACAAACCTCCACACCCATGAATCTAAACCCATCATTTGGAACCCATTAGAAACCCATGCATCATCCCGATACCGTAATGTGCAAACTACACATGATTCACTCCGCTGCAACACCGTTATCACTCAATTCTACATAGCGCTGTTTTGCCCCCAACCCCCCTTTGCTAAAAAAAAAAAAAAAAAAAAAAAAAAAAAAAAAAAAAAAAAAAAAAAAAAAAAAAGTAAAATATTTTCTAAAAATACATAAAAAAACGAAAAAAATATAATGCAAAAAATACATACAATGGAAATATTTTCAAAAAATGCGTTAGGAAAGTCTCGGTTATCTTGTTCCAAGGGTTGTTGGCGTCTTGAAGATATTGTGGAGATCCTTTGGAGGAAGAACGAGCGGGTAATCCAATAAAAAAGATGGGATGAAAAAAATATGACATTAATGCCAGCAAAATGGAAAATATAATGAGGTCAGGTGAGATAATGAGACAGTATCACTTTCCACGAAAAGATAAAGGATATGTAAAAAAGAGAGAGGGGAGAGAGAGAGAGAAATAGAGAGAGAGATAGAAAAGATAAAGGATATGTAGAGAGAGAGAGATAGGTGGATAGATAGAGAGAGAGAGAAAGAGAAAGAGAGAGAGCGAGAGAGAAAAGATAAAGTATATGTAAAGAGATAGATAGATAGATGGAGAGAGAGAGAGAGAGAGAGAGAGAGAGAGAGAGAGAGAGAGAGAGAGAAAGAGAAAGAGAGAGAGAGAGAGAGAGAGAGAGAGAGAGAGAGAGAGAGAGAGAGAGAGAGGAGAGAGGGAGAGAGAGAGAGAGAGAGAGAGAGAGAGAGACAGACAGAGAGACAGAGAGAAGACAAAAAGAGACAGACAAAAAGAGAGAAGACAAAGACAGAGACAGAGGAGAATAAATAAATGAAATGACCTCTACAAAATATGCAAATAAGAATAAAAAGAGAGAAAAAAATGCCGTGGAGACAATGAAATGCTTGATTTCCCTGATACATTTTTTTTAGAACAGTTTCCCCTTCTCTGATATTGAGAAAGTTTTCTTTTAATGACATTGTTGAGGTCNCGATGAAGTTTTTAATGATATGTTGAGTCCTGCGAGACCCTGAGGGGAAATTGATGATGATAATGGCGAGTGGTGATGAAGATGGTTGCACTGATTTGATGATAAATGTAAAATGATGATGATGATGGTGTAATAGACTGACATTGATTATCGATAATTGAAAATTTGATGATGATGGTTATAATGATATGGACATTGATAACGATAATAAAAGATTGATGTGATCTGATGGTTGGTTATACATGATAGTGGCATTGAAGATGATAATGAAAATGATGATGATGATGGTTTATAATAAGAGTTGAACATTGATGGTGATAATGAAAATGATCGCATGGACATTATTGCAGATGCGATGACGTCACCAACCGACTAGTAAAACGCAACGGGGTGCCAACAAAGGAAAATCCGATAAGAGCTTCCTTCCCTAGGATTTGTGAAGGTAAATAGACCTTATTGCTCATTCAGACCAAAGCAAACTCGACAGGACCAAGATTCCAGATGACTTTTTTTGGAACCTTTCTTATAATGGAAAATTCAAAAATAGACTTACGGTCACCTATTCCGAAAGGCGAATCTCGTCTGATCAACTTACCTGGAAAAAAAGATAAAAGAGAAATTATTAATATAATATCTTAATCCCGAATCAATATAATAAAATAACTGCACACGATATTACCAAAACGCAATAAATCACACATAAACTGTTTATACAGAATTAGTTTGCACATTTTACGACAAAATAAAAGTTAATTCCTCATTATCCAATTAGTTAAGTGTCAGCGTATTATCTGTCAGCATTATTGACTTAAATGAATTATTAATCTAACGAAACTGGCTGTCCCATTATCGGAAATACATAAAGATGAGAGATAATTCATGAATCCTTGATGAATTTGAGGTTCAGACCACAAGTAGATCGGTAGTCGTCGCAGGTCTGAATGTTTTAGATTTTATGAACATTTTAGTTTTGTTTATATTCTCTCTCGTCCTTGGGATAAAATGATTTTTATTCATATTTTATATTTATGTTATATCTATATATTTATGAATAGATAGATAGATAGATAGATAGATAGATAGAATAGATAGCATAGATAGATAGATGAATAGATAGATAGATAGATAGATAGATAATAGATAAATATGAAAATATAATAAATATATAAATAATAAATAGAATATAAATAGATAGAGGAATAGATAAATAGATAAATAGATAAATAGATAATATAGATAGCATAAATGTATAAGATTAAATAGAATAGATAGATAGATAATAGATAGATAATAGAATAGATAGATAGATAGATAGTATATGATAGATAGATAGATAGATAGATAGATAGATTAGATAGATAGATAGATAAATAGATAGCATACATAGATAAATAGGATAGATAGTAGATAGATAGATTAATAATCCATATGAATCCTGATGAATTTGAGGTTCAGGACCACAAGTAGATTTCGTAGTCCATCGCGGTCCGAATGTTTTAATTTTTTTTAGTTTTATATATTATATTTTTAGTTTATTATATTTTAGTTTTTTATATTCTTTCTCCTTAAGTATAAAATGATTTATTCATATCTATATTTATGTTCTATCTATACTTATTTATAGATAGATGATAGATAGATAAATAGATAAATAGATAAATATATATATATATATAGTATATATATATATATATTATATATATATATATATATTATATAGATATAGATATATATAGATAAAATAGATAATATAGATAAATAGATATAATAGATAAATAGATAAATAGATAAATAGATAAATAGATAAATAATAGATAGATAAGAATAGATAGATAGATAGTAGATAGATAATAGAGATAGATATATAGATGACAGTAGATAGATAGATAGATTAGAGAGAGAGAGAGAGAGAGAGAGAGAGAGAGAGAGAGAGAAGAGAGAGACAGAGAGAGAGAGAGAGAGAGAGAGAGAGAGAGAGAGAGAGAGAGAATGACCGCTTAACCATTAGGATATTATATAATATCATATACAACAACAACAATAATAATAATGATAATAATGATAATAGAAATAACGATAATGATAATGATAATAATATTGATAAAGATAATAATTCAAATTTCACGAACCCTCTAACTCAACATTCATAAATTAATCTTAATCCTCCCATTTTTTAAACATGAATTTTGTAATCATTTTGCAATTTTCGGTTCATATATCTCGCTTGCACAACTCATTATTTTGAGCAATTACAGCAATACTCTTTCGCGTGCAATTACTCTTTTGCAACTTCTTGTATTCAGTGGATCTTTTATTTATTTTTCTTCTGTTTTAATTATATTTTCCACTTTTTTTTTTTTTTTTACTAGTGATGATGAATTATGAAAGGAATGATATATACATATATATGTAGTATATATATTATATATATATATATATATATATATATATATATATATATTATATAATATATATATGTATATATATATAATATATATAGTATATATATATATATATATATATAATATATATATATATATGTATGTATGTATGTATGTATATATGTATATATGTATGTGTATAAAAATATATTTACAAATAAGAACAAGGATGATTATTGAAATGATGATGAAAATAATAGGTGTAACAATAACAATACCGACAACAATGATAGCAGTTATGATGATTATCATGGAACTAAAACATTTATAGTGACAACAATGATGAAAAAAAAGTA